>CM053769.1:475739287-475789265 GCA_028658325.1 Potorous gilbertii | reverse complement strand
CATACACAGATGCACGCACACACAGAGACAGAGAGCACAGAGTGAATTGAATAGGATGGGATCATATCTTAAAAGAAATCAAGTAAATGGTGAGAGAGAAATGTAGTGGTAGGAGAGAGGGTGAAATGGAATGGGGTAAATTATCTCTCATAGAAGAGGCAAGCAGGAGACTATTTAGTGGAGGGAAAAAAAGGAGAGCTGAGAAAAAAATCCATGAAATTTACTCTCATCACATTCGACTAAAGGAAGGAATAAAATGCACACTTATTTTGGTATGGAAACCTACCTTACATACAGGAAAGTGGTGGAGAAGGAGATAAGCAGGGTGGGGGGGATGATGGAAGGGAGGGCAGTGGGAGGAGGCAGCAATTTGAAGTCAGCACTCAGGGTGGGACAGGATCAAAAGAGAGAATAGCAACAATGGGCAGGATAGGATGGAGGGAAATATAGTTAGTCTATGACTATTATGGAAGTCATTTGCAAAACTACACAGATATGGCCTATATTGAATTGCTTGCCTCCCCAAAGGGAATGGGTGGCGAGGGAGGAATGGGGAGAAGTTGGAACTCAAAGTTTTAGGAACAACTAACTGCCGAGTATTGTTCTTGCTACTAGGAAATAAGAAATACAGGTAATGGGGAATAGAAAGTTATCTGCCCCTACAGGCAAAAGAGAAGATGGGGACAAGAGAAGGGAGGGATGATAGAAGACAGGGCAGATTGGAGATAGGGGAAATTAGAATGCTCAGTGTACTGGGGTGTGTGGAGGGGACAAAAGGGGAAAAAATTTTGCAACCCAAAATTTTGTGAAAATGATTAAAAAGTTAAATAAATAAATTTATATTAAAAAAAACGAATATGTTACGGTTGAGTTGCTTGTTTTCTTCAAAGGAAGGAGTTTCCATACAGGCATTTCAACCATGCTGGTGAATCACAAATCCAGACCTCCTCTTCTCTCACTCCTTTCTACTCTCCCCCCTGCCCAGAAAGAGGAAGAGCAATGGGCTAAGTGGCATAAGGGCTTCTTGTGGGACCTAACTCTGCCACTTACTGCCTGTGTAATCATTGACCATTTAATGTCTCAGATATCGTGATAGGTAAATCACAGATCTCAGGTTTGAGAATATGAATCATGGATTAGTCACAGGGTACTAGACTGAGGACAATAATTGACTTTAGAGATTATCTATTACAATTTTCTAATTTTACAGATGAGGACGCTGAATCCTAAAGAGTGATAGTAACTAGTACAAAGTCACATAAGGAGTAACTAACAAAAGTAGATTTAAAGACTGGCTTCTTTTAAATCGAATACAGAGTTCTACTTGATCACTTAAACTCACTTTTTATCTGTTTGTGATGAGTATTCTCATCTTGTTCTCGACTTAGTAACATTTCCCTCTCAGAGTTTTGGGGAAATCCACTAAATGTTGTGGGTTCGTTTTTCTCCATCAATCAGTAAATTTTTTTTGCACCTGCCATATGTTAGGTATTATCCAAAGTGATTGAATGCAAAAGCAAAAAATCCCTGCTACTAACGAGGTTTCAGTTTAATGTGGAATATGACATGAACGACATTTGTACAAATATACAGGATAAATAAGGAATGATCCACAAAGGAAAGCTACCAGAATTAAGAAAAATTTGGGAAAGATTTTCTGTAGAAAGTGAGATTTCAAGTGGAAACTGAAAGCATCTAAGCAAACTAAGAGTTGAAGATGAAGGGAGAAAATTCAAGGCATGGGGGACAGCCGATGAAAATGTCCAGAGTTAGGAGACAGTGTGCTGTGGGAGACAGCACTAAGTCATGAAAAAGGGAGATGGGGTGCCATGTGCAGGTGTGATCAATAGTGAAGAAGTCACTGTCACTGGGTTAAACAGTAGGTAGGGGATTTCTGAGATCACAATGCAGATTAATTAACTTTTCCTAATTTTTTCCCTAACTAAACCTTTTCTTTCCAGGGCTATCCATTTTTGAAGTAAGTATCATGCATCCGTATTAGATCATATTTCTGGTTTAACGTTCAGGACACAAATTTCTAGCCATTTTCTTAAATGGAATGGAAAGAGAAATGGACAACAAATCCTATATGCTTAGCAAAGTATTAACTTCTAATTTCTAATTCTGTTGGCAATTGTTTTTCATCTGAATAGTGCTGTCTTCTTTACTGTATTTTCTAGACTTTTAAGAAGAGTGATGATAAGATAGCCCATCATCATTTTCAAGTTTCAAAAGTTTTGTTGCTATAGAATATGTAAATCATAATATAACATTTCTTCATCAGTTGAATTCTTCTATTCTTAATATGATGTGTGACTGAACCAAATTTCAATTTTATGAGAAAGCAGATGCTGATTTTTAGAATTGAATACTTATTTTCATCAAGTGTATAGTACTATGGAGAGTAATTCTATGGATCAGAGCCAGAGCTTTGTTTTTCTTTCCCTGACTCTATTCCTCAAAATTTCTCTTCCTTCTACGTAAGAGGATACATGTAGCTTTGTAGATTAGGTAGTTATATGAATGAAGATTAGCCAATAAGTTACAATGCTGTGAACTAGATGCCAATAACACTGATCTTTTGAAAAGCGCTGTTAAATGATATTCTTCATCTTCGTAGTAAGATAACTTAGTATTCATTGAATTTGAAATCTTTCTGATGAACTTAATAATGAAAATGCAAATTCATTGCAGGGGTATGAGAAAGAATCAGTTGAGAAACTTTTGGCCAGTGTCCTATGACCCCTAACTATAACAGACTGCTGTGTAAGCTCACGAAAAGAAAACATGTCAAAATTCTAGTTTAGTAAGAAGTATAGGACTTCATAAAGTCTGATTTCTGAATAACATATTATGCTTTTAGAATATTTTGACATTTTTACCAAAATACATTTTGAAAATGTGAAACATAGCTCCTCTTTTTTATTTTTAACAGAAGAAAAATCTTAAACACAAATCATTTAACTCAATGATGTAATAAAAAGTGGCATTCCTCTTAAAAAATGTATGCGTTAGTGTCATACCCCATTTAATGAATGTAACTTGAGGTTCTTGTTTGCTAGACCTCAAATATTTCCTTATATGAAGTTGTCTCTTAATAAAGTGAACAGCAATCACAATACATAGTATATGAAGCACTTATTGGTCTATGTTTTTGCTATGAAGTCTAGACTAAACATTGGGGCAGCTAGGTGGTGCAGGAGTCAGGAGGACCTGAGTTCAAATCTCACCTCAGACACTTGACTCTCACTAGCTGTGTGACCTTGGGCAAGTCACTTAACCCCAACTGCCTCATTCTGGGTCATCTCCAGTCACCCTGAGGAATATCGGGGCACTTGATTCAGATGGCTCTGGAGGAGAAGTGAGGCTGGTGACCTGCACAGCCTTCCCTCACTCAAAACAAAGTCAGTGAAGTGCAAGTCATGTCATCATTTTCTGATGGCCTGGTCTTCTTCAGCAACAAAGGATGAACACACACATCCAGACTACACATTAGGTATTATCTGCTTTCAGCGATTAGATAAATTATTCTTTTGACCTTAAAAGCATAAAGAGTTTAGTTTTTTTTAAACCATTAGAAGTTTTAAAAATCTAATAACAAACATTTGCTGACATTTTATTTTATGATGAATGTTTATTTAACCTATATCCCAAAGCTCCATTCTATGCATCTCGTTCACCAACTACTACTTGCTTGTGACTACTTGTAGTAAATATTATGTGATGTGCTGCAAAATATTGTCAACTTATTGCTTGAAGATAGTCTATATTGAACTAGACTTGTGTTATGATAGTACTTTTTTGTACAAAGATATCTTTTAGAAATGTTTTGCCTCTTCAGTCTTCGAAGTGATAACTTAGATATTGTTCCTAACGCTTTTATGGTTTATCTTTATTATCACATTTCTTTCAGCTGTTTCATTTTAAACAGACTTCATATAAAATAAATAAAAATGGAAAACAACTTTTAGAAAAGGGGGGATAAGTTTTAGACTGGAAAAGTAGAAGATGGCAGAGACATGAAGAGCTTCAATTGCCAAGTATCTATGTCTCCTTCACTCTACTCACATAGCTAAAACCATAGCTCAAATCCTCCTCATCTTCAGCTGGACATTACCATCGATCTCCAAATTAGTCTGTTTGCTTCAGGCATTTGCCCACTCTAATCTATCCTCCACTCTTCTGCCAAGGTGATTCCTCTAAAGTGTAGGCATGACTATATCATGTCCTATTAGTTCGATGAGCTCTGTTCTCTCCCTATTAATTCCATGATCAAAGATAAACTCCCCTACTGGACATTTGAATGCCTTTCAAAATCTCTCCTTCCCACCTTTACAGTTTTCTTATGCTTTACTTTGCTCCATGCACTCATACTGTTCAATTTCCAGGTCCTTAACATGACACTCCATCTACCATCTTCATGCTTGGTACTGGCTGTCTCCTATGCCTAGGATTCTTCAAGCCCAAGAGTTTGCAAGAGACATTTCATACTCCATCTGCTAGTGCCTCCATTTAACATCACTTTGCATCCAGCCTGAGTTGATCTCATACATACTAGTGATTTAGCAGGCATCTCCCTAATTATAATGTATACTCCTTGAGAAGAGTGACTGATTTTCCCTTTCTTGTATCCTCAGGACTTAGCATAGAATCTGTCTTAAAGTAAATGATTAATAAATGCCTTTACCTGTCTTTTAATCATGCGTATGTACAAGTATGTATTTATATATTGTGTCACATGTAATTTCCTTTAAAAATTACTGTACGTGTTGGAACTTCAAAATTTACAGTATAATCATCTTTTGTGTTCTCTTGATGTCTGGAAGTTTTAATTGTTGATGATTGCTAGTTAATAATAATTTAAAAAACCCTACAAAATCTTATGACTCCTGGCTTCCTACCTCATATAAAAGGAAATATAACAAACTAAGGACTTTAGGAGGGAGTGGCGTGAGTGTTCATTCTTCGTTGCTGAAGAAGACTATGTCATCAGAGAAATAATGACATGACTTACACTTGACTTTGTTTTTGAGTGAAGGAGGGCTGTGCAGGTCACCAGCCTCACTTCTCCTCCAGAGCCATCTGAATCCAGTGACCAGATATTCCTCAGGATGACTGGAGATGGCCCAGGATGAAGCAATTGGAGTTAAGTGACTTACCCAAGGTCACATAGCTAGTGAGTGTCAGGTGTCTGAGGTGAGATTTGAACTCAGGTCCTCCTGAGTCCTACACTGGGGCTCTATCCACTGCATCACCTAGCTGTCCCAGTAGGAAATGGTAGATGAAAGTGGGATGACGGCTGGGGTAATGGCAGCTGAGAATTTAGCTTAGAGGCAAAACATTAAAAAGAATTTTTAAAAGATCACAATGTTACTACATGTGGGATTAGATACATTTTCAATGCTGATCTTTCATTTTGAGTCACCAAGAAAAGACAAAGTTAAGTATGTAGAGGTGTAAGATCCTTGAAGGCAGAGGATTTCTCACATTTGGAACTGCACCTGTGATTATGCCCCTCATCTATTACAGTGTTTGGTGTTACGTAGCAGAACCTTGTTGATTGATGCATTCTATATCCTTCAGGTAAGGAGAAACAAAAATGAGTAACATATTTTAGAAATATAGACAGAAAAATGTTTTTAAACTTTCACTTAAAAAAGTGAATTTTAACACTTAAATAGCAACCACAATAACAACGACGACTCGTGGTTACTTGGAGCTTCACATTATTTCAAAATGTGCAGGGGGATTACAATTCCCCTGGATTGGTAGAAGGAGAATTCCTTCCGATGAAGACATAGATGGAAAGTCTAAAATTAAAGAAATCTTTCTCATACACACAGCACTGAAGATTAGTAAGGTTAGAAGTAGCCTTGGATTCCATTGATACTAACCCACTCCTTTTCTTTTATCTTATTTATATGTTTCTTATGGATATTATCTCTTCTGATTCAACTCAACCTGTACTCTCTGTCTGTATGTGTGTGTATGTGAGTGTGTGTGTGTGTGTGTGTGTGTGTGTGTGTGTATAATCCCTGCACCTACCCAAACACTGATAAAAGCCCCAAGAGTCACAAATATTATCTTTCAATGTAGGAATATAAACAGTTCAGGTTTAGAAACATTTTTATGATTTCTCTTTCCTGTTTACTTTTTCATGCTTCTCTTAATTCTTGTGTTTGAAAGTCAAATATTCTATTCAGTTCTGGTCCTTTCATCATGAAGGCTTGAAAGTCCTCTATATCATTGAATGATCATTTATTCCCTTGAAGTATTATACTCAGTTTTTCTGGGTAGGTGATTCTTGGTTTTAATCTCAGTTTCTTTGACTTCTGGAATATCCTATTCCAAACCCTTTGATCCCTTAATGCAGAAGCTGCCAGACCCTGTGGTTATCCTGATTGTATTTCCACAATACTCAAGTTGTTTCTTTCTAGCTGCTTGCAATATTTTCTTCTTGACCTGGGAACTTTGGAATTTGGTTACAATATTCGTAGGAGTTTGTCTTTTTGGGTCTCTTTTAGGAGGTGAAAGGTGTATTCTTTCAATATTTATTTTGCCCTCTGGAACCTCCAGGTTCTAGAATATCAGGACAGTTTTCCTTGATAATTTCATGGAAGATAATGTCTAGCTCTTTTTTTTGATCATGGCTTTCAGGTAGTCCCATAATTTTTAAATTTTCTCTCTTGGATCTATTTTCCAGATCAGTTGATTTTTCCAATGAGATGTTTCACATTATCTTCTATTTTTCAAACTTTTGTTTTTATTTTCTAGCTTCTTGGTTTATCTCATAGTCTTTAGCTTCGCTGAACTGGATTCTCTCTTTCAAAGAACTATTTTGTTCAGTGAGCTTTTGAACCTTCTTTTCCATTTGGTTAATTCTGCTTTTTAAAGCCTCCTTCTCCTCATTGGCTTTTTGGACCTCTTTTTTCCAACTGAGCTAGCCTCTTTTTAAAAGTGTTATTTTCCTCAGCAATATTTTTGGTTCTCCTTTAGCAGGCTGCTGACACGCTTTTCAAACTCTTCTATGACCCGAGCCTTTTCCATATTCATTTTGGAGGTACTGGAAGCAGAAACCTTGACTTCCCCTGACAGTATGCCTTTTTCTTCCTCCTTAGAAAGGATGGAAGGAGACACCTGTTCACCAAGAAGGTAACCTTCTATGATCTAATTTTTTTACTTTTTCTGGGCATTTTCCCAGCTAGTTACTTGACTTCAGAATCCTTTGTCAAGAGGAGGGTACCAGTGATCCTCCTCTCTCTAGTACAGTGCTCAAGGCTGAGATTCAGATCAGCTGCTCAACTCCCTCAGAGGCTTAGAGTGGGGGTGGGGCCTTCACTCAGGTCTGAGGTTCAAATCAGCTGCTCAATTCAACAGAGGCTTTAAGTTGAACTGCCTGGACAATGAACCCAGGCCGCATCCTTGACCAATGTAGCTGCTTGCTTTCAGCTGCTGCTGCCTAGAGCTAGTGCTGGGAGAACCCTGTTCCCCTCTTGCTCAGCTGGGAAAGCCCTCCGACACTGACGTTTCGAGCTTTCTTTGTTGCTTGTTGGTTGAGGGATCTGGGACCCTCCCTGCTGGGAATTCTTCCCCAGAGGTCTGTTCAGCTCCTGTTCTTACCAGTGTCACACGGCCAGTGCTAGGCTCTGTTCCACTCTGCCTCCCAGGAGTAGACATTTCCTATCCGCCTTCCAAGTTATCTTTGGCTGGAAACCTCTTTCACTTTGTTCTGTGGCTTTTGCTGCTCTAGAATTTGTTGAGAGTCATTTTTTTACAGGTATTTTGTGGGCTGAGAGGGATGCACTAGAGAATATGCATCTTTCTACTCTGCCATCTTGGCTCCACCCCCCACCCCCCGCCCCGAGACTAACCCACTCCTGAACAAGAATATTCTCTACACCATTTCTGGCAAGTGATCATCAATCTTTCACTTGAAGATTGAGAGAGAAAGAGAACCTGTTGCCTCCTGAGACAGTCTAATCTACTTTGAGAGATATTTAATTGTGATGGTCTTTTTTTCTGCATAAGTGGACTTGCCAATGGTATCCCTTCTCATGATCATATGTTAAAGTTTGGGGAGTCTCTTTCTGGAAACATGAAATGGTAGGTGGGAGAAAGAATGTGCTCTTCTATCCAGAGAATGCATAGATTTGCTTACTAGTTCTTGCATTCTTACCTCATGAAGAAGGGGATTTTTGGTCAACTATTAAACCATAAACGGAAGGCATACATAGGACACCCATGTGAGGCAACTTAATCTTCTTTCTTGACTAGTTTGAGAAAAAAAAGGCCATGCTAGAAGCATTTCTGTAAAGCAAATTTTGGCCCTTCCTCATCTGGGCCGACATGTGCTCTCTGAACATAGACCTCAATTCTTTGCTCTGTATTTCCTGCTTTAGGTTAAGGAAGGTTATTTTTGAGCTTTGAAAGGTTAGAGGAATGGGCCACCTAGAATCCAGGTGAGGGATTCCCGACCAATTGTTGTAGACAGTGTGTCCTGAAGAGGATAATGAAATCCAGTGTAATATACCAGTCCCGGAATAGTAACGGGAAAGTCAAGTGGAAGCAATAGTGACTTACTTAACAGATGTACTGCTTGGAGAATGGAAGCTAGTAAAGGAACTGCTTTGTAGCAAATGGCTTAAGATTGTACCCCCTATCCCCAAGGAACAAAATGTTGGAGAGGAGAGTATGACCCCAGGCATTTTGGGAGAAATATTTGTAAAATAGGTTCTTGTTGTATCTTCATAACCAATGCTTCATAGTAAGACAGATTGATGTTAATACACTGATTGAAACTGGAATGATAAACAGTAGATGTTATCAATAGTGTAAAGTGGATATTAGCTGATTAGTGATTGACGTTGGGAAGGACACACTAACATGGGAGATTGACTTAAAAAATTAGAGAAAACTCCAATGTCTCTCAAGTGTCCCTAGAGTGCTGAAAGAAGCAGTAGCCAGCCTTGCTCTGGAAGACATCCCATGTCAGTGTGAATGTGAGTTCTTAAACTTCATTCATTTTGGACATCTTTGACTTCTCCAATTGAACTCATTTTTTATTTTTTTAAGAAATTCTCTACCATGGTCCTGTAGAAGGTACCTGTCCTTTCTTCTTGATATTCTCTAGATATTCAAGCGCATAAGTGTAGTGCTTAGGGTTAAGTACAATATACCAGACAGTATATGGTCACATTTTGAAATCCTGTTGGGTAGTAAACAGAAATACTACTGTTCTACCATAGGTGAAGAATTAACCTTGATAGAGGTTCAAAGACTTTCTTATAGTCACACGTATAATGGAATCCTATATATTGAGCTAGTAAAACAATCTTAGAATTCATCAAGCCTACCTCTCAATCCCACCTCCCTGTCAGATCTGAGAGTGAGTGAGGTTAAATGACTTCCATGAAGAACTACCAACATTATGGCAAAAGCAGTATTCAAATTCAAATCTTCTAGTCACAAATTTCAGACTTCTCACAATCAAAAAACTGATACTTAAATATGTCTTTTACCTCTAATTTCATTGCTCAGTTGACTACACCTCATTATTATGAGTTCGTTTAACTGAAAAATTTGCTTCTTCCCCACCACATTCTCAAATAATTGTAATATTATAATCCTTAACAATTTTGTAAATCATATGGTTTTGTTATCAGCCTCTATCTGGAGATTTCATTTGCAAAATTCACTAATATTTTTCAGTGAATCATTAAAAAATGTTTTTAATAGGGAGGTCGTTTGTTAGACACATGAAAAGAAAGGAGAAAAATGACCCTACAAATAAAAGGGGAAAAACATGAAAGGAATTTATATAACAAAAGTTTGGTTGGTCCCTTCCCCCTTCTCTAGAAGTCAAATGATAGATACCCATGAATGCTGAAGGAAATCTGGTGTCCAAATGCATTTGTTTCTTGTGGCTAAATGTAAAACTCCATTTGACAGCTGGTGAGAGCAAGCAATTTCAGAAACAGATGATGGCAACGAGGCTGCCCAGTGAGGACTGGCATGACAGCCAGCTACTGTAACATTTCCTATCAAACTCCATCACCCCCTGGGCTCCCAAACATGACAGAGCAACTTGCTTTCAAAAGGTTCATTCTTTACTGAATTCACAATGAATGTCACACCAACAAATAGAGCATCACATTAAGAGTTGAGTTTTTGCTGTCGGAAGATTTTACATTGAAAGTCAGCTACACAAAAATGAACAAACCAACAAAAATATCTCCCATTCAGACTCCTCCAGCTCTGTTGGGTCTCTTCTGTCTCAGATCTGCTGTGGCACTTTTTGGTTAGGTCCTATAATTCTGGATCAGATTATGAACTTTTGGATATAAAATGGATTTTGTTTTATTTTGTACTATTCTTCTAAGTGGGATATTAACTTTTTAAATACATAATACAAGCTCTTCAAGGGCAGGAACTATGTAGTAATTATTTAAATTCAGTGCCTGGGACATGGTAAGTGCTTAAGAAGTACTTGTCGATTGATTAATTACATGGACCTGGTGTCTACAATATTTCTATACATAGTATAAGGACTTAAGTAATGGTGGTTTGAATGAATAAATGAAAGGATCTATAACAAATCAAACAGAAGTCAGCAACTAGCTATTCCCCAGACTCAGGAAGCCATGTGCTGTCTCCTTTCCTATACTGTAAATTGGGAGTCAGATGAACGGGGTTCAAATCTTATCTTTGCCACTATATCTCTATCTATCTATCTATCTCTATCTGGCTCTATCTGTTATCTATCATCTATCTATTTATATGCCTCTCTATATCTATAAATCTATCTTTCTGTATGGATCTATGCATTTAATGATTTTTACAAGCTACTTACTATGACCTTCTGTTTCTTCATCTATAAAATAAGGGAGCATGGCTAATGGGAAAATGTGTTTTCCATAACTATATATGTATGTATGTGTATGTGTGAGTGTGTGTATAATCAATATTGTTATTCTAGCCTTCTCAATGGATAGAGGAGGGAAGGTTAGGATGGAAAGAATTTGAAAACGAGACAAACCAAAATCAGTCTACATGACCTTTAAAGTCTTTTCTTACTTTAAATCTATGATCACATAATGAACTATGATGTCATCTTTCCTTAATTTTGTCCTTCAAGATGATTCTCTTCTTTAAATGTGCAACTTAGTTCGTGTCTTTTAGAGGAATCTTCTTTAAGAATTCCCCTACATTAAGCTAATGGTATTCTTTCCCTTCTTACATATTTCTACAATAGTTTGCCTAGATCTCTCCTTTGTCCACATCATAGCCGACTTAGCATTAATCTTTCTTTTTCTTTCTTTCCTTCCTTCCTTCCTTCCTTCCTTCCTTCCTTCTTTCCTTTCTTTCTTTCTTTCTTTCTTTCTTTCTTTCTTTCTTTCTTTCTTTCTTTCTTTCTTTCTTTCTTTCTTTCTTTCTTTCTCATTACCACTCTGCTCATCCCTGTACTCTCCTCCCTCTAACCTTATACAATCAAGTGTCCTTGAAAACATGGACCAAGGTAATTTTTAAAATCTTTGTACCTTTAGAACTAACTACTACTCATAACAAGCATTTAATACATGTTGTTGAATTGTTAAATGAAAAAGGGGCCAGGGCTTAGTTTTTTCCTATCTTTTTTCCAGTTTTGAATCTAATGCTAGTAGTACATGTTCAATAACTACCTTAAAGCTTGACTAATGCAGCACTTGGAGAAATGTTGATAAATATAACTGGAGACAAATACGAATGGAAATACTTCAAATCTCCAGTTTCTTTATAGTCATATAATTCGACATATATATTTTGTTTTCTGTATATACTATTTTTCATGACAAGAGGAAAAATAGTTGGGTGAGTAAAAACCACAGTGGTCTACATTTATCTTCTTTCTTACTCTAGCATCATGTTTGAATTAGAATAAAGAAGCATAATTCACTTTAGGTTAACTCATTTGCACAATGTCACAGAGATAGGAAGCATCTGAATCCACAATTGCACTCTAGAACCCTTATTTAAAGTCCATTGAACCACATGAGTGATGGCAGACAGCTTCTTGAACATGGACAATTGCAAATAACTTGAAAGATATTTAATGTCAAAGACCTTAACTCATGTTTAATAGAAATAAAGGACCTTCACGTAGTAGGTTCAATAATGATACTAAGCACTTATGAAGTACTTGGTGTTTGGAAAATATTGTGCTAGGCCTAAGGGATTCGAAGACAAAAAACAAATGACCCTTGCTGTCATAGAGATTATATTCTATTGGGGATGGATGATAAAAGATAGGCAGAGATAAAAATCAATAATCATCTTTATACTCAAAAATGCCTACTAAATGTTACAGGAGAATCAAGGCATAATTTCAGTGTGAATCAGCATCAATTGAAAACCAGAGTACATGTGCCCCCCTATTGATATCTATCTTTTGCTAACCAACAAAAGCACTTAATATTTCGAAGCAAAATGCATATAATTAAACATTTTAGCAAGGTAAATAACAGGAAAGATTTCCCCCATATACACACACACACACATACACTCACACACACACACACACACACACACACACACACACATATATATATATATATATATACACACACACTATGAATCATGGAGGGATATATACATGTACTTCTGTAATACCATTAGGTAATGTAGAACATGCATGGAGGAAGGCAAATGGAGGAAAAAACCTTGGTTCAGGCTCATGCAAATTTGAGGTAATGTATTTCTTAGGTGTTATAAAGTCACTGAAGTTTTCTTGGAATGGCTGTTATAACTTTTGTACATTTTGTTATAACTTTGTTATAACTGTTTTAACTTTCACTATGATGGGGCATTTTCTTAACTGTTGCTGCCCTTGTAGCACATGTGAGCTTTAGTTACCTTATAGCCTCTTTCAATATAACAGAGGAATGAATTTGACAGTTCTTTAACATGACAGTTCCAAGTCATTTATGACTTTTTCTTGTGATTTAAAACCACTATCCATTAGTAAACTGCACCCATTCAGATGTCTAGAGAAACTCAGCTAATTAGATAAAAGCAAGTTATTCTTATGTAATCCAACTTCATCATTTTAAAAGTGTGCAAATTTTTACAAATTTTATTCAGAGAAAAGTTGTGGATTAGTTACCTAAAACTCTACAGGCACTTAGTGGGAGAAGCAGTGACTTACAAAAAAAGATAGAGAATGAAGTAAACAGAACTAGGAAAACAATTTACACAATGAATAAATGAATTTAAATGGAAAGTTTAAGAAAAGATATAAAACTAAATGCCATAAAATTATGATTATACTTTGATTCAGAGAAGAGTTGAGAAAAGATTTATCACTTTTTTTCTTTACAGAAAGGAGACAGCAGGTGGGTCTGAAATATGTACACTGGTAGATTTCATTGGCTTATTTATTGATTTATTGAACTGCTTTCTTTTTTGTTCTTTCTTTTTCTTCTTGATTATGTGGCTCACTAACTAGGATGGATCACTTTTCTGGCTCTTCGTTTCCTTATCTAAACTCCTGTTAATGTTCATATCTGTGGCAATCCAAGGAAGACAACCTTTGGTTTTGTTGATGGATTTCATAAGATGGGAAGGAAAGAACAAAATGTTCAGAAATGAATTTGATGTAAAAATGAATGTAATAAACAACAAAGCCTAAATTAAATGGAAAGAAAATTCCATAGAAGAGGCATGAAAAATGTTCCATGGATGATCGAGAGGAAGACAGGACACTTTCAGATTCCAGTTACACATACTGCTGATGATAATTTGTGAAGGAATCAAATTAAAAGTAGTTATTTTGTCTCTATGCACTAGGCATCCTGCTTTAAAAATAGCAACAGTGCATTGGAAGCCTCAGAACACCATGATGGAAGTTAGGCTAAGTATCATTTGAAATGAGGAACTTCTCAGCAAAGTGTAGAAATATCTATTTTTAATCTTTGCAGTTTGCTAACAGTGATAATAACATATCTTTCCCATGATAATTTCCTTGTTGTTATAACAGAACCTATAGATCCAAGAGTGACTCTCTCTCTCTCTCTGTCACTGTCACACACACACATGTGTATGTACACACACATTCAGTTCTTAGCATTTGCGTGTGCAACTTGCATGACTTCAAGTATTTTGTGATTTTATTAATAATATTATTTTCACTTTTGCTTTGATATCTGCATACGTTTTTGACTATGCACAGTAGAGTAAAAAAAAATAAGCTGTAATGTGAAAAAGTTAGGGGAACTGGTGGTACCTTGCCAGCTAGTAGGCCACCCTACCATCATAAAGAGCTTCCCATGAATCCTTGCATATTTTTATTGTTTACCTTTAAAACTCAAGTTTTGTGTTGCAATTATGCCCCTAAAGAGCAGTGCAAGTTCTTTGGTCTTTATATCCAAGCGTGCAAGTTCAGTTATGTGGCTTAGTGAGAAAATAAAGGTATAAGATTTCAGGAGAGGTGAACCTGTGGCCTCAAAGGCACATGTGAACCTCTGGGTCCTCAAGTGTGAATATTTGACTAAATCTAAACTTCACAGAACAAATCCCTTTAATAAAAGAATTTGTTTTGTAAAACTTAAACTCATTCAAAAGGCTGTACCCAAGGAATTAGAAGGCCACATGTGGCCTCAAGGCTGTAGGTTCCCCACCTCTGGTAGTAGATAAATTTCATGTTGGAACATCTTCAGCTACTGTGGGTAAGGAGACTTTTAAGCATCTCAAACTGTGCAGGGAATAGGCATCCACTGACAGATTTTTTCAAGCTGGTGCATCCTTCACAATCTCCTATGCCATTCACCAACCATGAAGAACAGATTGTCAGAAGTGATGTCAAGACTTTGCCTGTCTCAGTGTCTTCAGACAGTAGCAATTAACGTTCCAGTAACCTCTCATTTGGTTTTCAGAAGGCAGCCAAGACAGAGAGATTTACAGTAATATAGTATAACAAGGTCTCACCACCATTAGATCAAGTGGAAGGTAAAATCCAGGTTAAAAAAATTAAGCTTTAAAAATTTTATTGGATGTACAGCATTTATGGTAGTTTAGGCTTTTTTGTGTTATAAAAGTGAGATATTAGAACAAAAGAATTTTAAGGAATTATTAGCAAGAGAAAATGTTTTACATGTTACCAATTTTATTTTGTGTGCTGCATTTTATGGGTTATTTCATGGTTACTGCTTTAGGAAAACTTCATAATATCAGAAAGAATCTTTCATTATAAAAATTGCATACAAAAAGTGTATTTGAAGCTACCTTTAGTAAAAGATTAGTGGTTTGATGACTATGTAAAACTAATACCTTATTTTGCATGGGTTTAATGTATCACCATTAATGTCTTTTTTTTAATTTCATGTCATTTTCTAGGAACATTGCCTTGCAAAAGTTGAGGATTGACTACATATAGCACTGGTCATTAGCTGTAGGTTTTGTGGAGAAGACAAAATGCTATAACCTGCCCCCCAACAATAGATCTCAAGGAAGAGACATTGGTCTTTAGCTTCAGGCTGACTGGATTGATGCAGTAGATCTCTGCATATAAATAAGGTATTGGATCATAGATTTAGAGACAGAAGGAACCTTGGCATCCATATAGTCCATATGTACATGTAAAGAAACTGAGACCCAGATGAGTGAAAATGACTTACCTGAAGTCACCAAGGCAGTAAGAAGGAGCATTAGTATTTGAATGCAGGTTATTTTACTTCAAACCCAGTATTTTATTTTTCCTAGATAAAACAGTGAAATTTAAAACTAACTTCTTTCTTGGAAGGGGATAGGGAGGATGACATACAGCAACATTCAGAACTGATAGATGGCTTACAATGTTGAAAATAAGATATTGTATCCTGTCAAAGGAGGTAAGGAGACCAAAGAGCAGGCAAGAAGGATCACACTTGGAGCACAAATGGAGGGGCTGGTGCTAATCCAAGATAAAGGCCTTCTCTCCCCTCCCCTCCCCTCTCCTTCTCTCCTCTAAGTGTTCATGCATGTGTATGTGTGTGTGCAAGTGAGTGTGTGTGTGTGTGTGTATGTGTTGCCTGATGCTTTGAACAGTTCTATTTTTATGTGGATAGCACACTCTGCTAGATAGGAAATTGTGAAATGTGTATGTTATTATGCAAGGTTAAAAAAAAGAAAGCAAAGCCCAAACTAGCTAACAGTATCTTAAGCTTTTCTGCCAGGCCCAGAATCTGGAATTTATTGCTCATTTCATGTGACATGTACAACATAATTCATAAGTCCAAGAGCCCCAGTGGTTGGATCTGTGCCTTATCAAGACCAGTCAAACTGAGATTGTCAATGTCAGAGAGTTTACAAACTGAGAATTAATAGACCCAGGAGGCCTTTTAGAGGACTGGTGGCAGATTTTCTTGTAGACTTGCCTTACAACTACTCAGTAAAGACTGCTCTTTAAAAGGTAAGCATCCAGAGAGGAGAGGGGGGTGCTGGGGAACATAAAGGAAGATCATGTATGTGGAGTCTAAACCTTTCTCAAGTTCAGCATGCTCCTCAGTGCCAATGAAGGGCTAGGCTCACTCAACAGGATGGCATCTCCTTAGTGATCACAAGCGTTGTCTTTTTGTCATGGCATTCATTGTCCCAGGCCTCAGTGTGCTAGATGAGGCATAGTAAGTAGATACTTCATAACTGCTTGTATATTTAAATTGAATTATATACTGGCTCTGGATTTTGTAACACAACAGACCTATTATAACAAATAGGTCATATGGGTGTATATGTGTCAATTACAGTAATGCTAATACCTAACATTTGTAGAATACTTTTAGGTTTACAAAGTACAGTTGATCCTCACAATAATCCTGTAAGGATTTTATTCTCCTCATTTTAAAGATTAATCATGTGAGGCTAAGAAGGTTTTAGTGACTTGCCAAAGGTCAAACAGCTAATAATGTTTGAGGTGATATTTATTTCAAGGTCAATATTTTGCCAACAAGGGACTCTGAATTTTAGCCAATGAAGTCCAGATGGAGACTGACTAGGAGAGATCCTGAGGCTTATAGCCCCCCAATACTGTGGTGCTAGACAAGCTCCGTAGAAGAAAGGCCCAATCATTTTATTTGTTCTTTATACTCTCATCAGCTTGCATGCTCTCTGTTGTACAGTAGTCACTAAAGTCATGCTTATTAATTGAATGTAAAGTCATGGAGTGCAAATTGGGACCTTCCCCTTCCCACTCCCTTGCTATTTTTAGCATATATTTGACCTCATTTCCAGTGCCTGGCATGTAATACGCAATGAATGTTGTTTGTGCTTAGGCATCTACAAAGGAAGGTTAGGTCAAATTATCTGGATAAAAATATATTTACTATGCATCCATTATCACTAACATAGGAAAATGATCTCTTCTGCATACTGAAAGCAGCTAGTTCAGTTTTTTTGCAGTGGAAAGAGCCCCAGATTTGGAGTTATAGGATTGATGTTTGAATATCAAATTTTTGTGTGACTTTGGATAAGTTAATTAATTTTTCCGGGTCTTAGTTTCCTTTTCTGTAAAATGAGAAAATTGGGGTAGGTGAGAGTTAAGGTCTCTCTGTATCTATGATTCGGAATTTTGAGGGTGTGTAAACTTCACAACTTCAAGCTTAAGTTCTAGCATTTAGTATTTGGTGCATAGACTATTCCTACAAGCACCAATTTCTTTTGAAAAGAACCAGTCAGGCAGATCTTGTCATCCCATCAATCATTTCTAGTTATCAGATAATCCAAAGAAAAACTGAAAAAAAAATCAAGAGAATGTAGCTGTTAAAATAAGACTGAATTTTTTACTTATTTTTTCCATTCAACAAGAATTCATTAATCACCTACTATATGCTCACCACTGTCTACAACTGGGGATAAAAAGGCAGAAAGAAGTTCTGTCTTCCAGAAGTTCACATTCTGCCTAAGTATAGATGATTAGGAAGAAAATATCGAAAAGGAAGAGAATATATTTCAAATGCCAGTCTTTCACCTTTGATGCAAACAGTAAAGGAATCTACAGACTAATGAAGTCACTAAATTGCTTTGTTTCACTTTTAAGACATGTTCAAGTTGATGTATAGTAATAATAGTTTCCCGAAAAAGTTATAATTTGAATGAAAATTATATCGAATTAGAGATTTACTTCCTTAGCTGTGGATAGTAGATAGTATTTTGACTTAGAAAGCCACAAATTAATATTTTATATGTTGGATTTTATTAATTTATTTTAAAAATTCTCCAAATACATTTTACTCTTGTTCAAGCTGCACTCTGTAGTTTTGTGGTAGGTCATGAGTTTGACAATTCCGATGTATTACATCACTCCTCACTTTCCATTCTATGAGTCTTGCCACAAAGTTTGCCACAAGTTTGCCACAAACCTGTTCCAAGAGATCAGTATGGCATTGTGCTGTGGATAGGGCTAAGAGTCAAGAAAAATATGAGTTTAGATTCTCATCTTGACACCTATCAACAAATAACCCTTTTCACCAATGATTCTCAGTTTCATCACTGGTAAAATAATAATCAACTGTCCCTGCAGTACCATTAAAACAATGTCCATGACCCAGACTTATATGATGACTAACACCAGACAATCAGAGGCCACACACACACGGCCATATGCCTAGGGAATATATGTGAAGGTGTACATCATAGGCAAATATATGGTGATAGTTCAGGGGCATTGAATTGGGAAAATGTGTCACCAGCACTTATACATGGACAACTTACATTTCTAGTGCTGTGAGTGGTAGCTGTCCACTAGTAATAATATTGTGTCACTATCTCTGCTAGCACTTCCTAGTGGTCAACCAGTTCAGGGCCAAACTGTTCTCTTTTACCTTCTGCTATGCTGTTGCATTTAGCATGCTTCTCCCTGGTTGAGAACACTTATTTTAGTGCTTATCAAAAGATAAGAAACACCATTACTTTGGGAGCAGTCAAAGAGCCAGTAGGATGTTTCCTGCCTAAGATGATTTTGACAGCATCCTCCTAATGTCGACTCAAATCTGTTGGCCCCAGGTAAGCACCTTAATTCGAGTTAGAAAACTCCTTTTAGCTCCTGCTAAATATCCAAGAGTGAGCCTATATGCTCAAAATCCATTTTCGTGATTTCTCTCACCACTCCCAACAACATCCTGTGTGGAAATTAGGGAAGCAAGACTCTTTTAGTTTCTAAGAATCCCCACATTTTGTCAGCAAGACAAAGACAAGACAAAAAAACTAAAAATTCCAGCAATGTTATTGGTATCTGACCAGGTTTTAGCGTCCTGACTTTATTCTGTATGCCTACTAGCAACAAAATCTCTGACTTTTTTGTCCCATTCTGGATACCACAAATATGCTGCTCTGTCTATATCCATATGAACCCAGGCACCTGGCAGGCAGTCTGTTGAATTAATTACTTATCTGATTGGTTTAATTACTCAGATGGCTAGAGGAATGTATAGTTATTGCCTAATTTATGAATATATTCCATTTGACACTAGCTTATTTGATACTTCCTTAACTCTGAGTTAAGGAAGAAAAAGCAGAATTGGGATATGAATCATGAAAGCTCACATTCATATAGTCATTTCTGGTTCATAATTTGCCTTCTCTAAAGCAACCTCAGCCCCCCCATACCCCCCCCCCACATTCCTCTCCTAAATTAAACATAATCCAGGGAAGAAATGTGCTGGCAAATGTATAGCAACATGGGAGGGGCATATGCAATACACTTTTAAATTCAATCTGCTTTGACAACACTTTGAGTCTAGAATATCTACAAAACAATAAATCAAGCCCTGATTTGTAGATGATTTCTGATTCCTGAGGTTTAAATGCTCACAGTGAAAACCAACAATCACTAGAATACAGGTTAGAGCTTACCCTTCATCCATGAACTCTTTTTGCATGTGGTTGGACCTTTTTCCAGTCTGATGAAGTCCATGGACTGCTCTTCAGAATAAGGTTTAAAAAAAAAACAAAATAAAAGATACAGTATTAAAAAAGGAAGCATAGTATGTTGAAATACACGTATCAGAAATGCTAACCAAAAAGTAAGTTCACTGATCAAGGACTAAATGTGTAGATATCATTGTCTCCATTTGGCAAAGGAGGAAATATAGGCTCAAGAAGGTTTATAGGACATTTCCAAAGGTCACATAGCTAAGGAGTGTTAGATTCAGAACTCACACCCCAGTCTTTTGCTTCTAAGCTCAGTGAACTTTCCCTGACACCTTGCTTCAAATATTATCTCAGCCCACCAAAGACTTCTAACCATATTGCAGGCAAGGAGAGTGATGTAAATGCGTATTAATGCCTAACCCACGTTCCCATAGCTACAAAGTGCCAGAGACATAATTGCTACCCAGGTCTAGAAAGTCCAAATTTAGCTTTCCTTTCCTATTATGGTGTCTTGGCAAGTGCTCCTTTCTTTGTTCAGAGGAATAGCACTAGTCTCTCTAGTATAATGTCATTGTGATAAACTAAGACCTTATTATGGGGCCTAGACTATGGAAATTCTTGGTTTAAAAAGTATTTTCTATTCACCTCCCATAATTCATCAGGATGAAGAATCCTTTAACTTAGGTTGTAAGACTAAAAACTGACGTGAAGAAGAAAGAATGGAAGCCTGGCTTTTGTAGCCCAGGAAATGTGGCATAGGAAAAAGAGTTTCCTATTTAGCCAGAAAAGTCTTTGAAAAGAACACTAATTCATGCGCTCTCACAGATAGAACTGAGTAGATATTCCCTTGACTAAAGGTTTTTTGTAAAGAATATTATCTGATTCTTGGTGAAAGAGGAAATTCTGTCTGTCATGGAATTAAAGAATGTCTAATAGTCTGTACTCTGTCTCTCCCTTCCTTCTTTTTGAATGATTGAATCTTTCTTTAAAGTGGGAGGTATTGTGTGTTTTTCCTCATTCCAACTGCAAAGGAAAGACATAAAAATTGGGGTTTCTGAAAGATTATGTTAATTGACTACAAGTAAGCTGAGCCCGAGATGTTTATTATCAAAAAATCCAAAAAGACTTTAAATATTAACCAATAGATTTATCAGAAACATCAATGCGATATAATGAGTCATAGAATAAAATAATAACCATGAGTCATAATAGAGTGGATAGACCTCAGTTATGATCCGTTCTCTGAGCTTTCTAGCTATACAACCACAGGCAAGACCCTTAGTCTTTCTGAGAATTAGAGATGTCTGAAATCATATATTTATTGTTGGATAGCTGTGTGTTTCAGCTCATTCCAATGTTTTTCACATTATTAGAATCATAGATTTTTCATATAAGGACAATCAGTTGAATATAATGAGAGTGTGCTATATGCCAGACATTAAGCTAAGCAATGGGTTTAAAAAGAGATTAGATAGATAGATAGATAGATAGATGCTATGAGTGAAAGGATGGATGGATGAATAAAGAGACAAGAAAAATCTCTGTCCTCAAAGAGGTTACATTGTAATGGGAAAGATTTTATATATATATATATATATATATATATATATATATATATATATATACACACACACACACACACACACACACACACACACACACACACATATATATATATATACATACATACATACACACATGTATATATCGAGAAAGAGAGAGAGAGAGAGAGAGAGAGAGAGAGAGAGGCACATGACACATGCAAGATATTTGCATAGTAGATGAAAGATAAACATAGAGGGTAAGGGAATAGCAGCCTGGGGGGCTGGAAAAGGCATTCTAAGTTGATAGTTTGAAGATTTCCAGGAATTATAAGAAGTTGACATAAGGAAAAAAAAAGTACAAAGGCACAGATGGAAGATAGAGCACCCTGCATAAGGACTGCCAAGTAGACCAGGTTAACTGGACTGTACAGTGGAGGTTAGCAATTTGTAAGAATACTAGAAAGATAGGAAGGGGTCAGGTCTTAAAGCTCTTTAAGAGCTTTGTGTGTACAGGTATGCCTAAACAATAAGATTTTGGGAATAGCCTATAAAATAGGTATACACCAAATATACATATATGTATACATGCATATACATATGTAAATACATACATATGTACACATACATACATATATAGTAGATATGGATATATTGATGGTTGAGACACACAGATATATCTACAGATAGATAGATACTTTAAGACTTACAAAGGATTTTGTATATTTTGCATTTGATTGTAATAATTGATGTAATAGTACATGGAAAGCTATGACTGCTGTGAGAGTTTCCTAGATCATTCTCAAAGGAAGACAAGAAATGTAGTGATAGGTTGTGCCACAAAAAGAATCCTCTCTTTACTGTTATTTTCCAAGCAAATTATCAGGACTTGGAAAACATTTCTAGATTTTAATTTCTACTCTGAAAAATGAATAATTTTTCTTTTGTACTCCAAATTTTAATTTAATATCAGGTAAAAAAGAAATATATTGATCTAAAACCTTTTAAAAGGCATGATTTTATGTCAATCTTTTTTTGTTTTTAAATTTATCTTAAACTTAAATACAAAACAAGACAAAAAAGCATTTCCATGTACACAGCAGAACATGAAAGGATTCAATATAAAGAAATAAATGCCCATTTCAAGAAAATCTATAGAGTAAATACTATAAATTATTTTCAAAATTGTCCACTTTGTTCTTTGTTTCTTTGTTTTCTTTTTTTTTCTCTGCTGTGCACAATCTTGAAATTATTCATAGTCTACTGTGGAGTTGGCTGGTGGAAGGAGACCATCATGGAGTTG
The DNA here is from genome assembly GCA_028658325.1 of Potorous gilbertii. Lineage (NCBI taxonomy): Eukaryota > Metazoa > Chordata > Mammalia > Diprotodontia > Potoroidae > Potorous > Potorous gilbertii. The sequence continues at coordinate 475,766,546 of CM053769.1, read as the reverse complement.
TATTTCTGTAGTATTCAGGAATTCAGGTATCTCAGAAGAATCCTGACAATCCTGGGATCAAGCAGAGGGAGATCTGGCTTTCTCAGGGGCACTTTCTGAATCAAAAGACATTGAACCCTACGTTTTCAGCTTTGAGACATGAGTTCCAAAGTGATGGTGTTCCTCTTCTGATATAGTGGGGCATTTCCTGGGGATAAAATTAATATTTGGATAAGAACTCCTATAAACTTTAAGAAGGTTGTACATCTTTGTACAGGGAGGTTAAAAAGCAAACAAAATCAAATCAAAACAAAGCAAAAAACAACTTGCTGTTTGTTTTCTCTTGCTACTTGCATTGTGTTTGTCTCAATTAAATGCTTTTGCTATTGAATTTATTCCTAGCTTGATCTACAAGCTGAGAATAGTGCATTGGTGGAGGCTTGTGCTGAGATTAATAAAATTAATACACTAAGCAGCCCATATTGAATCTGAGGAAACTCACAATGAATCTTAGAGTCAACATTCTCAGAATCATTCAGGGCCATGTGTTATGGAAGTAATCAAATCAATACCAAATATAATGAGATCATATTCAAAGAACTTGGGCAATTCAGTTAAATGATCATTTCATAAGAACAGACTCTGTTATCAGAATTTTTTTAATGTGATCTATGACTTTACCTTGAACAGAAAGACCATTACCATGGAAACAGAGAGCTAAAATTATCCCAATGATATAAGGCTGGGGTTTGGAGTCAGTTCAAGTAGACTCTTGTGAACGATTGATTCTCTTTGATATTCCTTAGATAATAGGATTTTAGATTAAGAAGGGAACTTAGAGACTATCTAGCTCAACCTTGCTCCCTATTTTACAGACAAAGAAATGAAGTTTCAGGGGCTTCCAGTGCCAGCAGAATAAGTAACAGAGGAAGGATTTCAACTAGAATTAAAAAATCTTACAGTTGGAAGATACATTTGGCACCATCTTATCTAGTTCATGCTTGAAAAAGAATCGCTTCCATAGCATCACAAACACATGGCATTCCAGTCTTGATTGGAAGACTTCTAGTAAGGGCAATATCATTACCTCCAATACAAGCAATTCCACTTTGGACAACTTTCTTTGTCAGGCCATTTATTCCCTTTGATATACAGTTGAAATTGGTCCTCTAACTACCTCCCTTGCTCCTAGTTCCATCTATTGGAGCCAATTACAACAAGTGTAATACTTTTTCAACATGATTGACCTTCAATATCGTGTTCCACCTAAGTCTTCTACTATCCAAGTTAAAAATTCCTTTAAATTCTATGCCTAGAGCAGGGTCTGGCACATAACAGTACTTAATCAGTGCTTGTTGATTGGTTGATTTTATGTGTCTTCTTCATGGTATAGTATCAGTCTTATAATATTGGTAACCCTTCTCTATATTGGTACATCTTGTTGATACCCTTGACACCCTAAAGTGTGTAACTTACAACTAAACCAAGGTCTTTTCCTCAAATTCTAAGTCTTTTCATAACTTGTGATTATAAAATCACACATCTAGAATTAGAAATGACTTCACAAGCCAATTTGTCCAAAGCCAATTTGTCCAACCCCCTATTTTATATATGGGGAAATTAAGAAAGAGTAACATTAAGTGATTTGTTCAAAGCTGTATAGTGTATCAGTTTCAGAGGCAAGATTAGAAAACAGCACCTTGGACTCTCTGTAGTCACATTTTGACTTTGTGTTTCACTGTACCACTGTGCCCTTCAGATATAGACCTAATTCATTACTCTGATCATCTAGTCATAACTGATTAGTGTCTCATTTGTAGAGATTCTTCTAGGGAAGCAAGGTGGAATGAAAAGGGAGATGGCCTCAATCAGGAAGGCCTGGGTTCAGGTCCTGACTCTGACATATACTGGCTGTGGGATACTGAAGAAATGATTTAACTTCTCAGTGTCATGAGACAACTCTCTAAGACTGTGTATTACAGAGCTGATGCCAATCTCCTTTCTTTTCCTTACTGGGACTTACATAAATTGATTAAATCTACCCCTCCTAACCCTTGCCTCCTTGTGTTTATGTCTTCATCCTTCAAGTTTCTGCTAAAATCTCTCTTTTCTGCAACACAGCTTCACCAGTTCTCTTTAAATTTGATGACTTTCCTGTGAAATTATTTTATTTATCTTGTATTTATTTTGATTTACTAGGTGTTTGTTTGCTATCTCCCTCAACAGACTGTGAGCTCCTTAGAAACAGGGACTTTTTCTTTTTCATCCCTTATGTCCCCTTAGCACTTAGCACAGGGCCAACCACATAGTAGATGCTTAGTAAAAACTTAGTGACCGACTGATCTATTGTGATGCCTAAAGGAGAAAAGACTCACTGGCAGCATGATTTCTGCCACCTCCCCACAGAGGTAAGATAGAAAAGTTTATTGGATGGTTGGTGGGTTCAGTCATTTTTAGTTATGTCCAACACTTTCTGCCCCCATTTGGGGTTTTCTTGGTGAAGATCTTGGAGTAGTTTGATATTTCCTTTTCCAACTCATTTTACAGATTGAGGAAATTGAGGCAGAAAAGGTTAAGTGACTTGTCCAGATCATATAGCTAGTAAAAATCTGAGACCAGATTTGAATGCACATAGAGGAGTCTTGAATCCAGGCCTAGCAATCTATCTACTTCACTACATAGCTGCCCCTGAACAACTTCTACATAATGAAAAATAAACTACTTTGTTTACTATTCCACGTGATAACAATTGCATTGTTTTTGACAATATAGAAATTCAGAATCAGCAGAGCAGTGCCAAAGTGGAACTATTCAATCAACATGGCTTTTAAAATGATTTATCTGCATTTATTGTAAGCTATTTAGGCATGCATTTTTTGAAACAGGCTTGAATAAAATAATTGAATCCTTGCTGTCTAACGTTTTCCATTCTTGAATTCAATATGTCCTTATGTTAAAATTATTTTTATTACATTTGAATCTCAGTTTTCAGTCCACAAATAACATAATACAGACAAGAGACTAGTGACTAATTAGACTGTGATTTACTCAAATCTGATACATTTTCTTTTTAATACTATAAATTACTCAAATCAGAATTGCCCAATAATTATATTTGTTTTAATGCAATAACATTGCTGTGTTTTGTTTTCTCTGTAAACAGTCTACAGCTTTTGCAAAGGGATGGTCCTATAAGGGTAGGAAGAGAAAAAGAATGGGGATGTAATTTTTATAGTTAGAACCCAACCACCTGCTGCTGGTTTTCTAGGTATTTTGCAGACAGAATTGAGAAAATTGCATAATTCAGTCAAGCAATTGACTAGTTTGATAATTCCTTCAATAACCTTGGAGAGGTGGATTTGAAAACCAAATATAAGAAAGGGGAATTTAACAAAAGCAAAATGTTATGTTTCTTAGAAATACCCAGCCGTAACATCCCTATTATTCTGCTTGATTTTATTTCCAGTACTTAGCATTTGGTCCAGCAAGTACCCACAATGCACCTATTTTATGCCAGGCAGCAGGGAGGTTCTGGGGACACGAAGACAACATGATGAAACTCTCCTTGTCTTTAAGGGACTAGTGAGGTGTTCAGAGGTAACTAAATGGCACAGTGGCTAGACAGCTGAATCCAGATTCTTGATCAGACCTGAGTTCAAATCTACTCTCAGACAATTACTAACTCAAAGATCTTGGGCAAATCTTTTACCCTTTTTGTTCCTCAGTTTTCTCAAATGTAAACTAGGAATCACAATAGCACCTCTATCACAGCATCGTTGTAAGGATCTAGTGAGATAAAATTTATAAAAATGCCTGGCACATAATGGTTGCTTATTTTCTTCCTTCTTTCCCTACTCCTGAGAGTGATTTCCTCCCTTCTTTAAAAAAAATTGTCTACTCGTAGTATCATGCACTATTCCTTTAACTTGTGGATGATCCCCAACCTTATCCCCTCCCACCCCCATCTGTATTATATACCTGTCAACCTTATGTCAGTTTTGGCTCAAGAATGTGGCTCTACAATTGTCTGTGGAAGACATTTCCTACTTTAACGAAGAATGTCTTTGAGTCCTTGGATTTTGATGCTCTAGATCTCCATTCAGAGGACATGCGTCTGAATTCCAACTTTGACAATTACTATCTGTTTGACTCTGGGTCAGTCTCTTCACCATTCTGCTTCTGAAGCTTCCTCACCCATAAAATGAGGGAATTGGAAGGAGAGGTCTCTAAGTTCCTATTAGCTCATAATCTCTCACATGATGGTTTCTTGACAAAGGAGATAGAAAAGTCCCTTATCTTTTATATCATCTCTTGGGTTCACTCAATGAGGGAAGTCAATCAAGCATAATGCCATCAGAGTAGCATCACACATTATATTATTTTCTCTTTTTTTTACCCCTCCATGGAAATAACTTTTATGAAAATTATTTCAAGAGAGAAAGAAAAGATCTATGTTTAGCAGATGAAGACAGACTGTCAGAGGAGATGCTTGATGCTACTTCTGATGAGTCCTTATCACCAAAATACATTGCAGGACTTCTCCTTCGATGTTCCCTATAGGGAAAATGCTGGAGTAAGAAATATTTTTATTTAATAGCTATCCCTGGGTTGCCAGACCAAAATCCTATGTTAAGAATTCATGGAAAGATAGCAAACAGAAAATTGGGAGGAATTGATCAGAGCTTAACATCTGCTCCCTATGTGACTTAGGGAAAAAAACAAAACAAAAAAACTACTTGAACTTATCATTTACAGCATGGTAATATCTCTAGCTCAGTATAAATAATTCAACAGAAGTTCCTTATTGTATAGATGAGGAAATTGAGACCTATGGAAAGACATAGCCTTGTAAAGGCTATTTGGGTAATGAGCAATATAGCCAAGTTAGGAATTTAACCTTATGACTCCTGCTGGAGCTAGGATATTCTATCCACTGAACTACTTTATCTTAATAAGAAATTTTAATGGTAACTTCAGGTTAATGGTGGGTAGGGAGAAGAGTTAAAGATCCCCCCACTCATTTATAGGCCTCAAACACCTTTTGTTAATTTTCTAATGGAGGTACTTGTTCTCAAGGGTTATGATGCCCTCTGGCTCTGAAAAAAAATGTGTATGTACTCTGAGGTGAGGTTTTACTTTGAGGTTTGCTCATTGGAAATGTTTGTTTGGCCAGATAAGACTCTTGGAAGCTGCTAAGGAGCATTCCCCCAACTTTGAAAACCCAGATGTTGCTGCTTCTCTCTTTAGTAACTATGTAACAGTTATATGTATGTAATGGTCAGACAGTTGGATCTGTCTGTTGATCTGTGGTGTATGTATTGCTTATGGCAGACAGCTGGAAGCCCTGTCAGTTGATTTTGATTTCTCTGTATTTTCTCTGAAGTTCAGAGTGCTTACTTTTTCTCCTAAACAAAGTGAATCATTCACATGCTTGATTAAAGTGATTGTTGAACCTTCATAAGTTGATTTCCTCTTAGAAATGCAGATCTAAGAACCTGTGATAGCAGGCCCTCCTGTGTGCTTGCTTTTACAGAAATGAAATCAAACCAGTATTTAGAGTGTGCTCACTCTGTGTCCAGAAATGAGATAAAAACTTGGTGTGTCAAAAAAGAAATTGGAAACAAGTCCTTGCCTTCAAGGGAGTTTAAATTCACTGAAAACAAACAAAAAATTTCCACAGTTAAGAAGATATAAAATCTATCCAAGTTAAGGGTGAGAGTCATTTCAGGGTGTATGGGGAATGCCAATAGAAAAGAGGATTAGAAAATCTCTCATTTAGGAGATGGTGCTTGAATAAAGCTAAACTATAGCCAGGGAGTTTGAGAAATGGAGGAGAAGCAGGAGAGTCTTCCAAAAACAGGGTACCAGCTATGCAAAGGCATGGCACATGGAGAGGGGGTATCAAGTGCTCTGCATCAAGAACGATAAATTAGTAAATTTAGCCAAACATAGGGTGTATTAGGGCAATAATATGTAAGTCAGTTTGGAAAGTAAGGTTTTGTATGTGATATTTGTGTGTACATAGTAAACAGCTTTATATTTTTTCCTAGGAGCAATGGAAATCACTAAAAAATCTTGAGCAGTAGAATGCCATCATTAGAGTTGTGGTTTAGAGATAACATTTGAGTTGTGTGTTTATCCCTTACCAAAGTAAGTGTCATGGAAGGTGCAAGGTGTAAAAAAAAACAAAATAAAAATAAAAAAACCCCAAATCAAAACAAAAACTTTCTGTATTCCCATTTCTTTTCTATGTGCTTTAGTCAATAACCAGGGGTCAGGGTCAGTTTCAGTCACTGGGAATTCATCAGAAATTTTCAGTGTCTTAGAATGCACATGTTTATACTCTGTAGGAGGATGGAGAGGCACCAATTGATCAATCTCCTTGCAAAAGAAAAATATAACCTTAACATAATGAGATGTGTATAAAACATTTGCCAAATTTTAAAGCCTTACATAAACCTCAGACATAACTGCATGTAAGTTTGTGTAATTATAATCACTGAATGATTATAGATTTTAATGATAGCTTTACAACAGTTTATAATTCAGTCAGTTGGTGAGAAGCAAACAAACCTCACCTGATTGTTTTTTTATGAAAGGTTATACCAGAAAATATAGATATTCAAAAGACTTTAAAATGTATTGAAATGAGAGGAATTGGCATTGATAATTTAATAATTAAAGGTTTTCTTGAGCACTTTCAAAAAATCATCTAAACCCAAAGGTTTGTCCATCCTCAAAATGGAGAAAATTGTGCATACTTATGAAGATTTCAACTTGAAAACAACCTTAAAATCCATCTAACACAAGACCATAAGCTTAGGCTCAAAACTTTACTGACAATGTCAGTAATGGTCTGCTTTAGGAGAAAGCTATAAGAGGTGCTATGAAAGTAACAATGCCTCAAAAGTTGTTGTGTTTGTCCTTTATTACTGAAGAGGGCCATGATATCAGGGAGTCAATTATATGACTTACAGTTGACTTTGATTTAAGAGAGGGAGGGCTGTGCAAGACCACCAGCCTTACTTTCTTCCCCAGAGCCATTTGAGTCTAGTGGTCAGATATCCATCAAAATGACTGGAGATGGCCCAGGATTTAATGGAAGACCTGTTCGGGTTCTCACTTTGAATGAGGCAATGCCCATTCAATGAAAAGGCCTCTTTAAGAAGTGAGTCAAGAAATGACCTCTTCAATAAAAAAAAAATCAATAGGATAGAGGGACAAGACCCACAGGGCTGCTTGTCCAAAAAGAAATAGTTATTATTGACATTCCCTCTGAGCCAGGAGGATCCAAAATATAGCAATCAAGAGGTGTTTGGGTAGGGACCTATTGTTATCCAATATTTGAGCTCCAGAGAGAATTTGGTTTAAGGCTTGGTCTTTGGGAAAGAGATCTAGCCAGTAAATATCATCCTGGACCACCTCCAATCAGCTTGATGAATATCTTCCCACTAGACCCAGATGACTCTGGAGGAGAAAATGAGATTGGTGACCTTGTACAGCCCTCCCTCACTCAAATCAAAGTTAACTGCAAGTCATGTCATCATCTCCCTGATGATGGTCCTCTTCCATAACAAAGGACAAACACCACCAGAGAATAGTTGTCTGTCCTCCTCTCCTCCCTTCCCCTCCCTTTTCCTCTCCTCTCATCTGCAGATGCTCTAACTAAAGGACAGCGCCTCAAGATGGAGATGAGGAAGGAAAGAATTCACCGGGTGAGCAGGGGCTAACCTGGGTATGGAAGTTTTGATGCAATGTTATTTAAAGGGCAGTAATATGCCAAATTATAGAGAATCTAAGCATAAACATTTATTCATTTGACCTATAGCTAATTTCAAGATTTTATTTTTCCCTTACTAGGCACAGTAAAAATAATGTATATAAAAGCTTCAAAATGCAAAAAAAAAAAGTACATTGTGATTCAGTGTATTTTGGGCTCAGACAATTTAAAAAGCTAATGATAATTAATGGTTTCTGGTGGGTGCACACTTTGTGTACAGTCTTTGATCTTCATGGACCTGACTTTCAACTTGTTAATTACCCTAACACATGAAACGGCAGAGATGATGATAAGGCTTCATTTAAACAGGGATTTTCAAAGGTTAGTTAATTGTTATTTTTATAAAATGAGGCATTTTTTTCTGAAGAATTATCTTCTTTTTCTGCAAAAGTCTGACTGAAGCAAACACCTTCAGCTGTGAATTTCAAAGGGAAAATTTGTTTCTGAAAGGATTTCGTATGCCATTTTACATGTAGAATCATCAGGGCTGTGTGTTCACAATAGAAGGTCTCCTAAATTTGGCCAACAAACAATGAGAACTCATCCTGAACTAGTTCACAGTGGACTGTTGGACAGAGCTTTTCAATGTAGAAATCCTGGCTTTTTTCTTTCTTGTTATTTATGAACCATTATGTACTCATTGTTTTGTTCTTTAAAGTCACAGGTTCATGACACTAACTAGGTTTGACCACAGATCTTGAGAATCAATATCCTTTCAATTTAAGGTGGGATACTCTGTCCTACTCAATGAATGTTAATAAATTTTATATATGGTAAATTCTAGTTTCTGACATTTGGTTTTGGAAATAAGAATTTGAAAACAAACCAACATGCCAGGTCATTTGTTCTTTGGAGGTCAGATGTCTATATAATCACACAGGCAACAAGAGGCAAAGACAGGATTTGAACCCAAATTTGGTTTCAAATTCAGTGCTCTTTGCACAGCCCTGTCTATTCTCTGTGTTGTTTACTCAGAAGCTGATGTTTGGCAGATTGAAAAAGGAGTAAGATGTGGTGATCTCTTTAGAAACTCTCTACCTGTAAGCAGATCCTTCTTACCATAAACAAATCCCGTTACATGAGCTCTTGATCCTATTTAAGACCTTTCTTTCCAACAAATTCCACCATCCCTTCCTTCTCTCTGGATTCTTCCCTACTGCCTTCAAACATGACCAACTATCTTCCATCCTGAAGCAAGCCACCACCACTACAAACAAGACCCCTTCAGTGGAACTTCTATTGTCCAATAAATCATGTCTTTCTTTCAGCAGGACTCATAGAGTGAAACTTGGCTCAGCTTTCTCATTTCTTATTTGCCTCTGAAACCCTTGCAAGCCGACTTCATTGCATAATTAAAACAGAATTTTCCAAAGCTACAAGTAATTCTTTTATTGGTTATTTTCTCGTTGCTCATTTTCCTTGTGCTTTCTTCAGTATTTTACAAGGTTGTGCACCTTTTCATAGACACTCTCCTCATGGGGTTTTTGGGATACTGGTCTCATTTTTGATTTTCTTTCTACTTCTCTAACCATGCCTTCTCCGTGTCTTTTATTGGGTATCATCTACATCACTCTGTATGTGTGTGTATACGTGTGTGTGTTTGTGAAAAGGTCATTCCCCCTGGTATTCTGAGTTGGACTCAACTAACACTAGTTCACTAGTAGTTTTAGTTTTCTACCAGAACAAAATGAGGCACTCTTGGTCATTAATAGTCAGCAAAATATTTGTTAGACTTAACTTAGCGAAAGGGTATTCAATAAAGACAGCTTAGGGCATCTTGAGTACATTCAGCTGAGCAAAGTTCCCATAACGATTCTCCTTTCAGACCTCTAAGAATGATAACCTCTAAATAACTTCTTCATACGCAGGCTATGAGTAAGTCAAATCAACCATCTGAGCCCTTAGTCCTCTGATTTAGCTAAGTCTCAAGGAATGTCTCTCTACTAAAACTTTTGGAGTATACTGTACATACAAACATACAAATGCATATACATACAAACACAAACATGTACCTACATACATTCACATGCATGCATGCATAAGTTCTCTATTATCTCACATATCCAATCAATTGTGAAATTGTCATGCTTCTATATAACAACATATGCCCTATAAAGCTTCTTCTCTACTCAAATGTCTATCAAACTAATTCAGGTCTTTATCATCACTCACCTGGAAAATTGCAATGGTCTACGAATATGTATCCCTGCCTCAAATTTGTTCCCATTCTAGTCTGCTCTTCACATGCAGACAGATAGACAGACGAACAGATATACCCATACACATACACACACACACACACACGTACACACATACACTCAAGTTTTCCCTAGGAATTACTCTGTCCGTTGTACATTGTAAATTCCAGTAGTTCCCTCTTATCTCTAGAATGCATGCATATATATAATTATATTATTGTGTGTATGTGCATATATACTCTACATATATATATATGTAAATATATATATATATACACACTAAAAAGAACACATCTCTACTTTGCATATATTTATGATGTACGTATACACATCCTTCTTGTCTGATTTTTAAAACCTTTCTCAATTTGGCCCTGAATCATCTTTCCATTCTCATGTTACTCCCTTTCCTTTACTGTATGGTCCATCCAAACTGGATTTCTCTCTCTCTCTCTCTCTCTCTCTCTTTCTCTCTCTCTAATACATCACAATCATTTCTCATCTTCATTTCCATTAGCTTTTTCTAATGACTGACATGTGTTCTTACTTACTTTGCTCATCCCTATCTCTCTTCAGGAACCACCTTTTACATAGTAATCTTTTACATTCTCCCTACTGCTAAGTGTGCTCCCTCTCTAACTTAGGTTCAATTTACAGATTTATTTTGCATAGACATGTTTATATACATATGTATATGTTTATATATACCTTTGTTTATATTTCTACATGCATGTAGCATGTATGTGTGTGCATTTACCCATATATGCATATATACACACATGTATATGTACAGCTCCTAAAGAGCTTACAACATAATAGGAGGTTGCATCATCAAAAAAGGAAATGAAAAGTGAGGGGAGAAATCCATGAGTGCAGCTAGTTGGGAAATGACTAGTCTGGGTACCTTCCCTAAATGGCTGTTGTGAGAGGAGTTATCCACCTCCCAATCAGTTCCAGGAGAAAAGGTATTTATGAGGTTTTGATTTCCAGGGCTGAGGTGGTATTGCAGGATGACAAAATTCCAAGGGAATCATGGAGAAGTCCAGTGGACTAGAGCTGGGTGGAAGACTCCTACACCTAAAAGTATCTTAAACATAGATATATTAAACACATGTTGACTGACTGATTCCAAGCCATAGTCACGATAGAAGGTCCCTAAAGGAATAGAACCTACTACAAAATTTTCTTAAAAGCTGCAGAACCAGGGACCCCAAATCAATTCCAAACTCTTCTAGGAGTATACAATTCTGAAAGCTCTCCAAAGTCTTCTAAAGCCTGAAGAACTTTTCCTAAACACACCACAACTTCCTCTTTTCCTCAGAGTAACAACATGGGATGTAGGATAGAAGGCGTGGAAAGTTTCCTATTCTTAATGGCTTTATGAGAAAATTAGAATGAGATGCTTCAGATCATTTCACAATGAGACCAGAGAAGGAAGGATGAAAGGACACTGGCTAGAGAAATATTGGGGACAGACCAGAGAAGTGAGCATGGTCTCATCAATATGATTCATCCTTCTCTTACTTCTCATCCTTTTTAATTCCTCTTTCTTTATCTCTCCTTGTTATAAGAGCTCTCAGATTCAGTTCATTTTATCTTCTAAAGGCAAGAACTGAGTTCATCCATTGTGTCCTCAAAGGGTGGAGAAAGATGGGCTTGAAGACCAGGCAAGAAAACCTTTTCAGAATCTATGAGCCCCTTGACAGAATCTTCTTCCTTCTCAACAATACTTTCAAAATGTCTTCTCAATTGATAAATTGTATTTGATTTGACATTTTTCTTCCATAATTAAAGAGGGAGGTAGTAAACAATCAAGCCACTGATTAGAAAGTTTACCAGAGGACTTGTATGAAGGGTCATATCATCAATAGGTAGAAGGGTGAATGGAGAAAGGCAGCAAACAGATGGCACAAAAGCAACAAGAGAACAAAGGATATCCAAAGGGGATGGGACCAGCAGCAAAGGATGCCGTGTCCATTAGTCACCACTCTTGAAAGCTCCCCTGGTCACAGATCATGTGGCTCAGAGCTCAAGTGGAGTAGTTGTTTCTGAAGTTTCGTAATAAGGCCTAATCAAGCAATAGGGATGGAAAATCACCTTTGCAATGGCTGTCTGCAATGCCAGTTCTGAGAGAGGGTAGCTACAACTCATCTGTTATGACATGTGGCAGCAAACCAGATGTTCAAGTCTGTGGATCAGGTGGGATATATTTCTCTCATGGAAAGGTACAGTACAAGTCCAACTCCAGTGACAGCTTAACCATCTTGCTGTACTTTGCACCTTAATTTATGGTTATAAAATCTGAATTTTATGCACAGTTCTGTCTATAAAGCACCCAGAGTTTGAATGTCATGTTATAAAGAAAATAATCTAAGCAATAATTTGTGATAAAGTTGAACATCATACCACAAATCAGTAGGATAGAAACAACTGGCTTCATAGGGTGCTGGTTTAAGACTCATAAAAGTGGGTGCCTCAGGTACTAGGTATGTGACCCTGAACAAGTCTTTTGACTTTTCCTGAGCATCCTCCTCCTCGTTCGCACACAATCATGACACCCGACTCACAGGCTCCACTGGAGGCTCAAATGTGATAATGTTTGAAAAATCTGGAAAAATGTGATATAAAATATAAGCCATCATCAACATTATTTTAAACACCAATGACCTTCATAATGACAGCAATTCACATTTCAACAGCAATGCATCTTTTCCCTCTGAAAGCAGGGGATTCAAACATGCCCATTTTGTAGGTACAAAAACAGGCTTACAGAGCTTAGTCAGCTTGCCTAGGAGAAAACTTAAAAAGAGTTTAAGCCAGTTCTTCAAGCTGTGTTCTTCTGAAATGGCATTTCTCATTTTGATAGTGCTTGCAGGTTTGCAAAATGTGTGTATAGTAACTGAAAGTTTACAAATCAGTTTACATACATGGTCTCATCTAATCTTTCACAGTCCATTGAGAGGAGTTCTACCCATATTATGATGCCCATTTTACAACTAAAGAATCTGAGGCTCCGGTGAAGAGACTTACCGAGGACCAAATAGTTGAAAAGTGTCAGAGGGAAGATTTGAACCCAGGTTGCCAAAATTAAATCACAAATCTAGAATAGGAAGAGGGTCTCAGAACCCCTTTCATCTTATAGAGGAGGACATCAAGACTCAGTAAAGGTTATTGACATGCCCAAGGTCCCAAAGCCTTTAAGGAAATGGGTCCTGCTCACTGCAGAAACAGTTCAATTTCCCTTGTATTTCATTACGTCCCTGACTTCCAGGCCAGTAATTTATCCATTATGCTGTACAAAATCTCTCTAGTGCCCAATGTTGATCTAGGAAAACTAGAGCATTCAGTAAAACTGACCATTAAGGTCTCCATGTTACTGTGCTAATTTGATGGGAAAAGAAGAAAGGAAGGATGAAAAGAAGGAAGGAAGGAGAGAAGGAAGAAAGTAGGAAGGAAGGAAGAAGCATTTATTAAATAACTACTAGATGCTGAGGTGTGTGCTTATCACTTTGCAACTCTCATCTCATTGATCCTCACTATTACGCCAGGGTGTAAGTACTTTTATTACCCCAAATTTACGCCACAGCTTTAGCAATTTGTCCGAAATCACATAACTAACAAGTGTCTGATGTTGGATTTGAACTCAGATCTTTCTGATTCTAGTTCCAACACTCTATTCACTAAGTTACGCTTGTTTTGTTTTGTTTTAATGGTTTCTCACATTCATTTTAACTCTTCTATGCAACATGACTAAGTTGAAAACATATTTAATAAGAATGTGTATGTAGAACTTGTATAAGATTTCATGCCGTCTTGGGGAGGGAAGGAGGAAGGACAGGGGAAGATGGGGAAGGGAGGGGAAAAATCTAAGATAAATGGAAGTGATTGTAGAAAATGAAAACAAATAAATGAATTTTAAAATAAAGCTTGGTAGAAGGAAAGGTTCCCTTGTATTGGGAACCTGAGAGTAAGACTGTCATCAATCTACTTAGGCTTTGCAATTCCTTCCAGTTCTAAATCTATTATCTTGGGGCAGTTAGGTGGTGCAGTGGATAGAACACCAATGCAGAAGTCAGGAGGACCTGAGTTCAAATCTCACCTCAGATACTTGACACGCACTAGCTGTGTGACCTTAGGCAAGTCACTTAACTCCAATTGCCTCATCCTGGGTCATCTCCAGTCATCCTGATGAATATCTGGTCAGTAGATTCAGATGACTCTGGAGGAGAAGTGAGGCTGGTGACCTGCACAGCCCTCCCTCACTCACAACAAAGTCAAGTGCAAGTCATGTCATCATTTCTCTGATGGTATGGTCTTCTTCAGCAATGAAGGATGAACACACACACACAAATCTATTATCCTATGAACCTAGGAAATTTTCAGAGTAAATGTAGTAAGCACTCAGCAGGTTTGATTATCTCTGTGTGTGTGTATGTATAAAAGTATATATATGTATACACTCACGTGTATGTATATATGAATGTATATATATATACATGTACAGACACCTACTATGTGTAAATATACACATATGGATATAAACATAGGCATATGCACATACATATGCATATGTGTGCATATATGTGTACATATGTATGTATATATGTATATATAAATCAATAAAACAAACACGAAATTTAGGAGAAAATGAGCCAACTTTCTGGAAACTACAAAAGCAAACAGGATATAGATCTAAAAATACCAACTCATATAGGAAAACATCAACCTAAAACAACATTAAAACATTACAGTCTCGACTCATCAGCTTTATAGGGCTATGAATATCAAAAAGTAGGTCTAGGGAAATAGGCCCAAAATGCTGGGAAATCAGAGAGCTGGTAGTGGCTTCTGTTGTTCCCTGGGTCTTTTCACTGGTCATGCATTTGTGTGTTGATGTGGGCACTTAACGTTTGCATATACTATCATTGTTCTGCATGTAAAAGCCTCAGTTTCCTCATCTGTAAAATGAAGGGGTTTGAAATGATGACCTTGAAGATCTTTTCTAGGATTAAATGTGTGATTCTATGCCCCAGAGCCAGCAGTTTGGGCTTGAGTCCAGGGTAATCAAATTTCAAGAGTAGATACTTGGTATTGTCTATAAAGCACCCAGTTTTAATGCCATGTTATAAAGAAAACAATCTAAGCACTAATTTGTACAATGCACACAAAATTTAGATGTCTGCCATTCATATTGTAGAATGATAGGATTTATAGTTGTATGGGAGAATAGTTGTCCAACCTCCTCATTCTGCAGACAATCAACAAATATTTACTAAGTACTATGTGCCTGGCACTCTGCTAAATTCTGGGGATATGAAGAAGTCTCTGCCCTCAAGAAGCTCACATATGAATGGAGGACTACATATGCACACTATACATGAGAAGAAGAAGAAAGGAATCCTGGAAGGAAAGCATCAGAAACTGCTATGAGAAAAGTTCCCTATAGAAGGTGCATTGTGCAAGCAGTTTTGAAGGAAGCCAGGGAAACTGGTGGAAAAACAAGAGGAAGACAATTCCTGATATGGGTGACAGACAGTGTAAAGGTAAAGAGACAGGTGAGAAGGGTCTTGGGTAAGGAAGAGCAGACAAAATTAGAGAAATCCAGAGAAGTCACATTGTTCTTAATTAGTGATACTGGGAGTGTTATGCAGATTTTTTGTCTCCACTTTCATTGCTTATTCCAATACACCCGGTAACAGAAATCTTTGAATCTCCTGCAACCTCCCTTTTCCCCTTCTTGCTAGTTCTCCACATCTTTGTCCATCGACTCTTCCTGCCTTTTAATATTAAAGGGATTGTGATCATCTTTGCTAAAGCCGACCAAGCAACTATCTCCTTCTCAACCTGATCTCCGCCCTGCTCTGTTATATATCTTCAAACTCCTCCTCCCAAGGAACTCTGCCTCTCTCGTCTCTCTGTCTCTCTGTATCTGTCTCTCTCTCTCCTCTCTTCTCTCTCTTTTCTCTCTGCCTCTGTTTCCCTGTGTGTGTGTGTCTCTCTCTCTGTCTCTGTCTCTCTCTCTCCCTCCTTCTCTCTCTCTCTCTCTCTCTCTCTCTCTCTCTCCACACACACACACACATACACCCTTACAGCTTTTGACAATATGTGAGTCCTCATGGAAGTGTTTCCCTCTCAACTTCATAGTTTGACTGGCACAAATATTATAGATCCTCTAACATAGACCATGACCCTAAAATGAGATTTCACTAAAAGCAAAAGACAAACCAAACCAAACACAGATATATATATATATATATATATATATATATATATATATATGTATACACATGCATACATAGATATATCTCTACATATATGTAGATAGATATATGTATATATAATGTATCATTTTGTTATATTACATTATGTGATAACATAACTTATCATGAATATGGTATTTAGGTGTTACATATACATATGTATGTATGTATGTATGATATACATGGCCAACTTAGGTCTTAAGTCTAATCACAGCATGGAGTGGTTATCTTTCACTCGCTCACAAAAGCAAGTGTTTTCCTAAAGCACAAGCCTAACCATGTCACCAATCCCTTACCTAATAAACTCTGATACCTCCCTATCTCCTGCAGAATCAAATACAAAATGCTCTGGCTGCCATTTAAAGTCCTACATAATTCAGTCCTCCTTCTGCCTCTCCAGCCTTCTCATCCCTCACTCTCTGGCACACACTCCTCCATCCAATGACATTGGCCCCTTTGACATTCCATGCACAAGACCTTCCATCTCTCAGTTCCAGGCATTTTCTCTGGAGGTCCCCTATCCCTGGAGATCTCTCCATCCTCCCTGACTTCTGATCTCCTTGACTTCTTTTAAGTTTCAATGAAAATTCCATCTGCTTCAGAAAGCCTTTTCCAATACCTCTTCATTCTTGCTCCTTTCCTTTTTTCATTATTTCCTTTTTATCCTGTATATTGCTTGTTTGCTTTCTCCCCTATTAGACTGTGAGACTCTTGCTGACAGGGTCTGTGTTTTGCTTCTTTTTTTATTGCCTGCACTTAGCAGAGAAAGTCTGGCATATAATAGGCACTTAAATAAATTCTTATTGATTGATGGACTGGTGGAAAGAGGGTGGACTCTGAAGCCAGGAAGACATGGATTCATATTCTGCCTCTGATAGTTACTGGGTATGGGATCTTGAGGAAATAATTGACTGACCATTTTATAACTCTCAAAATTGAAGAGAAAGTATAAACCTGCATTGGTGTAGGGAAATTCCTCATCTGTGAGTCCCTGTGACAATGAAATGAAAGATCCCATTCCTAGCCTTCTAATAGCCATAGCTTATGCCTTTAAGTAAAACACAGAGACTAATAAAGAAACCAATAAACATTTATGAAGCACCTGCTATGTATTTGTTCAGGTGTTGCTCTAGACACTGGGGATACAAAGATGGAAAAGAAATAGTTCCTGTCCTCTGAAGGAGAAAAGAAGGAAAAAGTAGCAAATAAAAAAAAATGAAGGAAGGAAGAAATGAGAGGGAGGGAAGTAGGAAAGGAAGGAAAGAGGAAGGAAGAAAAGAAGAGAGGAAAGGAAGGAAGGGAGCAAAGGAAAAGAAGGGATGGCAGGAGGAAAGGAAGGAAGAAAAAGAAGGAAGAGAGAGCAGGATTTTTTAAATTTTGTAACCACAGCACCTGGAAAAATTCTTAGAACATAGTAGGGACTTGGCAAATTCTTGTTAATTTACACAATTTGAAGTACTACCATTTATCTGAAAGGGGTAGAGGATTGAAAAAAATGTAGAGAAAGAAAAAAAAACAAAGAATGAAGGGTAGCATAATGCAGGATTTTTTCTGGCATATGATATTTTCCTGAATAATTGGCCCAGGAAGCTTGTCCATCTAATCTGGATGACTCACATCCTAATCAACCACATGTTGATCTGGATTGATTGCTAAGGTGACCACCAATGATTGCAGTGTTGCCTTTCTCCAGTGATTTTGGGCCACATGCAGCAATGGGCACAACCTCATTAAATTTTTCCCTCAGGATGGTAGGGTACTATCTGCTTTTGGTTGATGAGAAACATAAGGATAGCTAATTAACTCACCCAAGGTTATCAAGACAGTTGGCATGGACTCTGAGAGAAGCTGCTAAGGATTCTTGTTCATGAAGCACTCTGCTCATCAGTGTGAGTGTAATGCCACCTTACAATATTGAGGCACTAATAGCTGATGGAGACAAACCTCATTTTTAATGAAATGGCAGAATAGAAATGGTTTCTATCCAGCCAGTGAATGGAAGCAAAAATGACCAGGCATGAAGAAATCTCTTTCCTAATTCCTTTTTCAGGACTCCAAAAAATCCACAAATTCAGAAGGATAGAAACTTTCTTCATCAAGAGAGAACCTATGCTCTAAGAACTGCCTTGATAAATGAAGTTATAACTTGCTGTGGCCCAAGAAACTCTTCCCCTCTTGGCCAACCTTTTGGTGAGTAGCCTCCTTACCTTATCCAGCCTGGTTGTCCAATCATAGGCATACAGAATCTCTTCCCCTGCACTCAGGTTCCCCTCCCCCCATGGAAGAATTCTCCCTGGTAGGTAGGATCTTCAGGATATTGCATATCTATCAACTTCACTCTCGAGAACATAGGGTCACCTCCGGGGCAATCAGGTAATCAGCCAAGAATGTGAGGGAGTCCTCTAGAAAACAGTAGAATGAATTAAAGGATACCTGCATATGGCACAGAACAGATTCAGCAGAGCAGAATTAATGTGGTGTGGAGGAGAGAGCACTGGATTTGAAGTCAGAAAGACTATATGGATTCAAATCCTGCTTTAAACACTTCTCAGTTCTCTGATCCTGGGCAAGTCCTCTCTGTTTCACTGACCTCACCAACCTTTCAATTTCCTCATTTGTAAAATGGGGGGATTGGACCTCTATGAGGTCCCTTCCTGTCTGATATCTATCACCCGGTAAGTCGTGGGATCTTAACCGTTTTTTTTTTAATATCCTAGACCCCTCTGGCAGTCTTATGAAACCTATGGACCCTCATCACAGAATTTGTTTTAATAAATAAAATTTATGACTATAAAGGAGACTAAATCACATTGAAACACTTGTTAAAATGTTAAAAAGAAAAAGTACATAGATCTTATGTTAAGGAGTTTTGATATAAATGAAGATTAGAGAGATTGAAAGACATAATTTTAAAAAATAAAACCAAATTGATAAAGGGCTTATCTACTTATTGTAATGATGTGATAGGAAAATTCCATGGTGCTTATTTAATTCTTTTGATGAATTTAGTGATGATGTCTGCCTTTTGTAACTGCTTTCAGTGTGGTCCACATGGAAACTCCCAGTATTCTGTGTAAAACAAGGGCAATTAATGAACCAACAAGATTCACCTGGCCTTAAGGATATTATATTTTAGCATGAAGATACTCACACAATCTGTGTCAAGGTAGTTATGAGAAGAGAACTTTGTAAACCCCAAATTCTAGATAAATGGGAATTATTATGGGGGAGCAATAAAAGATCAATTAAATAATTTCCTTTTAACATTAAAGGTCCAGTTTTGATTTGATAGCATTAATGAGAAATAGACAAATCGGCATGGTTTTATGACTTCTTTGGATACCGATCTGCCCCTTGAAGGATAATAGCAGAGGGATGGTCAGGGATAGTGCTCACCAGGGTGCAAACACTCAACGATGGGAAAAGGTTCCATAAGACCTCTTCTTATAGATAAAATATTATGAAGATTCAAATGAGAAATAAATCTCATTTGAAGGCTCTGTCTCTCAACTGAACCTGACCAGTTCTGGATTTATCCTTCAGGACTTTGAGCACCATGTGTTGCCATAAGGGAGACGATAACTGAAAGAATTATTCTTCCAAGAGAATGTACTAAAGGACTACTTAAAAGAATAAGGTTCCTGTTTTCTCACAGTAACATGAAACTTGGAAAACTGCCAGGCAATGGATTGTAATGCAAGGAAAAGAAAAAAAAGACATCCACGAAACACTGAAAACCGAAAGGTTACTGTGAAGTATAAATAAGTATAGAAAATAGCACAAAATGTCATCTGGATCCTAAGACTGGCATAAAAGCCATCACGCAGCAGGGGGCCAGTATGCACTTAACATACGTACTAATGTTCTGATTAATTGCATGCCATATAAAATGTTTTTTTTTTTAATTTGGGAAGCAGTCAGCTGTTAACCTTCCACAAACCATGCTCCCCAAAGTAGATGCTGAATATTTTTATCTTGCCCAAAGTCAATGGAGGGTGAAATAATCTTCTTCTGGCATTCATATCACCAAGGGTAATGGCCAGGTCTATGAAATGGGCTGAGATGGTGACAAATTAAGTTATCTTTTATTAGGTCATTTCTGCAAAATCATGCACCCACTGCCTCCCAAAATAGCACAATTAGCATTTAGATAATTTATACAAAGTTTTTTTTTTGTATGTTTACAAATTAGATCTTTCTATTTCACCAAGCCTGGTGAAATACACATAAATTGGATCCCACTCTGATTAGCATAAGAACATGGACCACCTCTGTATCTGACCTGGGCCACTTTGTCCCTCCTTAAGCAGTACTCCTAGTGGTTCACCATAGGGATAGCAGATAACATGGGTCCTTTGGAAATGTTTTAGGTCCTTGGTTTTCTGGGAAGGGCTAAGTCTATTAAACAGTCCTAGCACACTGTGGCTTTTACTGTGTATAATGTTCTCTCACTTCACTCATCATCGGTTCACATTGTCTTTCCAGGTTTCTTTTTTTTAAAGTCCTCCTGTTTGTCATTTCTTATAACCTAATGGTATTAAATTACATTCATATATCGCAACTCATTCCCCACTTGATGGGCATCCCCTTGAATTCTAGTTCTTAGCCATCACAAAAAGAGCTGCTACAAATTTTTTTGTACATGTAGGGCCTTTTCCCATTTTTATGATCTCCTTGGGATATAGCCCTAGAAGCAATATTACTGGGTCAAAGGGTATACACATTTTTGTAGTCTTTTGTGAGTAGTTTCAAATTGCTCTCCAGAATGGTTGGATCAGCTCACAGATCCACCAGTAATGAATTAGTGTTCCAACTCTCACACATCTTCTCCAACATTTATCATCTTCCTGTTTTGTCATATTAGCCAAACTGATAGGTGTGATGTGGTACCTTCGAATTTTTTGATTTGCATCTCTCTAATCAATAGTGTGAATCTTCTTAAATCATATGCCACATGCTTTTTTTATAAAAAAGCTAATTTTTCATTCTTGTTTATTACAAATTCTAATCTTAGCTCAGATAAGTTAATGATCTGACTGTACGCAGACAATCAATTCAAGTGGAGGTATTTTCTTGTCTGTTAAAATTTAATCAGATTTATTCATTCGTTATGATGGGATTTGGTTCAAACCATGTCCAATATCTTCCAATTCTGGTGTTTTTTCAAGAATATGTTCATTATATAGAGTCCTTCTATCTATTAATCTTCTGAATACTATACAAATTTTTAGTCTCATCAGTGTTGAACCATATTTTCCCCTTTGTTTCCTCTCATTCTCACCTTCTGCCATCTTCACATTGAAGTCATTAAGAATCAGTGAAGAATCTTATCAAGTTCCTGGTAGAATTTCTCTCTTCAGTCTACCATATGTGGAAAAAATCTTTGTAAGGGTAATCTGTTCTTCAATGAGAAGATCAGTAATGAGACTTTCATAAGCACCATTCAAAAACATCATTTACCATTGCACATCTTCCTGAAAGATAGAGCAAATATAAGATTCCATTGTTATAATTGTTGACTACAAAAACATATTGAATTTGGTAAAATACAAGTCTGCCTTCCAAGCTCTTTCATAACTTGGAGTCTATCTCCCACCCACGTATCAAGGTCATTCAGGGTTCCTTGGTAGATATAACAACAGTAATCACTCTGGTCAATAACCTTCTGACAGTAAACATCAATTAAGTTATGATACAGGACTTTTGGCTTATCCATATGCACAGGAAAGACCAAATGAATATCTATGGCCCAACTCTTAGCACATATCTTAATAGACACCTTATAAAGCTCATTCAATAGTATGTATATCTGGGACAGGCAGTATAGGTGTTCAATAAGTCGTTCCTAGAGTTGAAAAGCAAGGTGGATTGATTTGGGGAAAATTGATCGCAAGTTTCCCCAAATGGCAAAGACCTATCTTTTCCATGACCTGAGACCATTGCATATTTATTTCAGAGATTTTGGATGCAGAAGCCTTGACTTTTATATCTTCCTATGATGGTATGCATTGTTCTTCCTCATATGAAAGAATGGAAGAAAATACCTGTTCATCAAGAGAGTAACCTTCTATGGTCTTGTTTCTTTGGACATTTTCCTTTTGTTAAGTGGAGGGTATGTTCTAGGGACCTGTAAATTTTCAGTTCCTCCAAGGTAGCACAATCAAGGCAGAGGAGTTTATTCCTCTCCTGGGCTGCACTCTGGTCTGGGAGCAAGCACAAGTTTTTTGCCCAGGATCTGTGAGTAGAATTCCCTCTCCAGAACCTTTACCAGTTCCACCACTCCAAAACTTCTCCTCACCCCAGGGCTACCACTCAGGGCTGAGATTCAGATCAGCTGCTCAATTTCCCCAGGGTCTTTAGATTGAGGGCTCCAAAAATTAATGCTCCCAACTCCTGGGACCAGGGCTAGGGGAGGACCCTGCTCCCTTTTCACCCAGGTGAAAGGGCTTTCTCACTGACCTGTAAAGCTCTCTTTGGTGTTTGTGGGTTGAGGAACCTTGGAACCACAGCTTCTGCCTGTGATTCTACTCCCTGAAGCTTACTCAAGTCTGGTCCATGCCATCCAGGATGGCTAAGCCTGGGATGAACTCCATGGGCTGCACTCTGCTCCTAACCTGGTGTGATAGACCCTTCAGGCTGCCTTGGGCTAGAAACACTTTCATTCTGTCGTTTTGTGACTTTTGTTGCCCTAGTCATTTTTACAGGTATTTTTTGGGCTGGGGTGGGGTAGAACTTCTACAGATCCATCATTCTACTCCACCATCTTGGCTCTGTCTCCTCAAAGACTCATCTTTTCAATACAGACATTTTACTGATGTTGTTGGGTGGCCATGGGATCTTGAACATGACTTTCTCCAAAGAATTAAGGATGACTATTGCATAATAGAGAGTGGATATGAGTATGCTGCAATATAAAACCAAGGAGGAACTCAGAAGAAAATCTGGTGGGGAAAAACTGGAATAAATGGTGATATCAAAGAAATACATGGCAGAAAAAAAGGGCTGGCCCCTGGTCATGTGGTCAATTTGAAATATGACAAGTAAACAGTCAAAGCCTTTCAGTGATTGTTGGAGAAACAGTGAGGTCTACCCTCACTGTTGGATCCACTGTGACCACTGTCTAGGAGGACATGAAAAAAATGTCCTATAGGATGGGAAGTTATGACTAGATTTTGATCTGGTTCATTAGAGGAAATTTCTGGTATCCAGAAAGACCTGGGCTCGATTCCAGCCCCTGACACATTCAGGCTAAACAACCAAAGATAAGTTGCTTAACCTCTCAGTGCTCTAAGAAAGTCTCTAAGATCATGCATTGTAGAGAGGGTGCTTACCTGTATTCGTAGGATGAGGTTTTGTTTGCTTTTACATGGAAATTCCCTATACACGTGAAATCACAAGTGTGGATCCTATCTCCAATGAAGAAATATGCATGTCTGTATGTGTGTATTGTCTGTCTATCTTTCTATCTGTCTGTCTATCTATCTAATCTGTCTGTCTATCTGCACATGTATATATATATGTATATATGTGCATCATTTATATATATGTGTGTATATTACATATAAATTTTAGTGTACATATACAAGTGTGTGAATTTATAATTTGCTCTGCCATAGATGACTGTAGATGATACACAGAATCTGACTCCACAGATACATCACAGAACTTCTATTAATAATTTTGAATAGGCAAGTCATTTGTGATGAGTAAAATTATCACCAAATTCAATTACTTGCTACAATACCATTGTGAATGAAAATTAATCAGGGAATCCTTGTGTCATCCTCTGAATATGACACAAATGAAATGATTCAAACTCTTTATTTCTGGGCACAGTCACTGCTATGAAACAATCAGTTCCTTTGCCTCATATCCTGCCCATCTCTCTCTGTTTTAACATTCCTTGGAGCTACAGCAATGTTAATGACCAGTCTCGTCTCCTGGTTCATCTGCTTCGATTATTATTATGTTACACAAACTCATTACCCACTTTACATGTGTTCAAAGACTTGATTATTTCTTTTTTCAGTGATTATAAAGGATACTCCCTTCTAGCAGTGTTTCTGAAGTCAAAGCAGTTTTTTAAATATATATATATATATATATATATATATATATATATATATATATATATATATATATATATATATATATCTCTTTACTCAGTTTTCATTAGGATCCAGAATATGATGACAAAGTAGCCCAAAATGTAATCACTCATCCCTAAAATCTTTCCAGTCTGAATCGTTGAGAATTGAAGTTATATTTTGCTAAAGTATACTGCAAACACAGAGGGATAATACAACTTTTAAGAAACATGGGTAAAAGTGACAGGCATAATGAAGAAAAGCTTACATTTCTAAAGTGCTTGGAAAAGAGCTGTCTCACAAAACAACGTTGTGAAATAGTACAAGGATTATTTTCTAAGTTCTATTGGTGAGGAAACAGGGGCTCAGTGAAGTTGTCTGACTTGCACAATGTCATCTAATAAAACCTGAATACAAATCAAAGATTATCATACTCATCTTCATCATCATCATCATATCTGACTCTTTGCTCTTTTCATAACAACATACTTCCTATTTCAAAATACTCTTTTCAGGTTCATCCAGAACCTGTTTTTGTCCCTTGTGTATTCATATACATAAATTGGTGTCCCCATCATATTAATCTCTGCTTGACTAAAGCAGATGTCATGAATATAAAGAAAACAACATTAAACGAAATGGAAGAGCAAATTACAGAATGAAGAATTTGAATTATATATTAATAGTTCTTGACCCTTATTCTCAAAAGGCTGTCACCCCTGCCTGTCTCTCTGTAGTGTTTATTAGTTCATTATCAATCCTTGTCTGTATAAAACAGAAAGAGAGGGGAAGACTAGTTTATTCACAAAAGATTATTAATTAGGGTTATGGCTTTAGCATTACGTCTCATTCATCTATCCAGCTAGCCCGCCAAACTATCACACTATTTGCCAGCTACTGCTGCTGACCTCCCCTCTCTCTTTGTACCAGCATCCTATAAGCAAGACCCAAGATTTTTTCTTCTTTACAGTTTCCCTGAACCCCTGCCCAAGTCCATGGGCATGTAATGCTCTCAGCTTTTAAAATCTAGCTCTAGGGATTAAAGGATTTAATTGGTGACCATGCAAACAAGGGCATTCAGACACCACTAAGTACTGGTCAGCTCTAAACACCTAACCATGCTTGAACTTTACATTTCATCCAATCCTAAGGTACTTCCTATCATCCATCTATACATTTATTCTCTACTCATCCATACTTATCACCTCACTAAAACAAAATTTTCTTTTCTAGATATCTTTCTTTTTGTGTCTTGTCTTCCCATTTTATAATTTGTGCTCATTTAAAGAAAGAGTCTGGGTGTCTTTAAAACTAAGTTTCCCAGTGCTTAGCACAGTGTCTTACACAGAGTAGGTACCTAATAAAAATATTTATTTAATTTATATTTCATTTATTCATTCATTTATTTTTCTCAAGCAGTCTCATGTTAGCCCTTTCCCTTCCCTTCCCTTCCCTTCCTTTCCCATAGCAGCAATAGTCTTGAGAACATTGCCTCTCTGTAATGGCAATGGGATGACCATTAGAACAATGGGCTGCATGTGACCATTGCCCAATTTATTCCTTTGGACTCATTTCCTACTATAAAATGAGAGTCTTTGACTAAACAAACCTCTAAGGGTCCTTTTTATTCTGAATTGTCATCAGAATTCACAGGGGCTATCAGAGCATGTGATATGGATCGCATCTCTCAAATCTCTGCTATCTGCCCCCACCCCATCCCCAACCTGGATCAGCATCTCTCAACCATATCATGACTGTATTTCTACACTTTCCCATCCCCTTCTTAAACTGGGTTTTTTCTACCAAATCATAGTGTATACTGGGAATATACTTGTGGGCTCATGGGTAATCTACAGGGAGATGTAGTCAATAGAGAATTCCCCCAGCCAGTGAGACTCACTCACCTCAACACACAGGAATATAACATATGGTGTTCTGACTTATACAAATTTGAGGGGGGAGGAGCCAAGACGATGGAGTAGAAAGACTCATATATGCTAGCTCCGAACCCACAGCCCATAATTACCTATAAAAAGAACTCCCAAAAGGTTCTGGAACAGTGGAAGCCATACAGCAACAGAGTGAAGATTTCTGTTCCAGAGAGCCCTGAAAAACTGATCCCAAAGGTCCGTTGTGCACTGGACAGGAGCAGAGCCCAGCCCTGCCCTGGCTGTGTGGCACTGAGAGGAACAGATCCAGCAGATCAGAGCAGGCTTCAGGGACAGAATCTCCAGTGGCCACGAATTTCCCTCCACCCACAGACGCTACAGGTCAGTGAGAAAGACGTCTGGACAGGCTGAGAGGGGAGCTGGGTGTCTCCATGACTCGGGCCCACTCAGGAGGCAGCAACAGAGGCAGCAGGTGGCCAGAGGCTCCCGGAGCAGGCAGGAGTTGGGGTCCATTATGGAAGGTCGCTGCAAAAACCCCCTGAGGGGAATGAGCCTGGGAGGGGCCCTGCCCCCACCTGAGCACCAGAACTTAAGCTCCCATTGAATAGCACCCAGGCCTGCCACTAAAAGTCCTGAGGCTGGGAGCAGCATTTGAATCTCAGACCCCAAGCACTACCTGGGCAGATCTAGGCAAGGGTGGAGAGGAATCTCAGAAGTGAAGTAACTGGCTGGGAAAATGCCCAGAAAAGGGAAAAAAAAATAAGACCATAGAAGGTTAGTTTCTTGGTGACCAGATGTTTCTACCCTTCCTCTCTGATGAGGAAGAACAATACATACCTTCAGGTAAAGACGTAGGAGTCAAGGCCTCTGTATCCCAAACATCTGAAATACATATCCAATGGGCTCAGGCCATGGAAGAGTTCAAAAAGATTTTGAAAATCAAGTTAGACAGGTGGAGGAAAAACTGGGAAGAAAAATGAGAGATGCAGGAAAAGCACGAAAAATGGGTCAATACCTTGCAAAAGAAGACCCAAAAAATGCTGAAGAAAATAACACCTTGAAAAATAGG
>CM053769.1:475714317-475738787 GCA_028658325.1 Potorous gilbertii | reverse complement strand
GTTCCCTCAGGGGGTTTACACAGAGATCCTTTGTAGTGGAGCTGGGGTGGAGCTCCAGCCCACTCTGGGAGTCTCTGGCCGAGCTGCCTCAGCGTCTGCCGCAGCGGCCGCTTCCCAGAGGGTCCGAGTCCCGGAGATCCCCCTCTCCCCTCTCAGCCCGTCTCTCTCACTGACCTGTGAGTCTGTGGGTGGTGGGACCTTCGCAGCTGCCGGAGATTCAGGTCCCTGACGCCTGCTGGGCTCTGCCCGCTCCTCTCAGTGCCGCGTGGCCGGGCAGAGCTCTGCGGCCGGGGCCGGGGGAGGGGAGCGCTCGGCCGGACAGGACTCCGCTCCGTCCCGGGGCACCCCTGCGGTCGGTTTTTCAGGGCTCTCTGCAACGGGAATCTCCTTCACTGTGTTGCTGCGTGGCCTCCACTGCTCCAGAATTTGTCAGGAGTTCTTTTTACAGGAAATCTATGGGCTGTGGGTTCGGACCTAGCATAGGTGAGTCTTTCTACTCCGCCATCTTCCAATTCTTTACTTTTTAAGAGTAAGAACAAAAAAAAGACAATCCAAGGTATCAAGGGGCTTTCATCTTTCTGAATGAGAAAGAACAAATGCATCGTACAATATAACCAAGATTCTTAACCTGGAGTCCATGAATGTCTGGGTCTGTCTCTCTGTGTCTCTGTGTTTGTGTCTCTGCCTCTGTCTCTCCCTCTCCCTCCTCCCATCTTTCTCATCATCTATGTTGATATCATCTATATCTCTATCACATCTATAACTATGTGATACTTTAATAACTTCTTCCATATAAGTGTTTTCATTTGTGATATATGTTTTATTTTGTGCATTCAAAAACATTATTCTGATTGTAGGGCAGACCATAATGCATAAAATTGTAGAGAAAGCCTTCAACAGAATGCAATAGGGACAAAAAGGAACAGATTCATTCACTGTGGTCAAGGGAAATAATGAGAATGGAAAAATCACTTTCATTTGAGAGAACAGTGAAGATTTCAGTTAAGAGGTGATGCCTGATAGGGGCCTTGAAGAAAGGAATAGGTTCTATGTAAGGGAAAAGTGCAGCTGCAAAACGATGAGGAGACTGAACATCTGTTCAGTGATGGCTAGATCAACAAATTGTAGAGCCAGAAGTGACCTTAGAGGCCTTTGAGTCTTATTTTCTTACATTACAGCTGAAGAAACTAAGTCCGGTTCAAGTTAAGTTACTTGGCCAGGTTCCCACATAAGTTTATAAGTTATGAGTTTATCCTCAGATTTTCTTGTCTCCATGTACAGGAAACCCCAGAGTATCAGATTTTTCCCCAATTAATGAGACATTCCAGATCAGATCTATTTGATATTTAGACTGGTCTAATTTTGCCATGGTTGAATGGTTAATTTCTTTATAAATCCAATGACAATACACTTCAGAGAGAAGATGGTTTCTGTTAGGGTCTCTGTCTATGGCTCAGTGAATATTCTCAAAATTGCAATTGATATAGTTATTCTCAAGATATTACATTATCCATTTTCCCTAATCTCTTCAAGTAAGGTGACCCAGTTCTATAAGGTTGTATTGGCGAGAGTGGGAATTATTGAATCAACGTTAGTGCCATAGATGAGAATTGCTCTTTTAAAGTTAGAAATTATTCTCCTTTATGGGCCTTTTCTAAAGTGCAGTCAATCCAATTCCCTACTTGCCCTTTCTTATGTTTTAATATAATTGAGTGAAAATTATATTCTCTTGAATATGTTCTTTGTGAAAGAAGTTTGAGAGTATATAAGACACTGGAGGGAAGAAACTATGTCCTCAAAATCCTAACCCCACACCAAGGAGCACTTTGTCCTCTACTGCTTCCCATTTGTTTTCTGAAATGGACTCCAGGAATAAGAGGCTGGGTGGAATGCTTTTCAATTCATTGTTGAACAGTTTTTCAAGTGGTCTCCATGCCTTATTACAAAAGGAGAGAATTACAACATTTCCATAAATCCTCCTCTCCTACCTTGCACTACAAAAACAAACAAATATACAGAGGCTTTCCTCTTTTCACTTTGTGTGAGAGTTGAAAATTGATGACTGTGTTCAAAGACTTAGAGAACAGAGAATAACGAGATTACCAAAATGGTGGAAAGAGGAGCAATTTAATTAATAGTAGATGGTTAAATGACTGAAAATTGGGAAATAAATCAGAGGATCATAGATATAGAACTGCAAGGGCCCTGAGGCATCCTTGACTTCTCAGCTCTTGCTTTTACATGAAGAAACTGAGGTCCAGAAATGCCAAATGACTTATATGAGATTAGAGAGATCACAAACCAATTAAACATAAATGGAGTTATAAGAGAGGTGCTAATATGAAGAAGGAAAAGGATAGAGAAGAAAAAGAAAAGGAGGAAGAGGAAGTGGAGGAAGAGAAAGACTCAGTGAAAAGAAAGCAGTAGGTAACAGAAGGGAAGTAATAAAGGCAATGGAAACAAATCAGCTAAAAAAATGGTGCCAAGTTAATGAGAGAAGAGAAAGGAGGCTGTATGTCGTTGTCAAGTTGATGCTTGAAAATCCACCTCCCTGATAAAAACAAAAAATGAAGCAAGTATATCAGTAGAATATTTCTCAAATCATCAGAGCACAGATGAGGAATAGAAGGAATTGTAAATCCCAACTCTCAATTTAAGTGAAAATTCAAGATGCTTTTGAAAACAGAAAATAAAATATCTTGAAATAGTATTTTGAAATGCAGTGAGTCTGTTGCTCAGCAGTAAGTAATTATGTCAGATCTAAACACACCACTTAGTATATAGTAGGTCTTTAATTAATGCACATTGATTGATCACAAGAGTCACTACTCAGGCCCCACATCTCACATTTCTTTAGCACTAAAGTATTTTTCTTATATCGACCCTGTGACAGCATAATACAAGCATCCTTTGTGCAATCACCAATATCCCTTGAAACCTGACACTAATAGAATGAGTCTGATTCATCAAGACTTCCATGGTCACATTACTGTGCATTCAATTGCCTCTGGTGTGAATGACACTTCATCAATGCTTCTTATTGCAATTGTCTTCCAGTTCTCTGCTAAATTACTCATTGAGTATCTCTGGAAAACATTGGAGGTTGGCCATGATTTTTAACATTTCAAAAGTTCCAGTAAAGCATGCAAGTTATATATCTACTATCCCTGCATCCTCTTTTGAGATCTTTCCACCTTCATTTTAGACCCCACATCTATATGTTTGTATCTTTGATGCATCACAACCTTAAGCCTAGAATTATTGCGTCATTTTCCTCTGGGTTACCTATAATTTTGAACTTTAGTAAATCAAAGGATTCTGTAACCATAGTTATATTATACCATAATTATCATACTGATATTTAGGAAGGTAAGAAGGTTTAGGTGCCAGAGGACTCCTTGAGAATGTTGAGGATGTTATACTTTCCAAAATTCACTCAGAAATGGTTTTCCTGTAGTGTATCTGTCAGGTTATCAAGAAAGGAGAAATTTATGACCAAACAAAAGATAGAGAACATTGTGAAGGACAAAATGGATAACGTTGATGACATTAAGTTTAAAAGTTTTTGCCCAAAGAAATCCAATGCAACCAAGATTAGAAGGGAAGCAGAAAACTGGGAAAGAATTTTTGCAACTAGTGTCTGTGATAAAGGCCTGATTTCTAAAATATACAGGGAACCGAGTCAAATGTACAAGAATACAAGTCATTCATCAATTGATAAATAGTCAGAGGATATGAACAGGCAGATTTCAAAGGAAGAAGTTAGAGATCTCTATAGTCATATGTTTTTTTAATGTTTATTAATTTATTTTTAGTGTTCAATATTCATTTCCACAAAATTTTGATTTCCAAGTTTTTTCCCCATCTATCCCCTCCTCCCACCCCAAAACACCACACATTCTGATTACCCCTCCTCCCAATCTGCCCTCTCTTCTATCACACCCCTCCCTTCCCTTATCCCCATCTTCTCTCTTGTCTCGTAGGGCAAGATAAATTTCTGTACCCCATTATCTGTATTTCTTATTTCCCAGTTGTATGAAAAAACAATTTTCAACATTCATTCCTAAAACTATGAGTTCCAACTTCCCTCCCTTCCTCCCTCCTCACTCATCCCCATTGAGAAGGCAAGCAATTCACTATAGTCTATATATTTGTAGCTTTGCAAAATACTTCCACAATAGTCATGTTGTGTAAGACTAACTATATTTCCCTCCATCTTACCCTGTCCTCCCATTTATTTTATTCTCTCTTTACACCTTGTCCCTCCCCAAAAGTGTTTACTTCTAATTGCTCTCTCCCATTTGCCCTCCCTTCCGTCATACCCCCCACCCCACTTATTCCCTTCTCCCCTAATTTCCTGTAATGTAAGATAGATTTTCATACCAAATTGAGTGTGCATGTTATTCCTTCCTTTAACCAAATGTGATGAGAGTAAGCTTCACTTTTTCCCTCTCACTTCACCTCTTTTCCCCTCCATTGAAAAAGTTTTTTCTTGCCTCTTTTATGAGAGATGACTTGTCCCATTCTGTTTCTTCCTTTATTCTCCCAATATATTTCTCTCTCAACCCTTAGTTTTTTTTTAGATATCATCCCTTCCTATTCAACTCACCCTTTGCTCTCCGTCTCTGTGTTTCTCTCTCTCTGTCTCACTCTCTTTATATATATATATACACACACACGCACACGCACACACACATACGCACACACACATGCACATGCACACACACACATATATATATACGTATTTATGTGTGCATATGTGTGTGTGTGTGTGTGTTTGTGACTTCAGAGAGGCCTGGAAGGACTTATATTTGATGAGTGAAATGAGCAGAACCAGGAGAACATTGTACACAGTAACAGCCACGGTATTTAAAGGCCATTTCGGATAGACTTAACCCTTCACAGAAATGCAAGGACCCAAAACATTCCCAAAGGACTTAAAATGCCATTCACATCTAGAGAAAACTATGGAATTGGATCGCAGAATGAAGCAGACTATTTTCTCTAGGGTTATGTTTTTGTTTTCGTCTGGTTTTTCTAATGGTTTCTCACATTCATTTGCATTCTTCTATGCAACATGACTGATGTGAAAATGTGGTTAATAAGAATGTATGTGTAGAAACGCGCCCCCCCCCAAAAAAAAAGAAATGATTACTTTGTTAGGACATTTCAATCTATAGTTATTATGCTGATAGACCAAATACCAATCCAAATATGTGTAATCAGATGGATGAGAGACATTCCTCCTCCCCAGGTTTTTCCTGTGTTCCTGTGTCTTCTATTCTTAACCTGCATGTGATTAGTGTATTTATGTGGTATGTGTGTGCATATGTATGTTTGTGTGTGTTGTACACATGTGTGTGATCAACTGCTTTCATAAAACCTATGGACTTCATCTCAGAATACTTTTAAATGCATAAAAACAAAACAATTTACAAAAGAAATCAATGAAACTGAAAAAAGTTATTAAAAGTTATATATATATATATATATATATATATATATATATATATATATGTATGTATGTATGTATGTATGTACATGTTTAAATTTAGTTAATGAGGCCCAGGTTAAGAATGCCTGTCCTGTGTCACTTAGTATAGTCTTCACTATGTTCGGTGAGAATGACTGCCTGCATCTTCCGTGAGCTTTTGTCACTTTGAGACAGCTATAATTGTCAGGAGCTTTGATGACATTACCCCTAAATTTGATCCTTGTTGACTTCTACCCGTAGATTCTTACTCTGTAGTCTGGGGACAAATAGAACCAAGTAGATACCCTGAAAATAGAATTCTCAATAGTATTAAGATTATCAATCTCATCTTTGGTCAGAAAATATTTACCAGGGTGTAACAGAAATCTCTTCTGCTTCATGAAAAGAAATGATGATGGTAGGGAGAGTGAGAGAAAAGCATAGCAGGGAATTATATGTGTATAGGCTATCCCAATATTATATACACATGCATGCACCCATATATGTATAAAGATGTATATATACATACATGCATATTCACACATAAATGTATGTATGTTCTATTTTCACTTACCAGGAATGAAATATGAAGGACTATCTTATTTTTGTTAGCTAGCATCATGATTTAAGAACAATTAAGCTTTTCTTTTCTCCTTGCCATATGGTCTGACATCTTTTGATTAATAACAGAGTAAACAATTTTCACATTAATTAAAAGTCAGAGTTTCTTGGTGGCCCCAGCCCATTAAATCATATGTTCCAGAAGGTTGGTTATTCAAGTCAGAAATTATGATGAAGCATTGGATGTCCTGGCTGAAGCAGCATTGGAAGGGGATTTTTTAGTTTCTTTTGTACTCTTGTGATAATTCAATCCAGTCCAACTCAACAAGCATTGCTAATTGCATTCCCTTTGCATAAAAGTGACAGCTAGGTCCCGATCAGTGCAAGGAGTGAATTTCATGAAGTGGGCAAATGTATTTGCATTATAAAGTTATCATTACATAAAACATAGTGATTGGTTCCGGTCCAATCTGGAAATATGTGTTGGAAATTCCAATAATGCAACCATGTCATGGGATTCATTCTTTACGCTAATAGAGACTTAGACATAATTTCACAACTGCATTTTGATTTTGTATGTCTGGTTTATATAGAGAACACACCAGCAAATCTTATTTACATTACTTCAGGAAACAAAAAAAATAACTGAATTTCACAAAAGCTCAGGACAAATGTGAAAAAAACCAAAATATTTCATATGCTATCAATATGTTCATCTCATATACACTTGGAGTTTCTTCCTAGAACTAGAAATATTTGCTTAGGCCCTTCTACAAGCTTCCATAGACCAATGAAAATCTTATCTCTGCCTTCCACAGTCTGTATGGTTTGGTTTGAGTGGGAAGGATGTCTAGGAAGACCAGAAGTTTGGGATATTTGGAGAGTGGAAGAAAAAACGTGATCACCTGGTAAGTAAAAGAGATGATGTTTAATGGAGGGAGAAATAATGAGGTCCCCCATGGAGTAGCCAGCACTCCATCCTCTGCAGATTGAGGAGATTTCAGTACTAGGATTAGGGAAAGGACCAAGGTGGTTGGTGATTCTTCACCCTCCCTTGCAGAGCACAGTGCCTGAGTAGTGTCTTCTTTGAGTAGTGTCTTCTTTCTCATTCTCATCTTTTTCTATCCAACCCTTTAGGTTGAGTGGAGAAAACAATAACAATCCAGTCCTCTTTCATTATCCCTCCCTTTAAAAGATATCAGAAGTCTAACCAAAAGTAGTGGCAGACTGTAAGTATCAAAGATTAATGATGAAAGATGTCTTGCCTTCCTTGGCAATGAAGTAGTGAACTGGAACTGCAGAATGAAGCATCCTTATTAATCACCATTATACTGATTTGTTTTGCTTAATTTATAGTTTTATGTAGTTTATTTGTTAACAGATGGCATTCCCATAATGCTAAATAAATACTTGCTAATTAATTAATTGGCAATATGAAAGAATCTGGAGGTTCAAGTTCTATTTCAATCTCTTCTTCTTGATAGGTGATGATGATTACAATTAAGATGATGGTATTCCTTTCAAGAAAATTACCTCATTTTTCTGTTTAGATCGAACTTAGATTTTTAGAACCCTTGGTCACAGCTCCAGAAGCACCATGTTCTAATGTCGCAGTCTTTCAGGGGTAATCTAAGTGAACCTTCAGTTTGTTTTAGAATCCTGCTTAGGTGAGTGATAGGATCATTTATAAAACTAAAGCCCCCAGGTGCTTTATAAGTTTTAAACCCTTTTATAAGCCTTTCTTAGAGTTTTAGCATAGTAGATAATATGTGGTAGGGCCTCAAGGATGTCCCTGCATACATACTCTGCTCTTGAGTAAACTTAACCAATTGTAAATGGGAACAAAGTAATTTATGAAAAGGGAATCAGGATTACAGAATATCACTTCTGATATCTTTCAAAGTCTATCAACAAACATGGATGATATTTGCATTACATCACTGGGACCATAACATAAGATTCTTTTTTGCCTTGGCTTTCTCCCCTCTGAATGAATTCATACCAGTATTCCCAAGAGAAGTTAGATTTTGAACAAAGCTATTTTGAATACATCTCAGACAGAAAATGTGACATGTATTTTTGTATTTCTCACAGTTCCTTGCACAATGGATACTCAATAAATATATGATGGCAAAGAACACTAGACCTAAAAACACAGATAGCCTGTAGAAACTACTAAAGAAGACTTCAGCTAATGATGTATATGACAACTCAGTACTTTGTGACTTGAGTTCAAGTATTTAAACCCATCATGCTATACTTTTAATCCAGATTCAGGAGTGGAAGAAAACTAGCCACAATGTCCACGAGGATTGGCCATGTTTGGAAATGGGCATCTATGGATAACCTCATTCTGATGAAGATGCTTTAGAGAGAGATAAGTGAGAACCCTATAGCACAAATTAGAAAAGCCCCTAAACTCCTTTCTATGTAGTGACTTTTACATAAACAAAACAATCAGTAGCAATGTCTTTGTTTAGAAGTAATTCCCTGCCTGTAGTGTGGGGTAATTGTTTTTAATAAGACAACATAGGTCTAATATTGATTGTTGAAGTCAATTCAGTCAAGTTGTGGCTGTGAGCAATATATGTTGTTTGGTTTATTGACAGTTCTCTTATGTCTTTTAGGTTGGCAACCTTCCTAGATTCTTTATCCAATAATTCCAGGACATGTGTGAATATTAGTTCAGAGTGTCTTGATGTGATTATTAGGAAAAGTTCCAGTGTTATCTACTTATTTTCTTGCTTATGAAAAAAGTTCTCTGGAGTTTAGACCTTTATGATAAATTGTCTCAAAGATTGAATATTGTAGCTGAAGCTTGCTTAATGCAATTACTTATGTACATAAAATTAATAATAAAATAAATTTGCAGACTAGAACAGAAAGGTAATTTGTACACTTTTTTCAAAGCACCCTATCTTCAGGTGTATCTCATTTATGTAGGGCAGGTTGTAAACTAGATGCCAGATTTTCCCCATCTTTGTTTGGAAGTTGTAAAAATCCATGAATGAGGTCAGAGGGCTAACCCAGACACTGTTTTCAAACCTAATTTAATTTCCACTTGGGAGATGTGAAATGCAGAAATTTAGTCATTAGGAGTAGGAGTAAGGTACAGTAGAGAGCATACTGACCTAAATCAGGAAACCTGGTAACTTGCCCCAGCTCTGTCAGTCACTAGCTATGTGACTTAGGGCAAATCATTTTGCCCTCTTTGACAGATTTACTTTTCTCCATATGAAGATAGAATCAAATGAGATAGATCAGAAATTCCCTTCCTGACCTCATGTTCTTGGAGAATCAAGTTGGCCAAGAACACAGGCATTGGTTTTTCTTTCCCCAGATAAGAATTTAGGATCAAGTTTCAATTTTTGACATCTTGATTTACCACTCAATTTACACTCCACTAATATTAATGCCCAATGTGGTGACATATTGACTTTCTTTATATAGATAATCCATGGGGATGTCTTTGAAAAAAGAAGATTGTCACAAATTTCCCCCCATTCCTGTTTTAGCCAATCATCAGTTTTGTAACTAGAGCAGGGAAAGAACAGCTTTTCCCAAGGTGATAGTACAACAGGCCAAGGTTCCAGATAACAGAAATTCGGGGGAAAAAGAGAAGGAACAGAATATCTCAAGGAATATACCAGCAGCACTTAGCACAAATCCTGACAAAAGTAAGCACTTATAAAGTGTTGAGTGACTTATTGAATGACCAGTAGTCAATAGTTTTTCAGAGGGCTGGAATTCCCCTATAGGTCCCCTGAATCTAAATCTATTGTGCTCCACAAATACCATAGTGCTTGTCATATATTCGCAGAGTCATACAATTACAAAAGGATTTCCCCCACAACTCTGTCAAGTCAGAATTAATAGCACTATCACCACCTTTCAAAAAGATGGAGATTCTGTGGCTCAGTTATTCAATGATATACCCAGGGACACAGCTGGGAATGTTTCAGTTAGTATTGAATTTGGAGCTCATTTTAACAGGATGGATAACCTGTAGCCTTGAAGTCACATGTGACCCTCTAAGTCCTCAAGTCTGGTCCTTTGACTGTATCCAAATTTCACAGACTTAGATTCAGTCAAAGGACTGCACTTGAGGTCCTAGAAGGCTACATATTACCTCAAGGCTGCAGGTTTCCCATCCCTGCTCTATATCATCCTTGAGTGATCCTTTAATACAGTGTGAAAGCCAAACATAATTGACAAGGTATGCCATGAAGCCTGCCTTTCTGTCCCTGAATTTTTCTTTTATGTCTTATATGGTATTGTTTATGTGTTTTACAGTTTATTTGAAGAAGATAGGTGGGATCTAGTTGTATAACTGAAAAAACTTCCTGTCCTAGCTTGACCCGTTTCTTTGAAAATAGGTCCAAGAGCCTAGCCTAGATATGAATTACTGAAACTGGTACCCTTGCTATTCCAGGAACAAAGCACTCCATCTGCCACCTCTGGGAGCTATCTCTGATTGGCCCCCATGCCTGCAACGCTCTCACTCCTCATTTCGGCTTCCTGACTTCCCTGGTTTCCCTTGAAGTCCCAGCTAGATTCAACCATTCTTCTCAAAATTGTATTTTCATTATTGTAACTTCTTTTTATGAGTAGGCATTTAAAATCCTTCCTCATTTCTTTTCTGGTTGCTCTAATCTGGTTCATCTCTGAGTTCTTCATGATGTTCTAGGAAGCTTATTATTGGGGAAACCTCATCATCTTGCAAGATCCCATCAGCTTTGGAATTCTACCTCTCTGAGTATAGATGGATAGACAGATATGGTTTGTACATAGTTGTTTAAATCTTTTCTCCTCCATTAGACTATCATTCTTGAGATAAGGGAGAAGTCTTTTACCTTTCTTTGTATCTCCAGCATTTAACACAATATCTAGAACAGAACGGATTCTTAATAATTGCTTATTAACTGACCTGTCTATAGTTTTTAATATATCCAAATTAAGTTGGGATTGTTGGTTTTTTTGAGATAAGCATTTTGGATTATTTTTAACCTTTTGATGCCAATTTAAATTTATCTCTGAGTCTAGCTTAATTGTTGGTATTTCTTAAGTAGCTATGTGAAAAGAAGTGTGCTTTTAAGGTTATATAATATTGGACTTGGAGTCCAGAAAATTTGGTTTTGAATTCTGCCCCAAACATTTACTATCTGATTCACCATGGTCAAGTCATTTACTTTCACTCAGTCCCAATTTCCTCATCAGTAAAATGTACATAATAGTGGCACCTACTTCCCTGGCAAAAGAACACAGCAACCTTGTGCCAAGCACAGTGATAAGTGCTGTGAATATAAATGCAAACCAAACATAAGACACTTCCTGCCTTCAAGAAACTTATATTCCAGTGAGAAAAGACAACATACCAAAAGGAATGGGAAAGTGGCGGGTAGGAGAAGGTAAAGTAGGAGACTCGGAAGCATAGTCAGGACTTGGATGAAGTATGGTAAACCTGGACCCAGTCCTAAAACGGAGGTCCTTAAAAGAAAATCAGCAACGGAAGAGAGGAGTTGGCACATTAGAGGGAAATTCCTGTTAGAGATGGCAAATATGGAACAATCATAAACATAGTGGATAGGGTTGCTAAGGGTCCAATGAAATAACTTTACAAATTTTATAGTGCCATATACATGCTAGCTACTAAAATAGCTATAATAATATAATAATAAATAAAAATAATAATTTATAAATATAATAATTATAAAAATAAAAAAAAATAAGCTCAAAATTCTGAATTTGAAATCAGAGAATCTAGGTTCCAATCATGGTTCTATGTGAATTTGGGAGTACCTTAACAACTTTCAACAATTTCCACATCTACAAAAACACCTTGGGTTCAACTCATAATACCAAGGTGATCATGGTAGGCAAGATCACTTTACATCCCACTGCCCCAGGAAACTCTCTTAGACTATATAAGTTACAAAGAAGTAGCTGACCTGAATCTGTAGGAGGAGGTTCCATGGCAAAAGTTGTCATATTGATAAAAATCAGTTGTCTACATACTCATCTTACCAAAAAAATGTGGTTTTTGTAACCATGGGCCCATATATAGAACCATTCTGAATCATCATATTTTTAATAATAGATACAGGGAGTATTTGTTTTAAGGGGAAAATGTATTTGTTTTCTCAAAAGAGGAAGAGTTTTATTAGATTTATCTAAATAAAACATGGTTCTGTTTAGAAATAAATCCCCTGCTGTTTTAAATAGAACTCAGGTCTAAATTTATTTCAATACTTGAAGAGTTGGAAAGATGGAAATTTTCCAAAGAATATTGGGATTCACAGCATGGGAATGGATATATATTCAGTGCAACATCAGTCCTGGATTATTGATATTAATTTTCAAAGCTCTCTTCAGGTGAGGCCATCTATCTCCATTAGACCTTTTCTGATCTCTATCCCCCCATTTCACCCCAGTAGTTGGTGTCCTCCTTCTACCCCAATAACTTTGTATTTACTTTGTGTTTTTTATTTACCTCATTATGTAGATGACATTTCTTCCAAGTGAAATATATTGTCCCTGAGGATAAGGATGTTTTTTTAGTTGTTCTATCTCCAGTGCAAAGCACCTAGTATATGCACAACAAATGCTTGTCAAATTAAAATGAATTGAGTCTTGCACACCTGATAAGTACAGACCCTGATTTGCTCCAGGATAAACTGGTTTAAATAC
Organism: Potorous gilbertii; assembly: GCA_028658325.1. Taxonomy (NCBI): domain Eukaryota; kingdom Metazoa; phylum Chordata; class Mammalia; order Diprotodontia; family Potoroidae; genus Potorous; species Potorous gilbertii. The sequence continues at coordinate 475,726,066 of CM053769.1, read as the reverse complement.
ACTCAAACAGTTTGTTTTTTTGGTTTTAGATATCATTTAAATATAAGATATTGAAAACAAGATACTAACTTGGGCCCACTTTATGATGGATTGCACTTCACATTAAAAGATACAATTACTTTCTAAAGCATTTAAACAGAAGGTAAAGTCTTAGATTGAAGTTGAACTCTGTGAAATAATAGAGTGATGAATGCTGTGTCAGCGAGATCTGAGTATAACACTTGACAATAATTCACAATGTGAAGTACAGGATTAAAAGAGAAAAAAGAAGAAACAGAGGAAAATGAGACAGAGGGAAATACATGGTAATCATAACCTCAAATGTGAATGAGATAACTTTGCCAATATAAAGGAAGTACATAGCAGAATGAATTAGAAACCAGAATTCAAAAATATGTTGTTTATATGTGACACACCTGAAACAGAAAGACACACGAAGTATAAGTAAGGGGCTAGATCAGAATCTTATATTCTTCACTTGAAGTAAAAAAGGCAAAGGTAGCTATCATGATCTCAGACAAAGCACAAGAAAAATAATAGACCTAATTAAAAGTGATACTCAAGGTGATTGCATTTTTCTTAAAAAATAGACAGTGAAGGAATATCAAAAAATTTACTGCAAGTTTCTCTGATAAAGACATCATTTCTCAAATGCCAATTGAGATTAGAACTAAGTCAAATTTATAAAAATGAGAGCCATTCTCCAATTGACAAATGGTCAAAAGATATAAACAGGCAGTTTTCAGAAGAAATCAAAGAAATCTATAGTCATAGAAGTTAAAACTATAGTCATATAAAAATGTCTAAATCACTATTGATTAGAGACAGGTAAATTAAAACAATTTTGAGGTACTACCTCACACCTTCAGAAATCACAAATGCTGGTACAGTAATGGTTGGTAGAGTAATGAACCAGTAAAACCATTCTGGAACACAATTTGGAGATTGGCCCAAAGGGCTATAAAATTACTTATGCCCTTTGACTCACCCTTTCACTACTAGGTTTGTATCCAAAAGATAGCAAACAAAGAGGAAAAGGACATTTATGTACAAAAATATTCATAGTACTTCTTTTCGTGGAGGCAAAAAATTGGAAATTGAGGGCACATTTGTCAATTAGGAATAACTGAACACGTTGTGGTATATGAGTTCAATGTAATGTATTTGTCCTTTGTTGCTGAAGAAGACCATACCATCAGAGAAATAATGACATGACTTGCACTTGACTCTTTGTTTTTAGTGAGGGAGGGCTTTGCAGGTCACCAGCCTCACTTCTCCTCCAGAGCCATCTAAATCCAATGACCAAATATTCATCAGGATGATGGGAGATGAGGCAATTAGGGTTAATTGATTTGCCCAAGGTCACACAACTAGTGAGTGTCAAGTGTCTGAGGTGAAATTTGAACTCAGGTCCTCCTGACTCCTGCGCTGGTGCTCTATCCACTGCACCACCTAGCTGCCTGTGTAATGGAATATTCTTGTGCTATACAAAATGATGAAGGGGTGGCTTCAGAGCAGCATGGCAAGAATGATATGAACTGATGATGCAAATTGAAGTACAAAGAAATGGGATATTATTGCATATGGTAATATCGTGTTATAATGAAATACTTGACTCCTTGAGAAATGCAATGACCAAGACAATCCCAGGAGACTCATGATGAAAAATGCTATTCACTACCAGAGAGAGAACTAATGAACTCAGAGTGCAAAGTGAAGTGTAATTTTCCTACTTTTTTAACTTTTTTTTGCAATATGGCTAATATAGAAGCATATTTTGAATGATTTTGCATATATAATTAATATCATTTTGCCTGCCTTCTCCGTGGGTGAAGGAAAAGGTGGGAAATAGGGAGATAATTTGGAAATCAAAATTAAAACATAAAAGAATGACAAAATAAATAATAATAAATTAAGTGATAAAATAAATAACAAGCCCTCCTCCCAACCCCTCAAAAAGAGAAGAAGAAAGAAAAGATGCAGAGATATTTACCCTCCTAGTCCTCTGGATGTAAAGCATTCTCTCTGATAAACCTAGAAGAAGAGTTTCCCAATAATTGTGCAAAGACCACAGACACTCATAATACCTTCTAAAAAACTAAGCTGTCACCTCTGGATGGTAGTCAAAGCAGGGAATAACTGTGTACTGGGACATGTGTCCTTGTCATGGGGCAGCATCCAAAGGGGATTTCTCTTTTTTCTCTCTTTTCTCCCACCATTAGCAATAGCGTTTTGAAGAAGGATTATTCTCTGAGTGAAGACAAATTAGAAGGCTGTTGTAGTGATACAGACATGGGTTGATGAAAGTCCTCTAAACCATATGATGCCAGTGATAGTCTAAAAAGGGGCTGTATAGGAGAGATGTCATGAAGGTAGAATAAGAAGATTTGACAGCAGATTAAATGAGGAGGAAAAGGAAACTGAATCTTAAGGCAGTTTAGTGATTTTCCTAAGTGTATGAAGTTAATAAACATCAGAGGCAAAAATTGAACCCAGTTCTTCTGAACCTGTAAATAACACTTCCCACTCTATCAAATGCTTCTCAATATGTAAATAAATTCCCTAGGAGAAGCCACTGTTTTTCATTTTTCACTAGGATATGTGTCTTTTAGCAGAAAAGTCAGAGTTAAATCAAATATTAAAAACCAGTGACTGTGAGAAAGTAGCAGTCATTATACATATAAGGTATATTGTTGTTTACTAAAATATTTTTACAAACCCCATGTGATGCATGTATTATAATGTTCTTCCTATAGATAAAGGAAGTGAAGCTGATGGAGGTTGGCTGACCAGCTTATGATCATATGCCTATGAGTTGTCCGAGTAAGGATTTTATTTCCCTTCTCTTGATCAGAAATTCAGTTTCCTTTTGAATATCTCACACTGCTGGCCTCCTTCTTTCATATTATGGGGATCAACTGGAGGCAAGATTTTTTGGCAATGTATGTGAGGACAAGAGTCAGTGCTAAAAACTAATGAGTCAGTCAAAGTTTCAGGGAATATAGACCTTCAAGTGGTCTTCAATTGCCCCATTTTTATGACTCCTTCTACACTGACAACATGACCTTGCTGGTAGTGCATGCTAGGGGAAGGATGAAAGAACTGTTTATCCAAATGACCTGAGATTTATCTGCCTTTGTCAAGACCATCAGGCATAAGAACTGGCTTGGTCAAATGATGAAAGGAACTCTCTGTTCCCAACTATGGGACAACAGTTAGGGTAGGGAATACCATAGACCAAAAGCATAAGTCACATACTAGAAGACTTAAATCTAAAAGTTCAATATGACACCTCAAATACTGGAACAGCAGGATGGATCATATCACAACTTGTTCAGGTTTGCAGAACAAGGAAGACAGAACATGAATTCAGCAGACAAAGATGAGTATTATGGGCAGTAGCAGGAAAAGAAAATAGCTATAGCTATTCACTGGAGATGAGCTTTGGGGAATCCATCTATACCTGGTACAGGAAAAGGGAGCTATTTAATTGAAATTCATACTGCATTCAGTGCTTGTGCACAATTGGCAAACTGGTTCTCCTTCTGAGACTTCTTTCTCATCTCTCTCTCTCTCTCTCTCTCTCTCTCTCTCTGTCTCTGTCTCTGTCTCTCTCTGTGTCTCTTTCTCTCTCTCTCTGTCTGTCTCTCTCTTTCTCTCTGATGGAGTCAGGAATGTGTGATATATCCTTGCTTCTCAGGAATCTGTATTTAGTCCTCAGTTGGGTCCTAGGTTGCTCCAGAACCATAGCAGAGAGTCCACTGAAAAGGCAATTGTTGTTGTCTTGTAGGTATGATTCTAAAGTCCATGTATCTGTGTCTGCACTATTGAACTTAATCATTCAGCACTAGATAAGACTGCTCATCAGTGAGAAATATCTATGCCACTAAAGAGACAGACATAGAAAGAGAGAGAAACACACACACACAGATGGGGTGATCAGAGGACAGAGAGAGACAGAGAGACAAACAGTAAGAGAGAAACAGAGAAGAAAAGAGACAGATGTAGAGACAGAGAGAATGAGGTAGAGTTACCTCCACTTTCACCTCCAGGAAATCCTGTGGAGAAAAATAACTTTTATCTTAAAATAAAATTACATATTTTTCATTGAAAAAAGTCTCTTTTCTCTCTCTCCTACTTTCTTTCCACCAATGGGTGGAAAAGTAAAGAAAAACAAAAACCTTGCAATAAATATGCAATTAAGCAACAGAAATGGCTGCTCCACTGACAATGACTAAATAACATGTCTCATTCTGTAAGTTTATAACTTTCCTTTCAGGTGGTGGGAAACCACTTTATCAGTAGTCCTTGGAAATCATTGCATTGATCAGAGTTTTTAAGTCCTTCAAAATTTTTTTACAGTATTGGTTATTTAAGTCAGCCAATTGGTCAGTAAGCATATATTAAATGCTTACTGCATTCCAGCTGCTGTGCTAAGCACTAGAAGGAAAAGGGAGAGTCACTGTTTGAAAGAAGCTTTTGTGGTTATATGGAACTTACCACATAAAAGGAAACTGACAAGAGGAGAAAAGAGAGAAAAAAAGTCCCCACTGTAGGGGCCACAACAAAGTTTACAGGAGTGTAGCCTAGTAAGAAATGTTATAAATTCCATTCCATAGGTTCCATTCTTTCTGCATCAGTTCATACAAGCCATCCCAGGAGCCACTGAAATGATCCTTTTTTCATTCTTCATGACACATTTTCCATTGCATTCATATCCCATGATTTGTTCAGCTATTATAAAATTGATGGGCACATCTTTAGTTTCCAGGTCTTTGCTACCACACAGAAAGATCTGCTATAAATATTTAAATATCTTTGAGTATTTTCCTTTCTTCATTACTCTGTAGTGTACAGGTCTGCTAGTGGAATTACAGGGTTAATGAGTTTGCACAGTTCAATTACTTTTGGACATAGTTTCAAAATATTCTTTAGATTGGTTGGATAAATTTACAACTCTACCCATAATGCAGTAGTGTGCCTGTTTTTCTGCAACCCCTAGAATTTTCTTATTTTTTCTTTTTATCAACTTTATCAATCTAATGGATTGAAAGTAGAATCTCAGATTTGTTGTTATTTGCATTTATTCGATTAGTTATTCAGAGAGTGTCTTCTAATGGTTTTTAAAATGTTGGGTTTCTTCTTTTTGAAAACTGACAATTCATATCCTCTGCCATTTATCAGTTGGAGAGACTGCTGCCTTTTAATTGCCCATATTATAAGTATTGCCATATCCCTTGCAAGAACCTAAAGGATTCATCCTTCTTTTGATGAAAGACTTGTCAGGTAAAATGTATTTAGACTTGTAGCTACCTGCAAATTCTTCACAGTTCTCTCTTTTGGGCTTGGCTGATGCTGGCCCCTTTTCCCAGGATCCATTCACACCTAGGAGCCATCTGTAATTTTCACTCTTACTCTACTGTTTCCTCCTCATGAGCAGTCAGTTTCAAATATTGCTGCTTTCTACTCTTCAACAACTCTGAATCTGTGGCATCTCTCCCCATTTTTTATTGAGGTGGCCGTCACCCTTGGAAATACTTTCCTCATCTTTCACCTGGATTATTCTAAGAGACTCTTGCTTGGTCTCTCTGGATCATTTTCATTTACTCTCCAATTCATCCTCTACAATCTGTCAAAGGGATATTCCTGAAAATACAGGACCAATCATTGCACTTCTTTGAAGTGAATTTCTTCCATAGCAGCAAGCAGGCTGAGGTTAGCTTTGTGTAACAAGGCTAGAAAATATGGTGGAAGGGTCACCCTTGGTGCAAAGGGTATATTATATATACATCTTTTTATCAACTACTTAAACCTCTTCGGTGTTTGATATCTCAAGCATTTCTTCTCCCTTTCTATAATCGTTCTTCCAATCAAATCTTACCTTACTGCATCTCCCTTCTTCATCTCCTTGATATTCTCCATCTTACCTCCACCTCTTAGAATACCTATTTTCCTTTAAATTTAAGTCAACATCATATCCTACAGGATCAAATGAGATCACCTATATGATGTGGTTTGGAAACTTTAAATCACATTATAAATTATAGCAATTACCAACACTACCACTAACATCATCATCATCAACATCACCATCAGTCTTCTAGTAACTTTAAACCTCCAAATCCCCTTATATTTATTCTGTATAGATTTTGTATATCATAAGCAACATGAAAGAGTGGAATGGAATAGTATCCCATTAGTGAGGAAGATCAGAATTCAAGAATCTTTCAGAGAAATACTGACTGTATGACCCATGGCAAGATAATTGAAATCCTGATGCCCAGGCAATTCATGAACACTGTAAATTGCAGAGTTGAGGTAGGTATTATTAGAGAGGCTGCCTCACACTGGAAGTTGACCACACTAATCAATAAATAATTATAACCAACTTTTATGGGAGAATATTTCTCCATATAAAATGTAAGCTCCTTAAGGTGGGGTAATATATCATATTATATTTTTCAAAATTATTAAGCACCTACTAGGTGCCAGGTACTATGTTAAGCATTGGGGATACAAAAAGAGGAGAAAGACAGGCCCTGTCATTGAAATTACAGTCTAAAGGGGAGACTGCAGGTAAACCAATATATACAAAGCCAGCCATATATGGATAAATAAAAAAAATAATTGAATTAAGTAAATCCCTGGAATTAAGAGAGTTTAGGAAAAGCTTCCTGTAAAAGGTGGTTATTTCTATTTGTCTGTCTGTGTTCATCCTTCATTTTCTTTTTTTTTTGAGCAAAATCAGAAGAAAATTTTATTCAATAACAACAATATTGTAAAGACAAACAACTTTGAAGGTCTCAGGAATTCTAGTTAACACAATGATCAACCACAATTCCAGATGATTCAACACAATGCATTCTATGACTATCCTAATAGAGAAGCAATAATCAAAATGCTTGGTGAGAATTTTTTTAAAATATGGTCTATATAAGAATTTATTTTACTTGAATACACATATATATATACATATATATGTATATATATATATATATATTTAATGAGTATTGGTTTATTGTTATGTCAATGAGGATGGGAAATAAGAAAGAGGGGATAAAGACTTGAAAATAAAATGAAATTTAATTTAATTTTTTAAAATATCCCTCTTCTTTTCCTTCCCAATGAGTTTTACCTTATAACAAAGATTTTAAGATAAAAAAAATTTCATTAAAATCAACCAATAGCTCAAATGTGTCTGGCTGTGTATACAAAAATGTACATTTGTAGCTTCCTCCTCTTTACCACAGCCTCTAAAAACATAGGGAGGTAAATTTTCCCTTCTCTTATTTGAGGTTGAATGTGATCTTTATAATTATAGAACTCATTTTTCTTTCAAAGAAGTTTGTGACATCAGAGAAATGATGACATGTCTTGTACTTTACTATTTTAAGTGGAGTACTGTGCAAGATCACCAACCTCACTTTCTCCTCCTGAGCTATCTGGGTCCAATGACCAGATATTCATCAGTGCATCAGAATAACTAGAGATGATCCAGGATGCAATGGGAGACCTTGGTCATTTTAGGCTGGCCTTTTCAGGTACTCATTTAGAGGGAGATAATATGCATTAGGGAAGTAAATAGTTTGCCCATATTAAATAACAAGTTAGGACTTAAAAGAAGCAAGAGAGGTCAGTAGTCAAAGCAGAGGGAAGGCAGCATTCTAGACAAGGAAAGAAGCCAGAGAAAATTCTCAGAACTGAGAGATTGTGAGTCTTGTGCATGGAACAGCCAGGATGTGAGTATCACTGGATCAAAGAGTATGAATTGGGGGATAAAGTGTAAAAATACTGGAAAGGTAGGAGGCGGTAAGGTTATGAAGGACTTTGAAGACCAAAGGGAATATTTTATATTTAATCCTACAGGCAAAAGGGAGCACTGGAGTTTAATGAGTAGGGGAGTGACATGATCAGACCTGTATTTTAGGAAAATCTCTTTAGTGACTAAATAGAGGATGAATTGGAGTGGGAAGACTCTTGAGGCAGACAGACCCACCAACAGGCTATTGCAATAATCTAAGCTTGAGGTTATAAATAAAGGCCTACACTAGAGTGGTGGCAATATCAGAGGACAGTAAAGGGCATTTTTGAGAGATGTTGCAAAGATGAAATCAATAGACCTGGAAAACAGCTTGGAGGTGTGTGTATGTGTGGGGGGTCAATGAGAAATAGTCAGGAATTCAGAATGACTCCTAGGTGTTGAATCTGAGGGACTTGGAAGGATAGAGTTGCCCTCCATAGTAATTGGGATGGTGGAGGGAGGAGGGTTTGGGGCAAAAGATAATGGACATATTAGCTGCTCAAAATACTTTTGTCAATTACTTTTACAAGGAGGAAAAGGTCAACCCTTGGCATCAAGGCATTAGTAATCTAATGGAAAGGAAATGGGGCATCTAGGTTGCCCAGTGGATAGAGCTTCCCACCTGGAATCAAGAAGACCTGAGTTCAAATTTGATTTCAGATATTTACTAGCTATGTGACCCTGGGCAAGTCACGAAATACTGTTTGCTTCAGTTTCCTGGAGCTGGAGAAGCAAGTAGCAAATCACTCCTGTATCTCTGCCAAGAAAGCCCCAAATGGGATCACAGAGTCAGATGGACTGAACAAAAGGAAGGCCATATCCACAATGAAGTCTGCTAAAACTGGGATCTTATTTCCTTTTCCTTTGAGCCAATTGGTCCTAAACCATTGTTATTTCACCCAGCTGCTCTTTTATTCCCTGAAAGTTTCTTATGTTTTTCCATTATCACTCTACACTTGATCCAGAACAATCAGCCTTTATTTAGCTTCCATCTCCTCACTAAGCAAAAGGTTACCTCTTTAGACAGTCACATCTAAAGGTATCACCTTCACCACCATCACAAGGGGTAACTTCCAGGAGGATGGTTTCCAGGATTTTTTAGAATCTTAGCACTCTCTGGTCACTATAGACCCTCTGTGGGAAAAAAATAGCCTAGGGGAAAGAATTTGGAATAGACTTTACACCTAGAGTGGACTTCCTTGTTCTACAAATGAGGAAACTGAGGCCTAGAGAGAATTATAAAATCACTGAATTTGAAACCCGGCCCTTCTACCAAAGGAAGCAATGCACCTAACAGCTTAACATTCAGCTGAAGACAATCAAGGAAAAGGACTTTCCATTATTCAAGATACCCCATTTCACTTTTAAATAGCTTTACTCACCCCTGCACAACCTTTACATTAAGCTTATATCCTAGATATACCACAATCCAGCAATACTGGACTTACTTTTGCTCTTCTCATATAGCACTCCATCTCCAGGATCATAGAACCTGAACCCCATCATACAGTACCAAGAAATTTCATTGGCTATCCCTCATGTCTGGTACTCTCTCTCTCTTTATCTCTTCCTTCTGATTTCCCTGGATTCCTTCAAGATATAACTCAAATCCCACTTTCTAAAGAACTTTCCCCATTCTTCTCTAGTACTTTATCCAAACCAATGCCTTCTCCCTCACAGACTTCCTACTTGCACTGTGTTTATTTGTAAATACTTGTCTATCTGCATGTTGTCCTCCCCATTAGAAGGTGAGCTCCTTGAGATCAAGGACTGTGTTTTTGTCTTTTTTTTGTATCCTAGCTTTTAATACATTGATGAAACATCATAGGCATTTAGATACTTACTGATGTCTTCTAGTTACTATTTTTGCTCTTGATGAAGGTAATGAAATGACCTATGTAGGTCACAAAATTAGCAAGCAGGAGATGATGGATTGAATCCAGGTCCTTTCATTTAAGCTCTCATATGCCATATTGAACTGGTTTAGATCTTAGATATGATCTGTTCCAAACTCCTAATTTTACAGAAGAAGAAATGGAGTCCCAGAGTGACTTGTCCAAAATTCCACAACTAGATATCATTAGTCCTTAATCATCATGCAGAATTTGGACTTGAATATGGGTCTCCTAGCTTCCAATTCAAGATGTTTTACTTGTCCACTCTGTAGTTTTCTTATTCTATACTATTCCATTCATCTTCTTTCCCTGTGTTCATCTATCTCCCATTTCAGCAGGTACCACAGTATGGTAAAAGTCTGAATTTAAACCTCCTGCTTACTTCTCTCCAGTAGAACATTGCTGAATGCATGCCAATGCATCATGACAGGACTTTATAAATTTTACAATAGAAGGTTCTTCAGCCATGAGCACCTTTACAAGGTAATTTACAACAACATAGCAGTTCTTTGGCTTTGAAACACATAAAAACTCTATCATCAAACCCAAACTAATCCTATCTTGGGACTCTTAAACCATTCTTCTCCTTCAGTTAACACTACATCTACAGGAATAGAAATCAGAATGACAATACTAATTATTTAATGTAATATCTTTAGGATATACAAAAATAAAAGCCATGCCAACACAGTATAGTTTTACTTTGAATTGTCACATATATTTTGTTGGGTGGAAAGATCTGTCATGTTTTTAGAGGATTCCTTTCTCTAGAGGGAGTTTTTTGGATGATTTCCCCTCTGAACCTCTTTTCTTCAGCTCAGTATAATGTATAGGTCCTAATGCTACAGAATCCAATTTCTCCTCATAGATGTCATTTAAAAAACAAAAAGTATCTCTTTTACCTATGTGGACACAACACCTAGAAGAGGAATACTATATTTAGCTGCTAAATCTAGTAAGAAGAAGAGAGGATTTTTTTTTGTATGACCATATATATTTATAATGGGTTTAAAGGATTGGAGAGGGGGAAGGGGAAGTGAAGAATTTAGAAATGATGATGAGATTAAATTAAAAATTTAAAAAATTAGTAAGAGGTAGATAATAGCTTCAAAGAAGAGCCAAGGGAATGATTTCAATGGGAGGAATTGAACACTGGAACAAATATGTTTTCTTTCTGTTTTTCTTCTTTGAAGCTATCAAAATGGTTTCCATTTTGTTGACCATCTTGAAGAAATGGAAATGAGAGGCAAACTGGTTTGGAACTGTGATTCTCAACTTCTGTGAGTGTAGGGTTTCTTGTTTCATACAAAACAATACCAATACAATATAATAGAGTAAAATAAAATCATCAGATGATGTAATTTTTTTCTTTGCATGTTTTTCCTCCTACATAGGGGTTACATGATGACAAAGAATTGCTAGGAAGTCAGTAAAACATAAATAAATAAATAGATAGATATATAGGTATATAGATAAATGAATGAATAAATAAATAAATATTGTATTAGTGCAAATATCACCTCCAAACAGTCAAAAATCAGTACATAAATTTGTTGGACATATAATTTATGTAGTCTATGAAAATTTATTCACACTTTATATTGAATCATAGTATATTATGTTGGAGTCAAATGCCATTGAGTAGTGCATATGTATTTGATAATCCCTTGTAATACTACTTTAGCCCATGGGGGGCTCCTGGTACCCCAGATTGAGACCCACAATCAACAAAGAGAAGTGACCTGGGGCTGATCACTTATGTTTGCCTGCAATGTAAAAGATACATCCTATTGTTTGAAGTTGTTCAGGTTGCTGGGAAGTGATGGCTATAGGTAAGAACTTGTCTCATGGAAGGCAAACCAGACTTTCCTGTGAAAGCCTGGCTCTGATGAACTCCATTTCTACTCTTGGTTTCTCAGAAAGTCCTTAGCCTCCATTTGTTCCATTCTAATTTTGAGAGAACTATTTTCTTCAGTGAGCTTTTGCACCTCTTTTTCCACTTGGCTAATTCAGGTTTTGAAAGCATTCTTCTCCTCATTGGCTTTTTGAACCT
>CM053769.1:475695083-475713817 GCA_028658325.1 Potorous gilbertii | reverse complement strand
TAGGTGATTCTTGATTTTAGACTTAGTTCTTTTGACTTCTGGAATATCCTATTCCATGCCCTTTGATCCCTTAATGTAGAAGCTGCTAGATCTTGTGTTATGCTGATTGTATTTCCACAATACTGGAATTGTTTCTTTCTAGCTGCTTGCAATATTTTCTCCTTGACCTGGGAACTCTGGAATTTGGTCACAATGTTCCTAGGAGTTTCCCTTTTTGGATCTCTTTCTGGCGATGATCGGTGGATCCTTGAATACTTATTTTGTCCCCTAGTTCTAGAATATCAGGGCAGTTTGTCTTGATAATTTCATGAAGGATGATGTCTAGGCTCTTTTTTTGATCATGGCTTTCAGGTAGTCCCATAATTTTTAAATTGTCTCTCCTGGATCTATTTTCCAGGTCAGTTGTTTTTCCAATGAGATATTTCACATTCTCTTCCATTTTTTCATTCTTTTGGTTTTGTTTTCTTGGTTTCTCAGAAAATCATTAGCCTCCATCTGTTCCATTCTCATTTTGAGAGAGCTATTTTCTTCAGTGAGGTTTTGAATCTCTTTTTCCACTTGGGTTATTCTGCTTTTTAAAGCATTCTTCTCCTAATTGGCTTTTTGAACCTCTTTTTCCAAATGAGTTAGCCTATTTTTCTCCAGTTAATTTTTGAACTTCCTTTTCCATTTGTTCAATTTTCCTTTTCAAAGAGATGTTCTCATCAGTGAATTCTTTCTTAATAATTTTAAGATCATTGGCCAGCTTATCTTCTATTTCCTTCTTCAGCTGTTCCAGGGGAGCTGCTTGTGGTTGCAAGCAGTTCATAGTCCCTTCTGAAGATTCAGATGGCAGTACAGTCTCAGCTCTGACCTCTTTGGTGTTTGTGTTTTGGTCCTTATCCCCATAGAAAGATTCTATGGTTCTTTTGGGCCTCTGCTTTTCTTCATGATGTTGATTGAGTGTTGTGGCTTCTGGTTCTTTCAGTCCAAAGGTAGAGAACTTTTTGCTGAGCTGATGTGTGAAAAAGCTAAAAGTAGGTTTTTGTTTGGTGTTTCCCCAATCAGCCTTAGGTTTAGTTTGTTAAGTATGGGGGTGGAGTGGTTTAGTAACAGGAGATATCTTCTCAGTTGACCTGAGGCAAAGGCAGGCTCAAGGGCTAGTAATCCCAGCTTCCCTATTTTCTTTCTGATTCCCCTGGACAGCTGAGGCACACCTAGATGCTAATGCGTGTTCCCACCCCTCCTGGGGCTCCTCTCCTGGCTCTGAGGCTTGCCTGGGTCCTAGTGCAAGTTTTCCCTGCCCTAGATCCTCTGTCCTTCTAGTTTGCCTCTGCCACCATAGGAGGAATCCCCCTTAGCTGTTTTCCTCGTCTCAGGTGTTATGAGACTACTGGCCTCCTTCTACTGTTTCTGCTGATCTGGGATTCTTCTGAGGAAATATTTTATGCTTCTTTCACGGTCACCAAGGGGGGAGGAGAGAGCATTTACTGATCACTCCGCCATCCTGGTTCCAGGAAGTTCAAGTAGGTGACTTACCGAGGTTTGATCTTCGGGCTGAAGGTCTCAGAAGCTGCTGTGCTGATATCTGGCTCTCCACGCCTCTCACTGACTGGGTTCGGCTTGTCTCCCACACTCGGTGCCGCTCCTCTGGTTCCGCCCCCCTCAGGTCTCTCAGGTCACCTCTGCTCCACTGCGCTGCCCACGCTGCGCTGTGCGCTGTGGGCTCACCCCCGCAGAACAGACCCTTCCCGTGGATCCTCCAGTCCAACGTGAGCTCCAAAACTGTCACCTTCTGCCTCCCACTGGATTCCGCACCTCCAAACCTTGGTCAGATTCTCCTTTCAGAGGTACCTGAAGGAGTTTGTCCTAGAGCTTAGGTGAGTCGTTGCTCTCACTCCACCATCTTGGCTCCACCCCCCAAGACTATTTTTCAAGGTGTTATTTTCTTCAGCATTTTTTTTGGTCTCCTTTGTTAAGGTATTGACCCGTTTTTCATGCTTTTCTTTCATCTCTCTCTTTTCTTTTCCTAGTTTTTCCTCCACCTGTCTAACTTGATTTTTCAAAATCCTTTTTGAGCTCTTCCATGGCTTGAGCCCATTGGATATCTATAAATAATGAATATATTGAAGAAAAATCCACTAATTACCAATAACCCATAGTCTGATATTTAAAAATAATCACAATAACTCCATCTATGCAATTTTGATTTCTTTAAATGCTGTGATTATGTTAGTAGTCAATATCCAGCATTAATTAAAAACCTACCAAAGCACCAGATATTGTGCTAAGTGGCAAGTATGCAATGTATGCAAGTATACAGATACAATGAGTGGATCAATTTCCTCCTTGGCACAGTTTTGTTCAGGACATGCTGTTATTATCTATATTTTATGGATGAGGAAACTGAGACCAAGGGAGATGAAATGATTTGTTCAGATTCACATAGTGAGCTAAGCCAGGATCTGAACACAGATCTTTCTGACACCAAGTACAGTATGTACCACCTAGCTGCTTAAATAAAAACAGCTATAACAAATACTTTAAATAAATGACTGAACTGGATGTTTCTTTCCAAGTATATTATACTCATTTTATAGAATTTTAGAACTTGCATGTCTCTTTAATAAAAATCCTCATCAATTATACTATTTCAGGAGTACAATTTAGTTATTTATAATGTTAGGTAAGTGATGTGGACTTTAAAATGTGGATTAGACTCATATATTCTTGAATCTTCAAATCACTTAGGTTTTTTTAAATAAATATCTTCTTTAAAAAGTTTAATTAATATTTTATTTTCGCCAATTATATGTAAAAACAATAACATTCAGTAAAAAAATAAAAACTTTTGAGTTCCAAACTCTCTCCTTCCTTCCTTCTCCTCCCTGCTTCCTGAAATGGCAAGAAATTTTATATAGGTTATACATATGTAGTGATGCAAGATACATTTCAACACTAGTCCTGTTGTGAAAGAAAACACAGACACCCCAACCCCTTCAAGAAAAGGAATATTAAAGAAAAATTTTAAAAGTATGGTTTGATATGCATTCAGACTCCATCAGTTCTTTCTCTGGAGTTAAACAGAATTTTTCATCGTAAGTCCTTTGGGATTGTCTTGGATCATTGCTGAGAATAGCTAAGTCATTCACAGTTGATCATTGTACAATATTGTTTTTACCATGTACAATCTTCTCCTTGTTCTTTTTTCACCTTTCACTCAGTTCATGTAAGTTTTCCAGGCTTTGCTGAAAGCATCCTGCTCATCATTTGTTATAGTAAATAGTTTTCCACCACAATAGCCTATAACTTGTTCAGCCATTCTCTAATTGATGGGCAACTCCTTAATTTCCAATTTCTTACCACCACAGAAAGAGCTGCTATAAATATTTTTGTGTATATAGATTCTTCTCTTTTTCAAAAAAGAGAAGTAGTAGTAGTAGAGAAGTAGTAGTGATATTTCTGGGTCAAAAGGTATTTATGGTTTTATAGCCCTCCACTGAGAGTTCCAAACTGGTCTCCAGAATGGTTGATTTATTTCATGACTTCACCAACAGCACATTAATGTTTCAATTTTCCCACATCTTCTTCAACACTTACCATTTTCCTTTTCCGTCATATTAGTAAATATGATACATGTAAAGTGATACCTCAGAGTTGTTTTCATTGATACTTCACTAATCAAAAGTAGTTCAGAGATTTTTTTATATGACTATAGTGTTTTGCTTCTGACTGCCTCAATCCTCCCTCCCTTCAGTCAGTCCTTCCTCTTATCATGTTTCCCTTCTACTTTCCTAGAGGGTTAGATAAATTTCTTTGCCTGAGTGTGTATGTTATTCCTACTTTGATCCAGTTATGAGAGTAAAGTTCAAGTACTCTCACCATTTCCCCATCTTCCCCTTTATTTTAAAAACTTTTCATGCCTTTTTTATGTGAGACATTTTACAGCCATTATTCTTCTACCTTTCTTCATCCTGTGAAATTTTATTCTCACACTTTACTTTTATTCTTTCATCATTTTATCATTCATTTATCCATGCGATCACATTCAACTCACACCCGTACTTTCTGTCTATGCATACTCCTTCAACTGGTCTAATAATGAGAAAAATGTTGTGAGGAATTCTATGTAGGAATGTTAACATTTTAACCTTACTGCATCCCTCATGATTTCTCTTTCCTGTTTACCTGTTAATTCTTTTCATGAGTCTTGTATTTCAGAGTCAAATTTTCTATTCAGCTATAGTTTTTTCATTAGGAATATTTGAAAACCCACTATTTAATTGAATTACAATCCCCACTCCCCAAAGTTTTTTTCCTGGGAAGGTGATTCTTCCTTTTAACCTTATTTCCTTTGCCTTCCTGAATATGATATTCCAAGCCCTGAGTTTTTTTAATGTAGAAGTTGTTAAACCTTACATTGCTTTGACTGAGACTCAATGACATGATTGGAATTGTTTCTTTCTGGTTGCTTGTAATACATTTTCCTTGACTTGGGAGCTCTGAAATTTGACTTTAATATTCTGGAGAGTTTGCATTCTATATTCTCTTTCAAGAGGTCATCATTAGATTCTTTCAATGTCTATTTTGCCTTCTGGTTCTAAAATATCAGAGCAGTTTTCCTTAACAATTTCTGGGGGAAAGTGATTTTTTGTCTCATCTTTTTTTTTTTTTATCATTGCTTTCAGGTAAACCAATAACTCTTAAATGATCTCTCTTCAATTTTTTTTTGTCAGGTGAATTGTTTTTCCAGTGTGATATTTTATATGTCTTCTTTTTTCATTCTTTTAATTTTGTTTTATTGGTTTTTCGTGTCTCATGGAGTCATTTTCTTTCCCTTGCCTAATTCTAATTATTAAGGGGTTATTTTCTTTAGCGAGATTTCAAACTTTATTTTCCATTTGGTAAATTCTGTTTTTTGTGGAGTTGTGTTCTTTTTTCCCTTAGATTCACAAGCAAATTATATTTCATTCAAATAATTAATCCAAATATTACATACACTGTTGGATAAAATAGTGAAAGAATGGATACTAAATTTACTTCTAGGGCACAACTATGGTCTTGATACCAGAAAGATCTAAAACAGAGGTGGACCTCATGCAGCACAGCCCAGGAAGAGCTGGGCACATGTAGCACAGCCAAGGAAGCGTGGAGCACATTTGCAACCCAGGAAATGTGCAGCACAGCCTGATGTGGCAGAGACAGGACCCTGAATATACTTCAGGGAAGGGAGTAACCAACAGTAGCAGTTACCAGATTGCTCAACCCACAAGCAGCTTCAGAGATGAGGTGGTGGGCTCATTCACTCAGGAGAGGGGAGCCAGTCTGGAGTGGCAGCCCTGGAAGATCTCCACCTAATTGGGAGAATTGAGCAGCTGATCTGGACCTCAACCCTGAGTTCAGCCCTGACAAAGAACTCAAAAGTCAAGCAACTGACTGGGAAAATGCTCCCCCAAAGGGAAAAAGAATAAGACAATACAAGGCTACTTTCTTGGGGAGCAGTCATTTCCTTCCACACTTTCAAATGAGGAAGAACAATGCTTACCATCAGAGGTCTCCACAATAAATATGCAGTGGTCTCAGGCCATGGAAGAGCTCAAAAAAAATTTTAAAAATCAAGTAAGAGAAGTGGAGGAAAAATTGGGAAGAGAAAAGAGAGAAATGCAAGAAAACCATGAAAAGCAAGTCAACAGCTTGCTAAAGGAGACGTAAAAAGTGCTAAAGAGATTAACACCTTAAAAAATAGACTAATGAAAATGGCAAAAGATGGTCAAAAATCCAATGAGGAGAAAAATGCTTTAAAAAGCAGAAGTAGTCAAATGGAAAAGGAGGTTCAAAAATTCACTGAAAAATATTTAAAAGATAAAATGGAGCAAATGGAAGCTAATGACTTTATGAGAAATAAAGAAATGACAAAACATAAGCAAAAGAATAAAAAAATAGAATACAATGGGAAACATGTCATTGAAAAAAACAACTGACTTTGAAAATAGATCCAGGAGAAACAATTTAAAAATTTTGGGACTACTTGAAAGCCATGATCAATAAAAGAGCGTAGACATTATCTTCCGTGAAATTATCAAGGAAAACTGTCCTGATATTCTATAACCAGAGGCAAAATAAATATTGAAAGAATCTATTGATCACCTGCTGAAAGGGATCCAAAAAAGAGAAATTCCTAGGAATATTGTAGCCAAATTCCAGAGTTCCCTGGTCAAGGAGAAAATAATACAAGCAGCTATAAAAAATAATTCGAGTATTGTGGAAATACAATCAGGATAACACAGGACCTGCCAGCTTCTACATTATGGGATCAAAGGGCTTGCAATAGGATATTCTAGAACTCAAAGGAACTGGAATTTAAATCCAAGAATCACTTACCCAACAAAATGGAGTATGGTACTCTTGGAGAAAAAATGGTCATTCAATGATATAGAGGACTTTCAAGTATTTTTGATGAAAAGACCAGAGCTGAGTAGAAAATTGGACTTCCAAACACAAGAATCAAGAGAAACTTGGAAAGGTAAACAGGAAAGAGAAATCATAAAGGACTTTCAAAAGTTAAAATGTTTACATTCTTACATTGAAAGACAATATTTGTAACTCTTTAGACCTTTTCCAGCATTTGGGTAGTTGGAGGGAATATACATACACACAAGTATGTGTGTGTGTGTGTGTGTGGACACAGAGCACAGGGTGACTTAAGAAGAGATGATACATAAAATAAAATAAAAATTAAGGGGTGAAAGGGGGAATATATTGGGAGGAGAAAGGGAGAAATGGAATGGGCAAATTATCTCTCATAAAAGAGGCAAGAATAAGCTTATTCAATGGAGGAGAAAAAAGAGGAGGTGAGAGGGAAAAAGTGAAGCTTACTTTCTTCACATTTGGCTTAAGGAGGAAATAACATGTCTCTCAGTTTGGTATGAAAATCTATATTACACTACAGGAAAGTAAGGGAGAAGGGGACATTGGGGTGAGGGGGATGAGAGAAGCAAGGCAAATGAGAGAAGGGAATAATTAGAAGTAAACACTTATAGGGAGGGACAAGGTCAAAAGAGAGAATAGAATAAATGAGGGGCAGCATAGGATGGAGGGAAATACAGTTAGTCTTACACAACATGATTATTATGGAAGTGTTTTGCAAAACTACACATATATAGCCTAAATTGGTTTGCTTGCCTTCTTGGGGGTAATAGGTGGGGAGGAAGGAAGGGAGAGAAGTTGGAGCTCAAAGAATTAGGAACGAATATTGAGAAATGTTTTTGCATACAACTGGGAAATAAGAAATACAGGTAATGGGGTATAGAAATCTATCTTGCCGTACAAGAAAAGAGAGGAGGGGGACAAGGGAAAATGGAGGGAAAGGGTAAAACAAAATGCAAGGCATTATGGGGTGGGGGAGGGGAGAGATGAGGAGAAAGTTTGGAACTCAAAATTTTGTGGAAATGAATGTTGAAAACTAAAAATTGATAAATAAACATTTAAAATTTAAAAAAAGTTAAAAAAGAAATAAAATTATTGAATATTCCTAATGAAAAGTGATGAAAAATATTGCAAAATTTTAGCAAAGATTCTCCTGAAACACATCACAAAGGTATCACTATGTCTAGATGAGATTTATGCTAAGAATATAAGGTTGGCCTAATATTGGAAAAACAATAAACTTAACCATACTAATAACAAAAACAAAAATCACATGATTAAGAAAGCTTAAAAAATACAACCATCACTTCTGTTAAAAGACTAGCAATCTTACCAATGAATGACTTTTTCCTTATCATGATAAAAATTATACACCTAAAACCAAGAGCTTGCACTATTAAGAGGGATGAACTAGAATTCTTTCTAATAAGATCAAAAATTCCCAGTGACATAGTGATAGAAATACTAGCTATTGAAACAGTAAAAAAACAACTAAGGAATAAGAATAAGTAGAGAAGAAACAAAATTATTGCTTTGTAAAGTGATATGATTATGAACTTAAAGAACCTTGCATGGTCAGGTAAAATTAATTTCAAAAATAAGTTAATTTGCATCAGAGCCAAGATGGCAGAAAGAAACCAGGAAGTCACCTGAGCTCTCCCACTTTCCCTCAGAAGCAATGTTAAATCAAGTCTCTAAAAGAATTCTGGAGCAACTGTATCCACAAAAAGATGGAGTGAAACAATATTCCAGCCCAAGACAATCTAGAAGTACTTCAGGAAAGATCTATCTCACTTTGGTAAAAGGGTACTGGAGACCAGCAGCAGGTAGTGTTTGGGCAAGTGGCAAGTGGGAGACTCTTAGTCACAGCACAGATAAGCAAGTGAGGCCCTGTAGTTCTGGTTCAGAAGGCCAGCTATTGAGGCTTCCAGCCTCAGTGCAGCCAGCAAAGTACAAGCCAAGGAACCCAAAACACAAGAGGTGTGACTAGGACAGGTCACTCTAGCACAGTGGGCAAGCTGAGAGTACCAGAAGCCCTGGTGTGGACAGCCAGTGACCAGTGCCTTCTCCCCCTCATGCAAGAAGTATGGGATAGTGTCCCTTGTATCCAAGGACTAGAGATCAACTTTAAAAAATGAGCAAAAAAGAAAAAAAAAGACCTGACCATAAGAAAATTAATATGATGAGAGGGGAGATCAAAACACAAATTCAGATGAGGACAACACTCTATAAAAGTCTATGTGTGAAGCCTCAAAATGGATATGAATTCATATTCAAGAGGACCAAAAGTCCTCTTGGAAGAGTTCAAAAAAAGATTCCCAAAATCAAATAATAAAAGTACATGAAAAGTTGGGAAAATAAATGAAAATCATACAAGAGAAATATCAAAAACAACCAATAACTTGGAAAAGGAAGCACAAAAACTGACTGAAGAAAACAACTCCTTAAAAAAAATTGAATTGGCCAAATTGGGGAAAAAATTTACTGAAGAAAACATGGATGGAAAGATGAACATTTACAAAAATATAATTTGCCCAGGTTAGCAGAAAGGGAAAAAAAAATTAAATAACCCCATTTAAAGAAATGAACAAGCTATCAATGAAATCCCTAGGAAAAATTTGCAGGGCCTTATGGATTTTCAAGTGAATTCTACAAACATTCAAAAAAACAATCAATTCCAATACTAAATAAGTTACTTAGAAAAATAGACAAAGATGCAATCTCATCAAATTCCTTTTAAGACACAAATATAGTTCTGATACCCAAACCAGGAAGAGCCAAAACCAAGAAAGAATATAATAAGCCAATTTCCCTAATGAATGTAGATGCAAAAATTTCAAATAAAATATTAGCAATGAGATTATAGCAATTTATCAACAGGATAATACATTATGACTAAGTGGAATTTATAACAGGAAAACCACCAGTATAATTGACAACATCAGTAACAAAAGCAATGGAAATTATATGATTGTCTCAATAGATGCAGAAAAATTCTTGATATAATACAATACTCATCACCATGAAAATCATTAGAGAATACAGGAATAGATGGAGCCTTCTGTAAAATGAAAAGTAATATGTGTGTAAAACCATCAGCAAGCACTATGTGTAATGGGGATATGCTAAAACCTTCCTACTACAATCAAGGATGTCCACTATGAACACTATTATTTAATATTGCATTAAAAATGCCAGCTTTAGCAATAAGAGAAGAAAAATAAATCAAAGGAATCAGAGAAGCACTGAGGAAATAGAACTATAAACTCTCTAGATATGATATGATAGTACACTCAGAGAATCCTAAGGAATCAACCACAAAAATTGTTTAGTGGTTGACTAACTTTAGAAAAGTTGCAGAATATAAAATAAACTCACATAAACTGTCAGTATTTCTATATACTGGCAACAAAGCCCTTCAGTGAGAGATAGAAAGAGAAATTCCATCCAAAATAACAATAGAAAATGTAAAATATCTGGGAGTCTGGTTGGTTGGTTGCTGTCCTTCATTCTTGAAGAGGATCAAAATGACATAAGTATGGTGAAGTCAAGTTTCAGTGTATGCATCTGTGGCTGATCAGAGCAATACAAACTTGAAATATTCTATCACAGGTCAGGCACAAATAGTTTGTGTGAAAATTTGCCGTGGTACTCTAAATGTATGTACCCTATGTTTCCTTTGAGCTGTTTCAATTCTTTGTTCATAGAGCACAGCACCTTCTCTGATGTGGGCATACCCTGCTGACTGGTCCTGTGGCAGTATCTCCCAAGTCACACAATCAATTCCAAAGTTCTTGAGAGACTTTGAGAGTGCCCTTGTATTGCTTCGTCTTTTTTTTAAATTATTTTTATTTTTTTATTTTTCATTTTTAACACTTTATGTTACATAAAACAATTCCAACTTTTGGTCAGGTGATACTTCTTTTAAAGCATTTACAATATAGACCACAAATGAATTTTTTTTTAATATTAACCATCTGAGACACAAATAATAACTATGTATCCTAACTTCACAAGCCCTCGACCTAATTGTATCCACACTATTACTAAGATTAAAGGACCCTAACTTATTGCTGTTGGTCTAAAGTCCTAAGCCTAAGAGCTTAATTTTAGACTTTACCTCTCCAAATAAAACTCTATAATTTAATAGATCTGGTATTAAGCTTGCAAACCTTTTGACTATAGGAAATTGCCACTAAGAGTAGGGATATTGCAGGGAAACAATATCTCCTCAACTTTATGCCAGTTCCAGGAAGGAGCAGATTGTCAACTGCCATTCAGTTAGGCTTAAAGTCTGCCAGGTGTCAGTGGGGAAATTGAGTCAGGAGAATCCTACCTCAGGCCAGGTTGAACAGCCCCTCTCCCACCCTTGCCATGAGATCACCTTTTGCAGTTCATACCAGCATTTCAGAGGCTTACTGGCATCATGGATTGGAAGCTCGGACTGCCTTTCTTGCTATCAATATCTGGAGCTAGACTCAGAAGAACAGTCACTTAATTGTCCCATTGCATTTAAAAATAGTAAGTTCCAATAACTAGGTTTCAAATATGATTATAATTTCACTTTGGCTAAGGAACATCTTTTGAGGCATGTGGCTTACATGCCTTTCTATACATGTTCTAGTTCCTGATTAAATAACAATCATAAAATCAAATTCACAATTAAAACCTTAACTTTTCCATTAATGCCAAATTTTGCCCAAAGTTACCTGCCTCTAGGAAACTTAGACTAAAATTCTTTTCCTCAGACTAAAGATGTCTCTGATTTATTCTCAGTAATTAATTCTGTCAATAGTTATAATACTAATTGCTTTTACATCACTTTGTAACATGTCCATTTTTTCTCCCTATATTTCCCCTCCCCCACTCCCTAATAACTTGCATTCTGATTATCCCTCCCTTCAACGAGCTCTCCCTTCTGTCACATCCCAGTCTTACCTTATCCCCATCTTCTCTCTTTTCTTGTAGGGCAATATAAATTTCTATGACCCATTACGTGTGTTTCTTATTTCCTGATATTCAATAATAAGTCTCAACATTCAATTCTAATACTTTTAATTCCCACTTCTCTACCTCCCTCCCTCTCTACTCATCCACACTGAGAAGACAAGCAAATCAATACAGACTAAATATGTGTCATTTTGCAAAAGAGTTCCATAATAAAGTTGTGTAATACTAACTATATTGTCATCTATCCTACTCTATCCCTCCTTATTTTTTTATTCCCTCATTTGGCCTTGTTCCTTCCCAAAAGTCTTTATTTCTAGTTACTCCCTTCTCCCACTTGCCCTCCCTTCTATCATTCCCCTCACCTCCTCCCCTAGTTTCCTGTAGTGTAAGATAGATTTTCATATCAAATTTAGTGAGCATGATATTCCCTCCTTAAGTCGTATGTGAAAAGAATAGCTTTACTTTTCCCCTCTCCCTTTCTCCCTTTTCTCCTCCATTGAAAAAGATTTTTCTTATCTCTTTTATGAGCTGCAGCCTGTCCCATTACATTTCTCCCTTTCTTCTCCCAATATTTTCCTCCCTCACCCCTTAATTTTTATTTAATTTTATTTTTTTTGAATTTCATTTCTTCTGATTCAATGCAACCTGTAATCTCTGTGTGTGTGTGTGTGTGTGTGTGTGTGTATATATATATATATATATATATATATATATATATATTCATGTATGTACAATACTTCCACCTACCCAAATACTGAAAAAAAGTCTCGAGTCACAAATATTTCCTTTCCATGTAGGAATGTAAACATTTCAATTTTATAAAGTCTTTTATTATTTCTCTTTCCATCATGAGTGCTTGAAAGTCTTTTATATCATATCATTGAATGAACATTTATTCCCTTGAAATATTATGTTCAATTTTCCTGGGTAGGTGATTCTTGGTTTTAATCTCAGTTCTTTGACTTCTGGAATATCCTGTTCTAAGCCCTTTGATCCCTTAATGGTGAAGCTGCCAGATCCTGTGTTACCCTGATTTTATTTCCACAATACTTTAATTGTTTCCTTCTAGCTCTTTGCAGTATTTTCTCCTTGACCTGAGAACGCTGAAATTTGGCCAGAATATTCCTAGGAGTTTCTCAGTTTGGGTCTCTTTCAGGAGGTGATCAGTGGATTCTTTCAATATTTATTTTGCCCTATGGTTCTAGAATACCAGGACAATTTTCCTTGATAATTTCATGGAAGATAATGTCTAGGGTCTTTTATTGATCACGGCTTTCAGATAGTCCCATAATTTTTAAACTGTTTCTCCTGGATCTATTTTCCAGGTCAGTTATTTTTTCCAATGAGATGTTTCACATTATATTCCATTTTTTCAAACTTTTGGTTTTGTTTTATAACTGCTTGATTTATGTCATAGTCATTCATTTCCCTGAACTCAACTCTCTTTCAGTGAACTATTTTGTTCAGTGAGCTTTTGAACCTTCTCCTCCATTTGACTAATTCTACTCTTTAATGCCTCCTTCTTCTCATTGGCTTTTTGGACCTCTTTTTCCAGTTGAGTTAGACTCTTTTTAAAGGTGTTATGTAACTCATTATTTTATGCTTCTCCTTTAGCAAACTGCTAACTTGCTTTTCAATCTCTTCTACTGCCTGAGCCCAAAGTTCACTTTGGAAGCCCTGGAGGCAGGGACCTTTACTTCCTGTGACAGTATGCCATGTTCCTCCTCATCTGAAAGGATGGGAGGATACACCTGTTCACCAAGAAAGTAACCTTCTATGGTCTTATTTTTATTCCCCTTTTTTGGACATTTTTCCAGTCAGTTACTAGACTTTTGAATCTTTTGTGAAGATGTTAGTCATGTTGTCCCTCCTCTCCCAAATATCATGTTCAAGGCTGAGATTCAACTGAGCTACTCTATTCCCTGAGGCTTTGGGTGGGAGTGGGGCCTTTATTCAGGGCTGAGGTTTAGGTCAGCTGCTCTCTACAGCCAGAGGCTTTAAACTGAGCTGTCTGGACAGTGAACCCAGGTTGCATCCTGGCCACCATAACTGATGCGTTGCTGCTGTCGCCTGGGGCTATTGCTGGAGGAACCCTGTTCCCCTCTTGCTCAACTGGGAAAGCCCTCTCACACTGACCTTTGGAGCTTTCTTTGTTGCTTGTGTGCTGAGGGATCTGGGATCCTTCCTTCTGGGAACTCTGCCCCAGAGGTGTGATCAGGCCCTGTTCCTTCCAGTGCCATGTGACCAGGGCTGGGCTTTGCTCTGCTCAGAGTCCCATGATATAGCCCTTTCCTGTCAGTCTTCTAGGTTACCTTGGCTGGAAACCTCTTTCACTCTGTTGTTTTGTGGCTTCTACTGCTCTAGAGTTTGTTGAGAGTCATTTTTTATAGGTATTTTGTGGGCTGTTGGGGAAGTGCTAGAGTATATGCATCTTTCTACACCACCAACTTGGCACTGTCCCACCATTTTACTTCTGACTACTATGTGAATTTGGGAGTCTTTTCATGCTCCTCTTGTTTCTTATATTTGATATTCAAATTTTCTATTCAGTTCTGGTCTTTTCAACAAGACTGCTTGGAAGTCCTCTATTTTACCGGAATTCCAATTTTTACCCTGAGGTATTATATTCAGCTTTTCTAGATAGATTATTCTTGGTTTTAATCCTATCTCCTTTGAACTCTGGAATACCATATTCCAAGCCATCTGATCCCCAAGTATAGAAACTGCTAAATCCTGCATTATGTTGATTGTGTTTCCACAGTACTTGAATTGTTTCTTTCTTGCTGTTTGTAATATTTTCTCTTTGATCTGTGAACTCTGGAATTTGGCTACAACATTCTTATAAGTTTTTCTTTTGGGATCTCCTTCAGAAGGTGATCAGTGAATTCTTTCCATTTCGATTTTATCCTCTGGTTCTAGAACATCAGGGCAGTTTTCCTTGATGATTCCCTGAAAGATGATGTCTCGGCTCTTTTTTCATCATGGCTTTCCTGTAGTCCAATATTTTTACAATTATCTCTCCTGGATCTACTTTCCAGGTCAGTTGTTTTTCCAATGAAATATTTCACATTGTCTTCCATTTTTTCATACTTTTGGTTTTGTTTTATAATTTCCTGATTTTTCATAAAGTCATTAGCTTTCATTTGTTCCTTTACATTAAAAAAAAAAATTTCTTCAGAGCTTTTGGACTTCTTTTTCCATTTGACCCATTCTGTTTTTTTTAAGGCATTCTTCTCCTCATTGACTTTTTGGACCTCTTTTGCCATTTGGGCTAGTCTAATTTTAAAGTAATTATTTTCTTCAGTATTTCTCTGGGTTTTCTTAAGCAAGCTGTTGACTTGTCCCTCATGACCCTTCTGCTTTGCTATCATTCTTCCTTCCAATTCCTTCTCCACCTTTTCTACTTGACCCTCAAAATTCCCCCTGAGTTCCTCCATGGCCTGAGACCAATTCATATTTCTCTCAGAGGCTAGAGATGCAGAAGCTTTGACTTTATTGTCTTCTTCTGGCTGTATGTTCTGACCTTTCTCATCATCAATGATGTAAGCAAATACCTCTTCACTGAGAAAGTAAGAATTTATAGTCTGCTTCCTTTCCCCCCATTTGCTCATTTTTTCCCAGCCAATTACTTGACTTTTAATCTTTGTTAAGTGGAGGTCTCCAGAAGCAGCCTCCACTTCAACAGTGGCTTCAGCTGCCCTGGGACTAGGGCCAGGCTAGGGTCAGGGTAGGATAGTGTTGGGGCTCGGGCCATCTCACACTCCTTTCTCAGCCAACCGACCCAAAACTCTGATGTGGATCCATGTATAGGTAATATAACAGAGTCCTGCATCCAGTGTCAGCAAAGGTACCCCTATGATCTCCTTCTGTCCAGTTGTTCAGCCCCTTACTGTGTGTGGACTGAGAACTGTGGAAGCCACATCTGCCACCACTGATTAAATCACCCCCAACTTGTGCTGCTGGTTTGTTGGAGTGTGACCTGCATTGGCATAGCTAGTGCTGGCCTATGCTCCTCTCTATCCCAGGTGCAACAACTTTCCTTAAGACCTTCTAAGTTGTCTTGGGCTAGGAAATTATTTCACCCTGTCCTTTTGTGGATTCTGTCACATTGGAATTTGTTTTCAGACTTTATTTAAGGTTATTTTGAGGGGAAATTGGGAGAGCTCAGGTGAGTCCCTGCCTTCCCTCACCATATTGGCTTCAACTACTATGTCAAGTCAAGTTCTTTTTAAGACCTCAGAAAATGATATTGCAAGGCATATCAAATCACCATAGAAGTTTTGAAATAACCCCTTGATTTTACAGCTGACAGAATATGAGCCAAGATTCTCTGAATTAAGACTCCGTGGTTCCCTATCTCTAGGTCTTCATCATCTCTTGTTGCCCCTTGCAATGTCCCCAGTTGTGGAATGTGGCCACTGCATAGACATTCCTAGGTTACATTTATCTCAAGTAACTTTGGCAAATTTTATATACATATACATACATACACATATATATGTGTGTGTGTATGTATGCATTCATAGCTGTGTATTCATATATGTATATATATGTTTATATGCATATTAGATAAGTATATGCATATGTATTTGTGTACGTGTATACATGTATATATTTATATAGGTATATATGTATATATGTGTGGGTATATATGTTTATATGTATCTACTACAGATACTAAATATACCAAAATGAAAAAGTAGTCACAATCCTTATATTCAAGGAGTTTACATTCTGCATTCAGAAAGGTTTGTTCTGAACGTGTTTTTAGGGTAGGGAGACATTAGGAGAAGAGTCTTTCAGTCTTTTAAGACTTACTGAAAAATAATTCCTTATATATGGGATGGGATAATATCAAAAGTTCTTAGAAAGCTTTGGTTTGGCCTTTCCTCTTATCCCCTCAATGTTTCATCTTGTGGATTAGTTACTTGTTAGATTCCTCTTTCCCCAGTAGAAATAAACTACTTCATAGAAAGAGTCATTTTGTTTTTACATTTCCTGTTCCTAGTAATTGTAGTATTTCTTAATAAATATTTATTAAAGTTTATTGAAGAGAAAATTGGATTTGCCTGAAAAAGACACATTTAGAAGAAAATAGAATTTGGGAAGGAATATAAAGGGACATGGGAATTCATTCAGTGATGATCTTCAGTAGCTGAGAAAATGAGAAGGTCTCCTAACACTCCATCAGGGTTCTCTTGAGATTTAGAAAAGATGATCTCAGAGTAGTTGGAACAAATGTATTGAATCATGTTTTTACAATTATTCAGACCATAGTCTAAAAATAGAGATCCTATAGATTAAAGGGTGGGGAAAGGCAATTCACTTTCACGATGAGACTGTCCTATAGTTTATCAAATTGGATGAGATTGGATAGAAGGAAATTTTAGTTTGCTCCCAGGAGTCATAAAAAAGGATCTTCTCATACCTCTTTGACTTCATGTGTTAGCCAAGATGATATAGAAAAAGCAGACAAAGGATTTATAGTTACCACTGACCTTTCTTTGAGATTTGTGTGTTTCACATGCCAAGTTCTAGAAGGATAAAATCATAGTTCATCAGACTGAGAAGGATTTATAGATTGGTGAATTTGTTTTCTTCACTGTGGTTGATCTGAAAAGTGGAAAGATGGTCACAGGGTTTTATGAAAAAGGACATAGTGAAGACATAATTCTACCAGATGAAAAAGGTTAGGAAGGCAGCTTCACTGAATTCGGATTGTATTTGTGAATCTAGGCCAGATGTAAGAATAGAAGACATTATCCTCAGAAGGAAGCCCTGTGTTTATTTTCTCCCCTCTAATGGATCTGAAAGTGACATTTCTTTCACCTGGTTTTCTCTTTCCACAAAGTAAAAATAATCATGTGTATCCTATTGCAGTGTCTTGGCATGTGTCTCAGATCATCATGATCAACTTTTTCTTACTAAAATTACTGAATCCACATCACCCTTCTAGGTCTATTTTAGAGAACTCAGGATCCCCAACTCACTCCTATATTCGCTTTGTGCCTTGTCATGGGAGCCACCGTGATGACATTAGTGTGTGACAAAAGCAGGTCTTGGGACCTGTAGGAGCTAGGGTTTAGGTAGCCAGAAATGCATCTAAGTAATCTTTAATAACAATTGATTTATTTCAATGTTCTAAAGAAATGAAAAAGGAGGTTACAGTTCCTCTTATAATGTAGAGTTATATTTTAATCTAACTCAGAAAACTACAACTATGCAACAATTTCACTGATAAATAAAATTAATGATGGAAAATCTGAGTGGAAACATCCAGACAGCTACATTTAATGATAGAACACACTAAAAATATTCTCAGACTTGTTCTGCTTATGAAAGGGAGATTACCCGAGCAGGCAGTCTCTACCCACTGGGTGAATAAGTTCCTAAAGATTTTACTAAGAAAGCTTAAACAAAGTCAGGTTTTATTTTCCATATTCAGATCTCAGATTTTACAGTTCAAAGGATCTTTAGGAATAACCTATTGCGAGGGGCGGAGTCAAGATGGCAGAGTAGAAAGACTCACATATACTAGCCCATGGATTTCCTCAAAAAAGAAGTCCCAACAAATTCTGGAACAGTGGAAGCCACACAGCAACACAGTGAAGGAGATTTCCATTCCAGAGAGCCCTGAAAAACCAATTCCAAAGGTCTATCGCACACCTGATGGGAGAGAGCTCTCCTCTGCCCTGGCCACTTGACACTGAGAGGAATGAGCAGATCTGAGTAGTCTTCAGGGATGGAATCTCCAGCGGCCGCGAAGGTCGCTCCACCCACAGACGCACAGAGAGAGACATCTGGACGGGCTGAGAGGGGAGTGGGGTGTCTCCGGCACTCAGGCCCCCTCAGGAGGAAGCTCCAGAGGCAGTGGCAGAGGCAGCAGGTGGCAAGAGGCTTCCAGAGCAGGCAGGAGCTCGGCTGGGGCTCCATTACAAAAGGTCTCTGCATAAACCCCCTGAGGGAACTGGCCCAGGGAGGCGGCCCTGCCCCCACCTGAGCACCAGAAATTAAGCTCCCATTGAACAGCAGTCAGGCCTGCCGCCAAAAGCCCTGAGGCTGGGGAGCAGCATTTGAATCTCAGACCCCCAAGCACTAGCTGGGCAGACCTAGGCCAGGGGTGGAGAGGACTCTCACAAGTCAAGTAACTGGCTGGGAAAATGCTCAGAAAAGGGAACAAAAAATAAGACCATAGAAGGTTATTTTCTTGGGGACCAGATGATTGCGCCATTCCTCTCTGACTAAGAAAACTGCTTACCATCAGGTAAAGACATAGGAGTCAAGGCCTCTGTATCCCAAACATCTGAAATAGATATCCAATGGGCTCAGGCCATGGAAGAGCTCTAAAAGGATTTTGAAAATCAAGTTAGACAGGTGGA
>CM053769.1:475678020-475694583 GCA_028658325.1 Potorous gilbertii | reverse complement strand
TACACAACACGACTATTATGGAAGTCATTTGCAAAACTACACAGATACGGCCTACATTGAATTGCCTGCCTTCCCAAAGGGAATGGGTGGGGAGGGAGGGATGTGGAGAAACTGGAACTTAAAGTTTTAGGATCAACTGTTGAGTATTGTTTTTGCTACTAGGAAATAAGAAATACAGGTAATGGGGAATAGAAAGTTATCTGGCCCTACAGGACAAAAGAGAAGATGGGGTAAGGGAAGGGAGGGATGATAGAAGAGAGGGCAGATTGGTGATATGGGCAATTAGAATATCCAGTGTATTGGGGAAGGGGGAGGGGACAAATGGGGAGAAAATTTTGGAACCCAAAATCTTGTGAAAGTGAATGCAAAAAGTTAAATAAATTTATTTAAATAAAAAGAAAAAAACTCCAATGGGCCCCTGCTTCTAAGGTTTCCTCTGGACCCTCCTATCTTTACAGTCATTATCGGTAGTAACTGTTGCTGGTTTTTATGCAGCCTCATGTATTCCTTTCTCTTGACCTCATTAAAGGGGCCATGCCCTGGCTATTTCTTAAACAGGTCTATTCAATGAATGGGCGTTGCTCCATCCTAAGTGAGTACCCGCAAAGACCTTGACCTAAAGGGTCCAAGGCCTCCCACTACATCCTGGGTTCATCTTCAGTCATCCTGAGGAATATCAGGTCACTGAATTCTGATGGCTTTGGAGGAGAAGTGAAACTGGTGACCTGCACAGTCCTCCCTCACTCAAAACAAAGGCAAGTGCAAGTCATGTCTTCATTTCTCTGATGGCATGGTCTTCTTTGGCAAGGAAGGATGAACACAATCCTGTGAGTTCTTTGCCACCACAAAGAGAATACTCTAAATATTTTTTAAACCTAGAGGTTCTTTACCTTTTTCCCTAATCATTTTTGGAAATAGATCTAGTGTTGAAGTTAGAGGTGCTTGGGACCCCAAAATACCTACATGCCAAGTCCTGCTTGAATGAATTTGACTCAAACCTTCTTTCAGTCAAAGGAAAACAGTTTATTTAAGATCCACCATATTAGATAGACTTAAGAAATCTCACTATTGACTAGAGTCTTAAGGAATCTGAGCATTTGTGAAGCTTACATTGACAAGCAGTTCAGATAGAATCTGAGCTAGATTGAATTTGAGCACCTTAATGGAAGCTGGATGGGTCTCATACAGAGAAAGACTGTGGGAGGCACTTAGGGGTGGCCTACTAGTTTGAGATAACTATAAGAGGGGTATAGGGAGGGTCCTGAAGGGGAATCTAAGAAAGATCTTGGTGGGACCAGGGTGACTAGAGGTCAGAACAAAGAGAGCGATTTTGATGGGCTCAAGGGTGGGAAATAGCCAGAGGCAATTGGACAAAGCATTAAAGAAAGGATTATGACCTCGGGGAATGCCAGATCAAGTGGGAAGATTCAGAGAGAGTTCAAGGGAGTCCCCAGGGCCTGTGCTCCATCTCTAGCAGTGGTGTTGCTGGGTCAAAGGGTATGGGCAATTTAATAATTGTTTTGGCATAATTCCAGATTGCTCTCCATAATGGCTGGATCAGTTCACAATTACAAATCCCCTCCAACATTTGCCATTTTCTCCTTCAATTCTTTGACCAATCTAAGTACAAAATGATATCTCAAAGTTGTTTTAATTAGCATTTTTCTAATTAATGATGATTAAGAGCATTTTTCCTATGACTATAAATTATTTTGATTCTACCATCAGAAAAATGCCTGTTTAATATCCTTTGAACATTTATCAATTGAGTAAAGACTTGTATTCATGTGGATTTGATGAAGTTCTCTATATATTTGAGATATGAGACCACTACCTAAGAAACTATCCGTAGTTTTTTCCCCAAATTTTCTGCTTTCCTTCTGATCTTGGCTACATATTTTGTTCATACAAATCTTTTAAATTTAAGGAAATTAAAATAATCCATTTTACACCTCACACTGCTCTCTATCTTCTGTTTAATCAGAAATTTAATTCAGAAATTTAATCAGTAAGTAATAGTTCAATTTTCTTCAATCATTCTTATAAAATCTCTCTTTATATCTAGGTCATATACCCATTTTAACTGTATCTTGGTAAATGGTGTAAAATATTAATCTATGCCTGATTTCTGCCACACTGTTTTTTACCTTTCCCAACAATTCTTCTCCCAAAAACTTAAGTCTTTACAATTATCAAACACAAGATCACTATAGTCATTTGCTTGTATAAGTTCTATGTCTCCTCTGTTCCATTGACCTACTATCACTATTAGCCAGTACCAGATAGTTTTGTTAAATATTGTCTTATTATATAGTTTAATGTCTGGTACTGGAAAACTTCCTTCCTTTACATTTTTTATCAGTTATCAGTTCCTTTTATATTCTTGACCTTTTGTTCACCCCCTTCGGCTGTGGACCAGGCAAGCAGAGTGGAGGATGGAATACCATCTAGGATAGTTTGAGATGCTACCAAAGTGAGAGACCTTCTTATTGAAAGGACACTGCTATTAGCTTTGAGAAAATATTTGACAAAGGGTTAGAACTCTGCACCAAAAACAGAAAAAGTCCAGGGACCAGCTATGTGGAATGTGAGGCCTCAGAGGGTACAGGGCTTTACTTCTATAATATTAATTTAAATGGAAAGATCTTTCCCATTAATTAATAGGCCTATATGATCTGCTTAAATCACCTGTAAACCTGAGTCACATGTGGTGGGAGGAGCTTGGTGAATAGGCACAACAGGAAGAGTGGAGCAGAAGCAGGAAGAAGTGAGTGAATGGGGTCAGGTCAGAGGGGATAGAAAACACAGGCCAACTGACACAACCCAGCTGACACATTATTGTGACAGTTGATGGTGAGAAGGCCATGGCTGAGGGTTGGGGGTTTTGAGAATAGCTTTGCCCCCCTGCTGTGATCATGGTTATTAACTTCTTGGTCACCATGACAGATTTTGCTTTCTGGTTCTGGAATTTGGCTTTCTGGTGTTTAAATAAATGTTTCTCTTGCCTTCTATATGGTGAGTCTTTTTATATTTTGCGATTGAGAACTACACTGGCATATTCATAGTCACCACCAATGCTGTGAATATTGCTTTGGCAATAAAACTTCATTGACAGCCAAGGTTGGATGAACCACCTCTTGGGAATAATGGCAAGTGTGAAGTCATTTTTGAGGCAAGGATTAGATTAGGTACTCATGGAAACCCTCCCCATTAAGAAATGCTAGAAATCTGTGAGGGTCATGGAAACTACACTTTGCTTGCTTTTGACATTCTCCAAGGGTTGGCCTTGAAATATGCCTGTGATCTTTGGATCTTCACTTACTTCAGCTCAATGTTTAGAATTGTATGAAAATGGGAACCTATTCCACAGGTCTCTCATTCCATTCTTTTCTTTTTTAATTCTTCTTTCCACCAACAAGGATTTATTTTCTTATCTTGCCTCTTTTCCTTCCCTGAGGGTGGGAGGGAAGAAAATGAAAACCTTTCTAGCAAATATGTCTAGTTCTTTGGCCCAGTACAAAATGGTATATTTCACTCTGCTTATTTGGTGCATCACCCCTCTTGCAAGGAGTTGGGTAGCATTCATTATTGGTGCTCCTGAATCATGACTATCAGTTCTTAAGGGATAGGATAGCGTTTGCTCAGTGAAATATTGTCTTTGCTCCTAACTGATCATGTATAGCTTAATTAGCAAAAGGTGCAGATTGAGTGTCTATGACTGTCATTGTTAGTCTGTAGACCCTACAGACACCTGGGAATTGCAAAGGATCAGCTGTGCTGCCCAACTAAACAATCAAAGACTCATTTATCTGTCAATCTACCACAATCCTTAAAACTTTTCAAAATATAAAATGTACAGTTTGTAATCAAGCAGCTTTGGGGGAGATGATGTTTCACACATTACTATAATGATACAGGCAATATGCCTGCTGCCTTTTAATGGAGTGGGGATGAGGGTGAACTTGTGATTTCACTGGTACAAGGGGAGAGGAGAAAGAACTACTGATGTGGAAAGTCCCTTCATAATTACTGTTTAACAGTTCATAAGTGACTTAGATTAGCATTGTCATAATGTCAATGAACCTATACTAGGAAGAGACTTCATGATATTATCCTTTTTATAGGCAATAAAATTGAGAACCAGAGAGGTGGTAAGTAACCCAAGTCACACCAATCCACAGGGTTAGAAGCAGGATTTACACCTAAATATTTTTACCTAAGAATCAGAAGTGTTAGTTCTAGAGATATGCCTGAGTTTAAGAAGTATTTAATTTTCTTAGGCGTGGTCCTTCAATTAGAATGTATCAGAGATAGGACTTAAAGCCTGGTCTTTCTAGGTCCAAGGTCAGTCTACCAGACATTAACATAGACTGCATCTCCTTATTCTAGTAGATGCTGCCTAAAGGTTTAAAAATAAAGGTACAAATATGTACATATAAAATTTGAGTAATGTCAACATATTACTATTTCTGGCTGCCTTCCAGTAAATATAATTTTGTATCTGGTTAAAAAGTCTAATTAATTTCTTGAACTGAGAAACTTTATAACATCTTTCACAGCTTAACAATTTTATTAGTATTCCAATCTCTGATAGATTCTCATTGATCTGTTTCATACCTTATTTTCCCTCAATAATAAGATTATATCAATATTTGATATTACCTCTAAATAAAACAATTCTCTACCATATGACTTTCTAAACTAATTATAGATTTATGTATTTTCAGTCTCCAAATAGGTTGTATTTTGGAAAGAAGAGCTATGGTACCAATATAATCAAATGTGGTTATGACATGGTGAAAATGGAGGATCACAGAATGACCCCAAATTTCTAGGTTGGAAGGGATCAAAGGGTCCACCTAATCCACTCCATTAATGAACAAAAATATCCTCTATGATATCAGACATTTTGCTTAATAAAATGAATGAGGGAGGAAGCCACTATTTCCTGAGGTATCATACTCCAGTTTTAGAAAGCTGTAAAAGGAGGTAAGTGGCACAGAGGATGGATTGCTTGGCCTGGAGTCAGGAAAAACAACAAGAAGTTAGGAAGTTTTTTCCTTGGCCCCAGGCCTAAACTTATCTCTTTTTACCTTTATGTTCCTCCTGGTTATGCTTTATGGAACCAAGCATAAAATATTCTAAACACCTCACATAGTAACTACTCAAATAGTAAAACACAACTATTGAATTATCTCTGCTTCCCCTGCCCTCAGATGCTGTTTTCTCTTGTAAATTCAAAAAGTCCCATTCTTTTAATAAGTTCTTATGTGTCTTGAAATCAAGGCTCCCCATCTTCGTGGTTACTCCCCTCTGTTCACCTGCAACTTCGCAAAGTCATTTTTAGGACATGGTGTCTAGGACTGAACACATAATACAAATAAGATATTGCTATGACACAAGACAATGAGGCTTTCACCCTCTTATGTCTCGATATAACATTTTTCATGGAATCTGACATTACATCAGTTTCCTCGGCTGCCATTCCATGTTAGGTGACCACACATATGATCTGATCTCTAGGGTTCCTTGAGTTCTAAGTCCTTTCATTAGAGATAATCATTCTCTCCATTTTCTCTTCCTTCCTAGCACCCCAAAAAGAGAAAATTTGGAGAGTCAAATCTTGGTTTCCATTCCTTTAAAAGTCAAATTGGTGGAAGAGCTGGGGAGTGTGGAAGAAATTCCAAACTGGAAGCAAATCCTACATCTAGCAACAATTACTGCTTGGTTTTTATTTCCTCTCTCCTAATGTGTCTCAATGGATGAATTGTTGGAATGTTCCCTATTTGATGTACAGCAAAAGAACAATTTCGTAAATTGTGTCTAATGGCAAAAGGGGTTATGTTTGTTCTATTTGAGGGATCATAATTGGGTATGACTTTTATTCCACACGATGTTGGAATCATTCCATTCCTTCCCCCTATACTTAGTATTTATAGAGAAGAGCCTACATAGGATATTAGAATTACAGGCATAATACCCAGGGAAGGTGACCAGGGCCATTTTCTCCATCTGCCAAAGATGTTTCCAGCCATTAATTTCTAGGTAGACTTTAAATGTCTTTTCTGAAAGTGATTCTACCTGAGGGAAATTGCTACTGGAAACCTTTTTGGGAGATTTGTTCCTCCATCTTCTCTCATGTCTAATTCATCATTTTGAAATCAAATTTGTTTGTCTTTTCCTTTCAGTTTAATTCTGTTACTTGGCCTTCCCTACTTTTCTAGGCTCAAGTGTACCTTTCTTGCTTTGCTGAATACCTTAATAAAATCAACCAAAATAAAAGCCACTATTTACTCAGCAGTTATTTCACCAGAGGCAATCATAGTATAGTAGATAAAGGTCTAAAATTAGATGCAGGAAAGATATAGGTTTGAGTCTTTCTTCTGGCATTTACCGTTGGTGCTATCCTGGGCAATTCTCTTGCCTTCAGCACCTTCATTTCTCACATGAATGTACTTGTTGGGGTGTGATAACATGAATCTTTGAGCTCCCTGTTTCTGAAAGTTATTTTAAGGAATGTATGTCTTAAACCTGAAAGCACTGTAAAATATAAACAATTAGAAATAATTTACTTGAATATTGGGAGATGTTTCTCCATCATATAATTTTAAAGTGTTATTCTTCAGTACAAAAAAATTTCTTTTTTTTTCTCAAAAATTTTGCCTCTTATTTTCAAGTGGGGAAGAACATTTTCTCATTCAAGGACAGCTGACTTTTATAAAGTTTATAAAGTTGGTAAATATCTTCTATCTCTTCATACATCTTTATGTAGCACACAGTGCTTTCTATCTCTTAGGTTATTTGTATTGGCTAATTATATGCTTCCCCTTCCCCCCACTCCCATTTATGACACCACTGGATGTTGCTGTCAAATACAGTGTAATTATAGCTGTGATGACCATGAGGGTAAGGATTGAACTTTATAGTTCTGTTCAATTTTATTTTGGTAGGATCCATTATAATTAGTTATATGAAAAGCACCAGACTAGCCATTTGGTTTGGGTAATATCATGTTTTGCAAAAAACATAGGAGATATTCTTTTTTTACCAAGGCAAATTTGTAGAAGCCACATGTCCTCATAGAAGAAAATATCTTTTCCATTTTGAAAAAAAGGAAAATTTATTCAGTTACTGAACAAACATTTAATAATTTGGGCATGGTGCTGAGTGCTGTGGACATAAAGAAAGATAAAATCTTGAGAAATTTGAGGTAAAAAAAGCAACCATTACAATTTCCACCACCACTACTACCACCACCACCACCACCACCACCACCACCACCACCACCACCACCACCATCATCATCATCATCATCAGAATTACAGAT
Organism: Potorous gilbertii; assembly: GCA_028658325.1. NCBI lineage: Eukaryota > Metazoa > Chordata > Mammalia > Diprotodontia > Potoroidae > Potorous > Potorous gilbertii. The sequence continues at coordinate 475,687,256 of CM053769.1, read as the reverse complement.
CTAAACTTAAGAAACTATGATAAATTAACTGAAAATTGAGTCATAAATATATAAGAACAAGGTTTTTAAACAGATATATCCATATCAAATACAAATAATCTCCAAGCTGGAAATGGAATTCTCAAATATGTCTATGAATTTATAAATTCATGAGTTTTGTCCAGTGAAATAGATCATAAGCCATCTGTGTTTAAACATCTTGTATGACTTTTGCATATATCAAAAAAAACAAGGAAAATACCTGCCACAGGATATCATTCAACATGCTTTTTATGACGAAGCCAACAGTGGACTCTTGCTGTCTACCATTCATGTCCCTTATAGCCATGTGATAAATCTGACTATTCATAATAATGTGCAATGCCTTGATTATTAAAGACAGAGAGATGGAGCAAGGAATAGTAAATTTGGCCTGGAGTCAGGGAAATCTGTGCTCTAATCCGGTCACAGACATTTATAGTATCTTAGTAGCTGTATGACTCTGAGTAGGTCACTTAACTTCTGTCTTTCTCAGTTTCCCCAGCTATGAAAATGAGGTTATAGTAACACCTATGTCCCAGCACTATTATAAAATGACATAATGACATAATATTTATATATTATATTAATTATATTGAATTATTTAATTATATTAAATATATAATATATTATTATATATATTATAATAATATTTATAAAGTGCTTAGCATAGTATCAGACACATAGCACATGTTTTATAAATCCCATTTCCTTCCCTCCCTGATTATTTCTTTTATTTCTGTTTTTCAGAGTCATTCTCTACTTATGCACTACATGCTGTTCACATCTCCCCTGCCCTTCTCCATTGCCCTCTGTGTAATACTTAACTTTAATTCTTTGGAAGCAGTTATTTTCCATGTCTTATTCTCATATAGAAAGACTCGTTCAATACTATTTCTTAAAAGATGAGACATTGTTTTCTTTTATAGCTTAGGGTCAGTAAAGGAACCTTGCAATTTTCTAAAGACAATTCAGTTCTCTCTGTTTTTCTGTTCAACTCTGAGCCCAACTTGTCCGTCAGTACTGTTGGTCCCAAATATATTTACTTTTCAACAAACTCTGTGGGATGTCTCTCCTAGAGCTTATTGAAATTTAGGGACATTTTTCATTCACTTGGCTTTTGTTTTATCAACAAATAAGTAAAACTTTTATGAATGATTGCAGATCTCCTGCAGAAGGCTCTGCTGTGGGCTGGGAATTAATGCTATCAATATAATGCTATCTCTAAACAGAAATGTCTGGAGGAATTCACCATCCTCAGGGGTCTCCCTCTAACCTAGACTCTCTAACTTGGCCTTTATCACATTAGTGAATCCTTTGACAGACACCTCCTCATTCTGTTCCTCTCCTGTTATTTTAATCAGAGTTTCATTGACGATCTTTCCAAATTTTCTTGAGTGATTTTGATATGTGGCTGAGAGATGTCCTATTGTAAAAGTGTTTTGCTCTATTCAATTAGAAAGACAAAATATAAGACTATTCAATAAATGATAATAACGGTGGGATCCTATATTTTCTTTATCACACAGTTATTCGTGAAATGAAAACTGTATGTGGCACATTGTTGAATATCATTTGTGAAAGGCTTCCTATTCCATATTATTACCTTTATCAAGGATAATTCTAATGAGTATAGATGGCTTTCATGGTATTTTTATGTAATTAGAGAATAGGGGTGTAGGTTCATATGGTTGTTTCCATAAAGTTCTAATAAAATGCCTTACAACCTAGTATATGTTATATCTATCTATCTATCTATCTATCTATCTATACACACATGTGTATGTGTATTTGTGTGTGTGTATATATATATAAGTATATGTGTATATATGTATATATATGTGTGTGTGTGTATATATATATATATATATATATATGTATATAATTATATGTTATCTTGACATCCATACTGACAGAGTATAACTCTTACAGGCTCAATTATGCTAGAAAGTCTTTTAATAGAAGTCTAATAACAGATAAAGTCTGTTTTCTATGTATCAGCTCAGCAAACAATGGAGAAGTATATTAATAGTAGGCTGATTATCTATCTATCTTTCTTTATTTCTTTTCTCTTTCTATGTATCTATATATCTATCTATCCATCCACCTGTCTGTCTATCCATTTGTCTGTCCACCTTCTGATTTCCCATCCGTTGGCTTGCCCACCTGCCCACGTGTCTATCTTTCTTTCTTTCCTTCTTTCTCTTTCTTCCTTTCTTTCTCTTTCCTTCTTTCCTTCTTTCTTTCTTTCTCTTTCTTTCTTTTTTCTCTTTCTTTCCATCCATCTATCTGTGTCTATCTTTACATGTCCAATTCAAGAAACCATAAAAAAATATTTATCCATTTTTAGTTTTCAACATTCATTTCCATGGTATTTTGAGTTCCCAGTTTCCTACCCATCTCTTCCCTGTCCCTACCCAAAACACTGTGCATTCTGATTGCCCCTTCCCTCAATCTGCCCTCCCTTCTATCACACCCCTCTCTTCCCTTATCCCCATTTCTCTCCTTTATTGTGGGACAAGAGAGATTTCTATCCCCCATCACCTGTATTTTTTTTATTTCCCAGTTGCATGCAAAAATAATTCTCAACATTCATTCCTTAAACTTTTGAGTTCCAACTTCTTTCCCTTCCTCCCTCCACATCCATCCCCACTGAGAAGACAAGCAATTCAATATAGGCTATATACGTGTAGTTTTGTTAACGACTTCCATAATAGTCATATTGTGGAAGATTCACTATATTTCCATCCATCCTATCCTGACCCCTATTTATTCTATTCTCTCTTTAGACCTTGTCCCTCCCCTAAAGTCTTTATTTCTAATTACTCCCTCTTCCCATTTACTCTCCCTTCTATCATTCCCCCATCCCACTAATCCTCTTCTGTCCTACTTTCCTGTGGTGTAAGATAGACTTTAGTACCAAATTGAGTGTGCATGTTATTCCATCCTTAAGTCAAATGTGATGAGAGTAAGCTTCACTTCTTCCATCTCACCTTCACTCTTTTCTCCTTCATTGAAAAAACTTTTTCTTGCCTCTTTTATGAGAGATAATTTACCCTATTCCATTTCTCCCTTTCTCCTCCCAATACTTTACTCTCTGACTACTTAATTTTATTGTTTTTAGATATCATCCCTTCCTATTGTATCTTTCTTGGAAAACCTTAAATTATGCTATAGAGGCTATTTAAAATGACCTTTTTTAGGATAGGATCTATGATTTTATTAGTGGATACTAGTGAAGAAAATGTGGCAAATCATTTGCTTTGCAATTTAAAGTCTCAGAGAGTATTCATGGGGAGCAGACCCATTAAATGACTCCTTCAGGGTCACAGGGTCAATATTCCCTGACTACAGATGTGAGCAGAGGTATTCTAGGCAATTCAGTACACACTGGAACAGATATTAACATTGATTCTTTTTCTTCCAATTAGGAAGATTAAGTTGAATGTACCTTCTTTGCATGCATATGCCTCTGGCCTATCTTAGTAGATATAATATTAACCGATATGAAAAAGTATGAAAACACAAGAAAATACATAGCAGCACATAAACCATTTTAATGTTGGGGAGTCCAGATCACTGGATGGTGAGCAAAAAAGAAGCTTCAACAAATTATTAATGCATAAGAAGAAGCAAGAGAAGCGTGACCTCAAGAAGCCTCCACACAAGAAGTGGAATGAAATACATTCCCAAGGGCATATAGTGTCAGAAAAGGAGGTAGGCTGCTCAGGTACTGATAATGAAGGATGACAGATGGATGGTCAAGCTGTTGTATTTATAAGCATGAAAAAAGGCCTAGAGACGGATCTCCTATTTCTTGAGGAGATCATCTGTGAAAATTTTATAGTAAGGCATGGTAAATAATTGCCCTAGAAGAGAAGGCATGGATAGGTTATGCCCTGCCTGAGGAAAAGAAGCATCCACACCAAAGAGTTGCTGGTACCATTGAAGTGTGCCTGTATTACTTCATGACACAGATTATTATTGACTACTCAAATGGTTATAAAAATTCTAAAAATGAAGAGGTAAGTGTAACCTGGAGAAGTTAGGAAATGCCACATGGTAGGATTTATGAAGGGGGTTCTGAGGTAGGAACTGGAGTTTGCTCAGCCTTACCTCCTCATCCCAATAACCAATGCAGGGTTAAAATGGATGCTATGTCAATCCTACAGGTGAATTTATTTCCCAAGCAAGGGAAATCATTCCTGTAAGTAGACTTTATAAATCACTTTTGGGTTCTTCTGGTTGAAAGGCACTATATAAATGTAAGATATTATTACCGTAATCATTTTAGACATACTAGGCCTGGCTTCAGGGCCTCAAAGTAGCTTCCTATAAATCTTCAATAATTTATAGAGGAAAAATAACTCAAATTTGGGGTTAGTAAATTTAAATTCTCTGACATTGTCAAAGAAATAACAGCAGCTGCACAATCCCCCAGCTATGATTAAAGCCAGAGAAAATAAATTGTGTAGACAAACATTTCTGCTAAATATGATTTTCAGTAATTAAGGCTTTTCAGATGATTTCAGGTTTCTGCTAGCCAAACTATATCTCTACTGAACTATATTCTTTCATCTTAGTTACTTTTTTTTGCCTTGGATTTCATATATACTTCCAATTATTACTAATAGAAGAAAGCTAGCAATAGAACGTTAAGATGCTAATTAAATAAGGTGCCATTTCAATGCCATGCTTCTTTTCCCATTGGTTTAAGGGTTTGTGTGAGGAGCCTAGCTGTCTCCTGTTCACTTTGAACAAACATAAGGAGCCCCATCAGGTCAGGAAAATAATCTACATATGGGGAAAGAGTAAGTATTCCTGAAATCATGTCAGAACTCAGATAAGCAATGACTATCAATTTTCAGTTCCAAAAGTGACCATAGATTTTGAGAGACTATTCTGGGATGGAGACCTAGGCTAACACTTAGACCTTCCACCTAAGAGCTCCTCCAAATTCCCAAATGTGTCAAAGCAGAGTAGATACTCTTGGAGTCTATTTATTTTTCACTGTGGACCTAATATTTATCTTGGAAAAGAGCTTACAGGTAAATAGATCCTGATTTTATTTTGGTTAATCAATGTTCATTTCAATCATAACTTCTCTTTTCCATCAAAAATGAGCACAGGATAAAGAAATAGCTCAATAGAAATATTAATGCAGCCATGGCTAGAGGAGTAAGCTTATGAAATATATCCCTTATTGGATTCTTGGGTAAGATAGAATCACTTTTTATTTCTTTTTCAATAGAGGGAGAAACATTCTAAGGGACTTTCAAATAATGGAATTAATTGAACTGAAACAAAAATAAAAGAGCAATTGGTATTTGTGGTCTATAGAGGATCTCTGTATAAGATAGCTAACATTCTATAAAACCAAGAAGTTAGTAAACAAAACCAAAGATTTGTAAAAATAGAACATAAGGTGAATCAATTCATTGGAAAAACAACTGACCTGAAAAATAGATCGAGGAAAAATAATTTAAAAATTATCAAATTACCTGAAAACCATGATCAAAAAAGAGCCTAGACATTATCTTCCATGAAATTATCAAGGAAAGCTGCCCTGATGTTATAGAATCCGTGGGCAAAATGGATATTGAAAGAATTCATCGATCGCCACCTGAAAGAAACCTGAACAGAGAAACTCCTAGGAATATTGTGGCCAAATTCCAGAGTTCCCAGATCAAGGAGAAAATACTGCAAGCAGTTAGAAAGAAACAATATGAGTACTGTGGAAATACAATCAGGATAAGACAGGATCCAGCAGCTTCAACATTAAGGGATCAAAAGGCTTGGAATGGGACTTTCAATCATTCATGTTGAGGAAAAGACCAGATCTGTATTAAAAAATTTGACTTCCCAAGACAAGAATCAAGAGAAGCATGAAAAGGTAAACAGGAAAGAAAAAACATAAAAGACCCTCTAAAGCTGAACTGTTTACATTACTACATGGAAAGAAAATACTCTTGACTCTTGAATCTTTTCTCAGTATTTGGGTAGATGGAGAGATGGTACATACACACACATACACATAGATAGATAGAGAATACAGGGTATGTTATAACAGAAGAGATGATATCCACACACAAAAATAAAAATAAAATAAAATAAAAATTAAGGGGTGAAGGGAGTAATGAAATGGGGCAGGCTATAACTCATAAAAGTTATAAAACTCATAAAAGATAAGAAAAATCTTATTCAATGGAGAAGATAATGGAAAAGGGGATAGGGGAAAAATAAAGCTACTCTCTGCACATGTAGCTGAAGGAGGGAGTAACTGCTCAATAAATTTGATATGAAAATTTATATCACACCACAGGAAAGTAAGAGAGGAGGTGACAAGTGGGGTGAGGGGAACAATAGAAGGGAGAGTAAATGGGAAAGGGAGTCACTAGAAATAAACACTTTCTAGAAGGGACAAGATCAATTTCAGGGGAAAAAATAAGGGGGCATAGAGTAGGCCAGAGGGCAATATAATTAGTATTACACAACATGATTATTAGGGAAGTCTTTCACAAGAGAACATATATTTAGTCTGTATTGAATTGCTTCCCTTCTCAGTGGGGCTGGGGAGGGAGTGGGGAAGGGAGAACAGTTGGAATTCAAAGTATTAACAATGAATGTTGAGAAATTTTATTGCATATAAACGGGAAATAAGAAATACAGGGAACAAGGTAGAGAAATTTATCTTGCCCTACAAGAAAAGAGAGAAGATGGGAGGATGAGGGAAGGGTAATGTGTGATAGAAGAGAGGGTACATTGAGAGAAGGAATAATCAGAATGCAAGGTATTAGAAAGCAGGGGGAGGGGAGTAATGGGGAGAAAAACTGGACAGGTTACAAAGTGAGGTAAAAGCAATTAGTATTAAAATAACTGACTGAATTAGTTACTGAGAATAAATCAATGACATCTCTAGTGTGGGGAAAAGAATTTCAGTCTAAATTCCCTAAAGGAAGGTAACCTTGGGTAAAATTTGGCACTGATGGAAAAGTTAAGGTTTTAATGTTGAATTAGATTTTATGACTGCTATCTAATCAGGAACTAGAACATGTATAGAAAGGCATGTAAGCCACTTAAGACTTTCCTCAAAAGATGTTCCTTAGTCAAAGTGAAATTATAACCATATTTGAAACCTACTTATTGGAACTTTCCATTTTTACATGCTATGGGACTATTAAGTGACTGTTCTTCTGAGTCCAACTTCAGGTATAGGTAGCAAGAAAGGCGAGCCTCCAACTCATGATGTCAGTAAGCTGCTGAGGTGCTAATATGAACTGCATAAGGTGATTTCATGGGATGGGTGGGAGAGGGGCTGTTCAGCCTGGGATGAGGTAGGATTCTCCTGACTCAGTTTTTCCACTGACACCTAGAAGACTTTAAGTCTGACTGAATGGAAGTGGAAAATCTAATCCTGCCTGGAATTGACATGAAGTTGGAAAGATTTTCTATCCCTGCAATGTCCCTACTCTCAGTGGCAATTTCCTATAGTCAAAAGGTTTATAAGCTTAATACCAGATCTATTCAATTGCAGATTGTTGGTAAAGGAACATCCAAGTTTAAGTCTAAAATTAAGCTCTTAGGCATAGGATTTTAGACCAACAACAATAAGTTAGGGTCCTTTAATTCTTAGTAATAATGTGAAGATAATTAGGTCAATGACTTATGAAGTTAGCAACATAAATATTATTTGTGTATCAGTTAATGTTTAAAAAAAAGAAAATGAAAAGACAAATAGCAACATAGTCTGAGACCATGTATCCCCCTATCATGCCTTGCAGAATTCTTGCCTAAAACTCCCGTGAAAAAGAATCAATGGATAGATTGGAAGAAAGTAAAAGAGCATAATCATCTTTTCTGCAAAGAATGCTTCATTTTGCAGTTACCCTGTGATCTAGTATTAATAGTAATTAAAAATAGGGTAAAAAAAGGTGACATGTACAACATACTTTAAATTTTATTCCCCATAACTCCCTCCTTTGCCTGCTACCTGCAATGTGACTTGCATTCTTCAAGGTAATGGCAGTGAATGGAAAGCTCTAGAATTTCCATTATCCAAATCACGGGTTTATTTGATTATATGTGGTATTTAAAGAAAACAATGATAAAAGGTCAAAAATGAAAAGGAAAGCAATTTGGATAAACTAGACAACAAAGAGAGACTAATTCTTGTGGGACGTCCTTCTAAACCATTTATACACAGTATTGCATTTCTCCCGTTCTATCTCTTCTTTGAACATGAAAATCCCATTTTGCTTTTTTCCTATGCTAATGTTATATTTGCACTGACTTTTTATCATTTTCAGCTCCATATATTCCTTTCTTCAGTATAGAGTGATATGGAATATTTCTCATAACTAAAGGACATTGAAAAACTTTCAGAGTGAAGAGTAGATGAAAAGTAATCTGTAAAATGAATTATGAGGCAAAACTGAAATAATATAAAACACAAAGTAAATTCGTACATTGCTATGTCACTTCATTTTTGTGTTGTTGAAAGCAACATTTACAGATTTTTAAGCAGTCAGTAAAAATGGAAAGATTAAATGAGATAATGTCATAAAGTGCCTTGGCAAACCTTAAAGTATTTTATAAATGCAAGCAATAATTTTTGAGTAGTGTAACTACAAATTGTTTCTCTAACACATATTTATTAAATACCTACTTAGTGATACTGTGAAACACAGAGTTGATACATCAATGGTCTATCTTTCTATCACCTTTTAGAGATAATTATTCATAAAAGATAGAGATGGATAGATAGCTATTCAAAAACACAGAAATCTGGGACATAAAATATCAATGGACAATTAGACTGACCAAGAATTAAAAGGGAGACAATTTTGGTATAGATTGTCTTTGGTGATTTTACAATTCTTTTAACAGCCTCAAACTTCTTCTTTAAATAAAGGTCCATTAAAAAAAACCCAAAAAACCAAAAAAACCAAATAATATCCATCCAGTGTTGTTCAGTTGTCAGTAATGGAATACCATGATCTCTGAAGAAGTGAATTTCAGAATCACCCCAAATTTTTTGTTATATTTAAATAAATTTATTTAACTTTTTACACTCATTTCACAAGATTTTGGGTTCCAAAATTTTCTCCCCCTTCCCCAATACACTGGACATTCTAATTTCCCATATGCCCAATCTGCCCTCTCTTCTATCATCCCTCCCTTCCCTTACCCCATCTTCTCTTTTGTCCTGTAGGGCTAGA
>CM053769.1:475634057-475677520 GCA_028658325.1 Potorous gilbertii | reverse complement strand
GTGTGTAATCCCACCAACTACCCAGATACTGAAAAGTTTCAGGAGTTACAAATATTGTCTCTCCATGTAGGAATGTAAACAGTTCAACTTTGGTAAGTCCCTTATGACTTCTCTTTGCTGTTTACTCTCTCATGCTTCTCATTCTTGTGTTTGAAAGTCAAATTTTCATTTCAGCTCTGGTCTTTTCATCAAGAATGCTTGAAAGTCCTCTATTTCATTGAAGGATCATATTTTCCCCTGGAGTAGTATACTCAATTTTGCTGGGTAGGTGAGTTTTGGTTTTAGTCCTAGTTCCTTTGACTTCAGGAATATCCTATTCCATGCCCTTTGATCCCTTAATGTCAAAGCTGCTCGATCTTGTGTTATCCTGATTGTATTTCCACAATACTGGAATGGTTTCTTTCTAGCTGCTTGCAATATTTTCTCCTTGACCTGGGAAGTCTGGAATTTAGCCACAATATTCCTAGGAGTTTCTCTTTTTGGACCTCTTTGAGGCAGTGATCGGTGGATTCCTTGAATACTTATTTTGCCCTATGGTTCTAAAATATCAGGGAAGTTTTCCTTGATAATTTCACGAAAGATGGTGTCTAGACTCTTTTTTTGACCATGGCTTTCAGGTAGTCCCATAATTTTTAAATTGTCTCTCCTGGATCTATTTTCAGGTCAGTTGTTTTTTCAATGAGATATTTCACATTATCTTCCATTTTGTCATTCTTTGTTTTGTGATTTCTTGGTTTCTCAGAAAGTCATTAGCCTCCATCTGTTCCATTCTAATTTTGAGAGAACTATTTTCTTCAATGAGCTTTTTTGCACTTCTTTTTCCATTTGGCTAATTCTGCTTTTGAAAGCATTCTCCTCATTGGCTTTTTGAACTTCTTTTGCCCATTGAGTTAGCCTATTTTTCAAGGTGTTATTTTCTTCAGCATTTTTCTGGGTCTCCTTTATCAAGGTATTGACCCATTTTTCATGCTTTTCTTGCATCTCTCTCATTTCTCTTCCCAGTTTTTCCTCCCCCTGTCTAACTTGATTTTCAAAATCCTTTTTCAGCTCTTCCATGTCCTGAGCCCATTGGATATCTATTTCAGATGTTTGGGATACAGAGGCCTAGACTCCTATGTCTTTACCTGATGGTAAGCATTGTTCTTCCTCATCAGAAAGGAAGGGCAGAAATATCTGTTCACCAGATATTTCCTCTTCTATGGTTTTATTTTTTTCCCTTTTCTGGGCATTTTCCCAACCAATTACTTGACTTCTGAGATTCCTGTCCACTCCTGCCTAGATCCGCCCAGCTAGTTCTTGGGGTCTGAGATTCAAATGCTGCTCCCCATCCTCAGGGCTTTTGGTGGCAGGCCTGGCTGTTATTCAATGTGAGCTTAAGTTCTGGTGCTCAGGTGGGTGCAGGGCTGCCTCCCAGTCTCAGTTCCCTAGGGGGTTTATGTGGAGACCTTCTGTAGTAGATCCGAGGTCCTGCTGAGCTGCTGCCTGCTCCGGGAGCCTCTGGCCACCCGCTGCCTCTACTGCTGACTCCCAAGGTGGACTGAGTTATGAAGACACCCTGCTCCCCTCTCAGCTCATCCAGATGTCTCTCTCACTGACCTGTGCATCTGTGGGTGGAAGGACCTTCGTGGCCGCTGGAGATTCCGTCCCTGAAGCCTACTCAGATCTGTTCCTCTCTGTGCCACATGGCCAGGGCAGGGCTGGGCTCTGCTCCCATCTGGTATGTGATGGACCTCTGTTTTTTCAGGGCTCTCTGGAACGGAAATCTCATTCACTCTGTTGCTTCGCGGCTTCCATTGTTCCAGAATTTGTTGGGAGTTCTTTTTTCAGGTAATTATGTTCTGTGGGCTCGGAGCTAACATATGTGAGTCTTTCTACTCCGCCATCTTGGCTCCTCCCCCCTTACTCTACTTTTCAAGGAGTGATTTTCTTAAACCTTTTTTGGGGTCTCCTTTAGCAAGCTGTTGACTCACTTTTCGTGATTTTCATGCATCATTCTCATTTCTCTTTCCATTTTTTATTCCACTTCTTTTACTTTATTTTCTAAATCTTTTTTGAGCACTTCCATTGAAAATTTATTTTCTAAGTTTTGGATGTAAAAGCATTGACTTTGATGTTTTCCTCTGATGGTAAAATTTGTCCTTTCTCATCTGAAAATGTGGAGGCAAGTGCCTGTTTGCCATGAAAGTAATTTTCTATAGTCTTATTTTTCCCTTTTATGGGGCATTTTCATAGCCAGTTACTTGGCTTTTGAATCCTTTATCAAGTGTGAGACAAAATTTAGGAATCTGTAATTTCTCAATCCCTCCCAGGTCTCACAATCAAGGGAGAGGAGTTTACTCCTCTCATATTCTGTGCTCTTGTCTGGGAGCAACTACAAGCTTTTCTTTCCAGGATCTGCAAGTAGGGTCTCTCTCCACAGCCTCCCACCAGCTCCACCAAACTAATATTCTTCCTCACTTCAGGGCTGCCTCTCAGGGCTGCGATTCACATCAACTATTCAATTCCCTTAGAGTCTTTAGGGCAAGGGCTCCAAAATGAATGCTCTCCTCCGGTGACTTCTGCTGCCATGAGCCTGGGGCTAGGTCTGGACCCTGCTACCTTCTTACGCAGATGAAAGAGCTTTCTCACTGACATTTGAAGCTGTCTTTGACATTTGTGGGTTGAGAAATATGGGAACCACAGATGCTGCCTGTGATTCTGTGCCCTGAAACCTGATCGAATTCTTATCCTGCAGCACCCTGCATGATCACACCTAGGCAGTGCTCTGCTCTGAGCCTGGTGTAATATACCTTTCCTGCTGGCTTTCCAGGCTGTCTTGGGCTTCAAATCTCTTTCACTCTGTCGTTTTGTGGCTTCTGCTGCTCTAGAATTTGTTTAGAGTCATTTTTTGCAGGGATTTTATGGGCTTTGGGGGAAGAGCTAACAGCAGGTCCCTCTTTCTGCTCCACTATCTTGGCTCCACCCTGAAGAGAGAAAAGTTGGAACTCAAAATTGTGAAAAGGAATGTAAAAACTTTCTTAATCATAATTGGTAATTATGGTATATACTTACTCCATAAGTATATACTTACTCCATAAGTATATATGGTATATACTTACTCCATAAGTATAATATCTCCAAACAGACAAGTAATTTATATTCAAGGGGGAAAAGTCAGAAGTGATTCTCAGATTTTAAACTTGGAAGAGTGGAAGAATCTTGAGTGAGGTACCATTTGTTGGTAGTGGTGGAAACACATATTACTGCCTATGCAATAAGTATCAATGAGTGGAATTTTGTTCATTGTCCAGTGGTTTGCATGGATCCACGGAAGAGGCAAAGATTTATCCAATATAGTATGCCAGACTGGAAGTTTACATTTGTATCTATTTGATATGGGTTTTTCACCCCCTTTTTTATCCCTCATAATTAAGCTCAAAAGGATAACAACCTATGCGAAAAAAAAATTATTGCATAATCCTATATCTTCTGTCAGGGCAAAAAAGCTTTATTGTAGGATAAGAGTCAAACTGTTTGGTCTAATGTAAGACAAAAAACTATCAACACCATTACCTATGAAAGAGATTAGAATTCTAATATTAAAGGCATCATCACTCATTTGAATCTTGGAGAATTTTCAGCCTTGGAAGTTGAGAGGCAACTTAACACAGAGAGTGAAATGATAAATTTGAAGTCTGAAGATCTGTGTTTGGACTTCTCCATCTTCCAATGACTGCCTCTGTGACTTTAGGCAAGACACTCAGCCTTTCTGATTTCAGTTTTTTTCATCTTCAAAGTAAAGAGTCTGGATTAGATGACCCCTAAGGCCTCTTGTAGCTCTAAGTATATTATCTCCATAAGTACAAATAACAGGAATGGTAGTCCCTTAGTTAGCCTTTAGCTGAGAAATGAAAACCTAGAGGCATAAGCCAAAAAACAGACAAGTAAAAAAAAAAGGAGATGCAAGTAGCAATATGTCAGTTATATTTCAGATACTTTGATAAATCCAAGAACTTCTCAATATTCATGTGCTCACCATAGATACTGACAATCATCCCATTTGATTCTTACTTATATCTTCTTACAAAGCTTCCAGAGGAGATCTAAATTTGGTGTGGTGCTTTTGCCCTGTGGCCAATTAATTGGAGAAAGTCCAGTGAGTGTGAACTTTCTTATAATTAGGTAAAAAGCATGGGGATGAGGGGAATGTTGTTTTTACTTATGGAATATTATAGAGCCCTGGAGTTGGAGTACAAAAGCCTGGATGGGAATCTCAGATCCGTTCTTTGTTAACTGTATAACTATGGATGTCATTCTCAATTGAATTTTGCAAACGTTTTTTAAGTACGTACTCTGTGCAAACATTTGGGCTCCAATGCCAAAAATGAAACAGCCTTTCCCTTCAAGAAGCTTGGAATGTCCTGGAGGAACATGACAGGTCGACATGCAAATGCAAAATCTCCACAAAGATAAGTGTAAAATCATTTTATAGGAGATCATTTGTAATTATGGAGATCTCAGAGCAGTCATTAAACTCAACCTCAAAGACTCTAGGACCCAGAAGCAAGAAAATGGAGTATTCACGTGAGGGATAGCAAAGGTTTGGGTTTTTTCCTTCTTCTCTGATTTCAATTTCTTCATCTACAAACTAACCAACCAGCATGCATTCAGAACCTACGAGGTCAGGAATTATGTCTAGCACTGGGAGGAAGGGGTTGATCTAGATCAAGTCCAAGTTTTCTAGTTCAAAATCTATCATTCTACAATAATGACTGGCATTCTTACTGAATGTTAAAAGGATCAAATTTCACAATTTGCATTCACTATATCCAAATGAACTATGTATTTCAAAATCTCAATGAATAAAAGGGTTAAAAATGGTTCCCATGGGAAAAAAAAAACCTGAAATCACAGGTCCCAACAGAAGATGCCAAAACAGTATAGTGCTACTCATCATTCAAAGAAGGATGAAGTAACAATGTGAAGGTCCTTATCTTGTATTTATGCTTGTGAACAGATGACACAGTCTAGGTATCATGAGTCAGATTGCTTCCAAGGAACATAACTACCAAATCAAAATGATATTGTTTCAAAGCTCTTGACCTTGTACAAGGAGAATGTGGTTGAAGAAGCCAGAAGCCTGCATAAGGACCCAAGGAGACTGGTAGCATGTGGTAATTCACAAATACCCTCATAATATTGATTTATATCTCCTTTGAGGTCCTAAAGGTGATAATTCTGCTGGGCAGTATTAGAAGTACAACAATGTGTCCTGGGGTTATAAATATAAATAAAAACAAATACAGTCCCTGCCCTCAAAGGGTTTATAATTTAATGGTTTATAACCCTTCTTCCAAATAAAAAAAATTACTCTCATTAGAACTTGTTGGGTTTTTTCTCTCTATCCTTTCTTACTCCTGTAGCTCTCCTTCTAAAAAGAAAATTAAAACAAGTTATAAATACATGCAGGTTTTTATGATGGTGGAGTGTTGTGATGGATAGCACGTGAGAACAGACATATCTTGCTTTATCTGGTTCTTCAAGGCCTCAAAAAAGTCTTTGTTCTCTGGAAAATGGGGAAAAAAGTTGTATTCTATATTTTATTTCCTGGTATGTTATATAAATAGCATGTATCTTCTAAAAAGAATAGAAACACTATATTGTGTAGTTCAGTTTCTGAGAATCAGAAGGATTGAAGGTGTATAAAAGTGATGCAGGGTAGATATGTGAGTATAGGTATCTAAGTGGCACAATGGATAAAGTGCCAGCTGGAGTCAAGATACATCTTTATTAGTTCAAATCTGACCTCACACACCTACTAGGTGTGACCAAAGCAAATCAATTAACCTTGTTTGCCTCAGTTTTCTCATTGGCTAAATGTTAGAAAAGCAAATGGCACACTCTGGTGTGCTCTGGTGTCTCTGCCAAGAAAATCCCAAATGGGGTCATGAAGAGTCAGACATGACTGAAAATTACTGAATATTTGTGTGTGTATGTGTGTGTGTGTGTGTGTGTGTGTGTGTGAATGTACATAATGCATAAACAACTTTTAAAATAACTCCTTATGTTGTCATTGAAACATTTCTCTTTGTTTCTTGTCATCTGTAAGAAATTATCATAATATACCAAAAGAAAGGCAAAAAAAGGAAAAGGGTTCCATATATACAAAACCAAAATAAAACAATTCAGCACTACCTTTTGTGATAAGCAGGAACTGGAAACCAAGTAGATGCTCATTGTTGAAAGGGGGTAGCTAAAGTAAAATTTTGTACATTAATAGGCTAATATTACTGAGAAACAAATTCAGAGAATCACAGGAAGCCTCAGAACGAAATAATCTGAATCAGAAAAACAATAAAAATAAAGGCTACATTTTCAAGATGCTTGTAAGATCATGTCTGACAGGTGTAATCACATTCTCTTTCCTGATCCTTTGAGCATCTTCTATTTTTTTCTTTTAAACTAAGTATGTTAATGTTTTGCTTTTGCATCCACATCAGTCTCTTGCATTAACTCCATTTCTATTCATTTCTTTCATTTGTTTTCTTTTTTCTTTGTAATTTTATTCTTATAAATTCATCATAAATCTCAACAAGTTCAAAAACACAATGAAAGATCTGAGTTGGATATACATTTCTTAACGTACCACTTGCTGAAGAAAATAAAATGGAAGCAAAGTGGATGTCCATCAGTTTTTCAAGGACTGAACAAATCGTGTTCCATTAATATAAGGAAATATAATTGAGTGGTAAAAAAAAATGTGAAAAGTTCAGAGTAACTTGGGAATGTATATGAACCAATGCCAAGTGAAGCAAGTAGAACCAAGAAAGATGCAGCTACAATAACATTAAAATAAAACTGCCTTGAAAGATAGCAGGACTCCAATCAATGCTATGAACTCTCCTACCTCCAGGGGACTATATCTGTCTTCTCTGAGGAGAGGTGATGGAACAAACATGCCAAACAAGGTGTGTGATATTAGATATTGTCAGATTGCTAGCTATATTTGCTTCATTTCTTTGCTATGAGGGAGGAGAGTGGTGTACTAATCAATTAAGTAAGAAATTTTAAGTGAAAAAAGTGGAGTGATGCCAAATGAATAAGAAAAAAAAACAATTGCTCATTGAAACTGGAGCTAAGAGAGAACTGTAAAATTATCAGGAAACCAAGCCAAAATGGCAGAGAGAAAGCATCCACCCACCTAAGCTCTTAGACAAACTCCTTCAGATACCTCTAAAAGGAAGATCTGACCAAATTGTGGAGGTACAGAATCCAATAGCAGACAGACTGTGGCAGATTGACAGAGGAGGACAGACTGGAAGGTCATCGGGAAGGATCTATTCCACGGGGGTGGAAGTAAATAATATTTCCCCAGAAATAAATAAATATTTCCATGGGGGTGGAAATAAATAAAATATTTCCCCAGAAAAATCCTGGATCAGTGCGATCAGCAGAAGGGGTAAACAGTCTCATAGCAAGTGAAGTTAGGAAAATAGCTAAGGGTGAGTACCTGAGCTTTCCCAGATAACCCCACCTCAGCAAACTTGGAGGAGATTCAGAGCTCCAGGGGGATGGAGCCTCACAGCCACCAACAACATGTCCCCAGGTGTGCCTCAGTGCTCTAGGGAAAATGGAAAGACACTAAGGCAGCCCGGAATCACCAAGCTTTTAGCTTTCCTTTGCTCTAGCTCAGCTGAGGAGATCTCCAATGACAAAATCACCCCTCCCCCACACTTAACAAGATAGCTCCAGGGCTAATTCTAGGAAAAACAAACAGAATTTACCTGGTCTTTGCTTTCTCATACCAGCCAGCTTAGCACCAGGTTCTTTGGCTTCTAGTTGAAATAAACAGAGGTCACAACACGCAACACCTCACCATCATGAGTAATAAGCAAAGGAGGAAGGAAAAGACCACAGAATCTTTCTATGGGGACAAGGATCAAAACACAAATACCAAAGAGGTCAGTATTCAGACTGTCCTGCCATCCGAAACTTAAAAAGGGGCTACAAAGGGGTCGAACGCACAAATAACATTCTTGGAAAAGCTAAAGAAGGAAATAGAAGAAAAACTGGCCAATGATTTTAAAAGTATGAAAAAAATATTCACTAAGAGAACAGCTCTTTAAAAAGGAAAATTGAACAAATGGAAAAGGAAGAGCAAAGCATAACTGAGAAAATTGGACAAATGGGAAAGGAAGTATAAAAACTAGCTGGAGAAAATAATTCCTTAAAAGGAATAATTGGACAGATAGAAAAGGAGGTGCAAAAGTTAGCTGAAGAAAACAATTTGATAAAAATTAGAATTGGTCAAGTAGAAGCTAATGACTTTATGAGGCATCAAGAATCAGTCAAACAAAATCTAAAGAATGAAAATGTAGAAGAAAATTTAAGATATATAATTGGAAAAACAACTGACCTGGAAAATAGATCCGGGAGAGAAAATTTAAGAATTATTGGCCTACCAGAAAGCCATGATGAAAAAAAAGAAGAGCCTGGATAATATCTTCCAAGAAATCATCAAGGAAAACTGACCAGAAGTGCTAGATCCAGAGGGCAAAATACTCATTGAAAGAATCCACCAGGGGAAGAGCCAAGATGGTGGCATGAGAGCAATGACTCACCTAAGCTCTTAGACAAACTCCTTCAGATACCTCTAAAAAGAGAATTTGACCAAATTTTGGAGGTGCAGAATCCAATAGGAGACAGACAGTGGCAGATTTAAAGCCCAGGACAGAATAGAACGTTCACGGAAAGGATTTATTCCACGAGGGTGAGCCCACAGTGCACAGCAAAATGTGTCCAGTGCAGTGGAGCGAGGGGGCCCCAGGAAAACCTGAGACAGCAGCAGCAGGAAGAAATGTTGGAGCAGCAGCCCGGGGTGAGGGACCAGCAGAGTCCAGTGAGTGACAGCCACTGAGCACCAGATATCAGCCACAGCAGCTCCTGAGACTTTCAGCACACAGATTAAAGTCATCTACTTGAACTTCCAGGAGCCACGATGGTGGAGTGATCAGAAAATACTCTCTCCTCTCCCCTTGATGACCTTGAAAAAAACATAAGATATTTCCCCAGAAAAATCCTGGATCAGTGGAAACAACAGAGGGGGCGAATACTCTCATAACACCTGAGGCTAGGAAAATAACTAAGGGGAGATTTCTCCTACTGTGGGAGAGGTGAACCAGAAGAAGGGGCCTCAGGGCAGAGGAAACTCACAATAGGACCCAGACAAGCCTCAGTGATAGGAGAGGAGCCCTAGGGTGAGTGGACACTCACACTAGGAGCTAGGTGAGCCTCAGTGCTGGGAGAGGAGCCCCAGGAGGGGTGGAAACTAGCACTAGGATCTAGGCATGCCTCAGTCCTCCAACAAAACTGGAAGAAAATAGGGTAGCTGGGATCACCATTCCCTGAGTTTGCCTTTCCCTCAATTCAGCTAAGGAGATCTCCCATGACCAGACTACCCCTCCCCCACACTTAACAACCTAAACTCAGGACTGATCAGGGGAAACACAAAACAAAGAGATAAAAAGACACTTACTTTTAGCTTTTTCACACAAGTCAGCTCAGCACCAAGTTCTTCAGGTTCTAACTGAAAGAACCAAAAGCTTCAACACACAATCACCATCATGAACAAGAAAAAGCAAAACAAGCAGGAAAAAACATAGGATCTTTCTATGGGGACAAGGACCAAAACACAAATACCAAAGAGGTCAGTAGTGAGACTGTGCTTTCATCTGAAACTTTGGAAGAGACTATTAGCTGCCCGAATGCACAAACAGCTCTCCTTGAACAGCTGAAGAAGGAAATAGGAGAAAAACTGGCCAATGATTTTAAGAGCATAAAAAAAGAATTCACTCATGAGAACATCTCTTTAAAAAGGAAAATTGAACAAATAGAAAAGGATGTACAAAAATTAACTGCCGAAAATAACTCCCGAAAAGGAACAATTGGACAGATGGAAAAGGAAGTACAAAACCTAAGTGGGAAAGCTGAACAAATGGAAAAGAAAATACAAAAACCAACTGGAGAAAATAATTCCTTAAAAGGAATAATTGGACAGATGGAAAAGAAGGTTCAAATGTTAACTGAAAAAAACAATTTGATAAAAATTAGAATTGCTCAAGTAGAAACTAATGACTATATGAGATATCAAGAATTAGTCTAACAAAATCTAAAGAATGAAAAGATAGAAGAAAATGTAACACATCTCATTGGAAAAACAATTGACTTGGGAAATAGATCCAGGAGAGAAAATTTAAGAATCATTGGCCTGCCAGAAATCCACTATGAAAAAAAAGAGTCTGGAAATATTTTTCCAGGAAATCATCAAGGAAAACTGTAGAGAAGTGCTAGATTCAGAGGGCAAAAATCATCAAAAGAATCCACCATTCACCTCCCGACCTTCCGAAAGGGATACCAAACTCAAAATCCCAAGAAATATCATTGCCAAATTCCAGAACTATCAAGTGAAGAAGAACATACTACAAGCAGCCAGAAAGTAACTATTCAAATACAGAAGAGCTACAGTTAGAATCACACAGGACCTTGCAGCTTCTACATTAAAAGACTGAAGGAATTGGAATCCAGTATTCCATAAGGCAAAGGAGATGGGAATACAACCAAGGATCAACTACCCAGCACAGTTCAGCATAAAATTTCAAGCAAGGAGATGGTCATTCAAAAAGTAAGGGATTTCCAGACCTTCCTGACAAAAACACCAGAACTTAATAGAAAATTCGATCTTCAAATGCAAGTCTCAAAAGAGGCATAAAAAGGTAAACGGGAGAGGAGGATAGGAACTTGTTATTCAATTTGGGCAAACTGTTTACCTCCCTATAATGGAAGATGATATCTGTTAATCTTGAGAATTGTACATCCATTATGAAATATAAAGGGGATATACATAGAAGGAATAGGTATAAAGTAAATGATGTCATGTTAAAAGTATGATTTAAACATGAGAAGGGATTGTAAAGGAGGAGTGAAAAGAGAAGCAGAAAATGGTAAATTACATCACAGGAAGAAGCACAAAATTATAGTAGAGGGAAAGGGGAGGGAGATGAGCATTGTTTGAGAGGTACTCTTATCTGATTTGGTTCAAGGAGGGAAAAAAACTTAAGTATATAATTCTAACTAGCTCTTTAGGCAGTAGGAGTGGAACGGGGAAGAAAGTGGAGGGAAACTAAAAGGGAAGGAAGAAGCAGTAAGGGTAAAGGGGAGTAAAAGGAATAGGGGCTAAAAGAAGGAAGGGAAAACTGCGCGAGGTGGTGGCGAAAAGTGAAAACTATTGAGGAGAGGAAGGGAGACAGGAGAACTAAAAGCACAAATGGTGGAAAAGAAGATGGAGGGAAATGCACAAATTGTAATCATAACTGTGAATGTGAATGGAATGAGCTCTCCCATAAAACGGAGATGGATAGCAGAATGAATTAAAAGCCATAATCCAGTCATATATAGTTTACAAGAAACACATTTGAAAAGGGGGGATACACACAGGGTAAAAGTCAAAGCAAATACATTGTGCTTCAGCTGATGTAAGAAAAGCAGCAGTAGCAATACTAATCTGAGACAAAGCAATAGCAGAAACAGATCTAATCAAAAGAAATAAGGAAAGAAACTATATCCTGCTAAAAGGCACCATAGACAATGAAGCAGTATCATTACTAAATACATATGCTCCAAGTGGAATAGAATCCAAATTCTTACAGCATAAGCTGGGGAGTTGAAGGAAGAAATGGACAGCAAAACTACACTAGTGGGGGACTCCAACCTCTCCCTCTCTGAACTTGATAAATCTAACCTCAAAATAAACAAGAAAGAGGTTAAGGAGGTAAATAGAACTCTGGATAAGGTAGATGTGATAGATCTCTGGAGAAAACTGAATGCGAATAGAAAGGAATATAACTTTTTCTCACCAGCACATGGCACATATAAAAAATTGACCATGTACTAGGACATAAAAACCTCACAATCCAGTGCATCAAGGCAGATATAGTCAATCCATCCTTCTCAGATAATAATGCAATAAAATTATATGTAATAAAAGGCCATGGAAAGATAAACCAAAAATCAATTGGAAATTAAATAATCTAATCCTAAAGAAGGAGAGTAGATTAAAGAAGAAATCATAGAAACAATCAGCAACTTCACTCAAAAGAATGACAATAATGAGACAACCTACCAAACCTTATGGGAGACTGCAAAAGTAGTTCTTAGAGGAAGTTTTATATCTTTCAGTGCCTACAAAAATAAAATAGAGAAAGAGGAGATCAATGACCTGAGCATGCAGCTGAAAAAGATAGAAAAAGAACAAATTGAAAATCTCCAAGTAAATACCAAATTAGAAATACTGAAAACCAAAGGAGATATTAATGAAATTGAAATTAAGAAAAATATTGAATTAATAAATAAAACCAATAGTTGGTTTTATGAAAAAACTAATAAAATTGATAAACCATTGGTCAATTTGATTTAAAAAAAGAAAGAAGAAAATCCAATTACTAATATAAAAAATGAAAGGGATGAACTCACTTCCAATGAGGAGGAAATTAAAACAATGATTAGAAATTATTTTGCCCAACTTTATGCCCACAAATTCGACAATCTAAATGAGATGGATGAATATTTTAAAAAATACAAATTGTCCAGATTAACAGAAGAAGAAGTTTGATACTTAAACAGCCCCATATCAGAAAAAGAAATTGAACAAGCCATCCTTGAACTCCCTAGAAAATAATCTCCAGGGTCAGATGGATTTACAAGTGAATTCTATCAAACAATTAAAGAACAGTTAATTCCAATACTATACAGACTATTTTTGAAAATTGAGGAAGAAGGAGACTTCCCAAATTCTTTCTATGATACAAATATGGTTTTGATACCAAAATCAGGAAGATACAAAATGGAGAAAGAAAATTATAGATCAATTTCTCTAATGAATATAGATGCAAAAATTTTAAACAAGATTTTAGCAAAATGAAAACAGCATCTTATCATAAAAATAATACCTTATGATCAGGTAGGATTCATACCAGGAATGCAGGACTGGTTCAATATTAGGAAAATTATCAGCATTATTGATCATATCAACAACAAAACTAACAAAAACCACATGATTATCTATATAGATGCAGAAAAAACTTTTGAAAAAATACAACACTCATTCCTAATGAAAACCCTGGAGAACATAGAAATAAAGGGAACTTTCCATAAAATAATAAGCAGTATCTACCTAAAACCATCAGCAAGCATTATGTGCAATGGAGATAAGCTAGATATATTTGCAATAAGATCAGTGGTGAAATAAAGATGTCCATTTTCACCACTATTATTCAATATGCTACTAGAAATATTAGCTGAAGCAATTAGACAAGAAAAAGAAATTGAAGGAATAAGAATATGCAAAGAAGAAACTAAGTTATCACTCTTTGCAAATGATATACTTAGAGAATGCCAGAGATTCAGGTAAACAATTACTTGAAATAATAAACAACTTTGGCAAAATTGCAGGTTACAAAATAAACCTGCACAAATCTTCTGCATTCCTATATATTAATTACAAAACCCAACATCAAGAGATAGAGAGAGAAATCCCATTTAATACTAGAGTAAACACTAAAAATATTTGGGAGTTTACCTACCAAAACCAACCCAAGGACTATATGAACACAATTACAAGGCAATTTTTGCACCAATAGAGTCAGATCTAAGTAAGTGGAAAAACATCAGTTGGTCATGAGTGGGTTGAGCCAATATAAAAAAATGACAACTCTACCTAAATTAATTTACTTATTTAGTGCTATAGCAATCAAATTATTAGATAATTATTTTTAGAGCTGTAAAAAAGTATCAAAATTCATCTGGAAGAATAAAAGATCCAGAATATCAAGGAAACTAGTGAAAAGAAATGCTAAGGAAGATTGCCTAGCTCTATCAGATTTGAAATTGTATTATAAAGCAGCAATTGTCACAACCACTTGCAACCAAGATTAGGAGGGAAGAAGAAACCTGGGGAAGAATTTTTGCAACTAGTGTGTGTGCTGAAGGCCTCATTCTGAGGCAAATGCTCAAGAATACAAGTCACTCCTGAACTGAAAAATAGTCAAACGATATGAGCAGGTAGTTCTTAGAGAAAGAAATTAAAGATATCTATAGTCATGAGAAGAAATGTTCTAAATTGCTATCAATTAGAGAAATGCAAATCAAAACATCTCTGAGATACCACATCACACCTATCAGATTGGCTAACATGACAAAACAAGAAGATAATATTGGAGAAGATGTGGGAGGGTGGGCACACTAATTCATTGTTGGTGGAACTGTGAGCTGATCCAACCATTCTGGAGAGCAATTTGGAACTATGGTCAAAGGGTTACTAAAATATGTATACCTTTTGGCCCAGCAGTACCACTTCTAGGACTGTATCCCCAGGAGATCATAAAAGATACTTATAGCAGCACTGTGGTAACCAATAACTGGAAATCAAGGGGATGCTCAGTAATTGGGAAACGGCTGAATAAATTGTCGTGTGTGAATGTAATGGAGCTAAGAAATGATGAATAGGAAGTCTTCACAGAGACCTTGAAAGACTTATATGATCTGATGTTGAGCAAAAGGAGCCTAACCAGGAGAACTTTGTACAAAGCCACAACCCCAGTTTGCAAGAATTTTTTTCCAGTAGACTTAGCACTTCATTGCAATGCAAGGACTTAAAAAATTTTCAGTGGTCTTTTAAGGCAAAATGCTTTCCACATCCAAAGAAAGAACTATGGAATTCAATCACAGAATATAGCAAAACATTTTCTTTTGTATTATGTTTTGGTTTATTACATGATTCTCCCATTCATTTTAATTCTTCTATGCAACATGACTAGGGTGAAAATGCATTTAATAGGAATGTATGTGTAGAACCTACATAAAATTGCATGCTGTCTTGGGGAGAGAGGGAGGAGCTGGGGGGAACGAAGGGGAGGGAGGAAGAAAATCTAAGTTATATGGAAGTGATTGTAGAACACTGAAAATAAAATAGAGAAAAAAATTATCAGAAGGAAGTATGGAAATTGTCTGGAAGTGTTGTCATAGGAGAGGTCCGAATTCAAGTCCTGCTACTTTCCCTACCTGTGTGACCCTAAGTAAGCCATGTAACCTCCTTGAGACTCTATTTCCCATTCTCTAAAATGAAAGGGATTAGATAGAGTCCTCTCAAAGTCTCCCTACTCTAGTAGTACTCTAGACTAGTGATCCTAGTCCACCTGCAGTTAAGAAAATGGAGCTCCAGAAAGGAGATGTGAAATTTGAACCTTTCTGGCTTTTAAATTTTTTCTCTTACATCTTCTGTTCAATCATGGAAATTATAGGCAAGGACCTTTTTTAAATAATTTCTATTAAAATGGATTTCTTTTGGATAACAATTTACATAAAATCAGTCCATTTATATTAGCATCTTTGTCTGGTTGCTGACATATGTATATGAATAAAACAACATATCTCTTTACCAAAGACACTTAACCTGCTATGTACCAGGGTTAGTAAACTAAGGTTATAAATGGGCTTATCTCACAGGTAAGATTTTGTGACAATCAAGTGTCTAAAAAAAATAGATCAAGGTCACCTGATCTGGCCAACGCTGCTCAAAATTTCTAGCTCATGCAGCTGAAGGGTTCTTGATCTCTAGGCCGGGGCTAGGAGCATATATTTTGGTTCCTATTTTAGATGCTAAATACTCTTTTCCTAAAATATAATAGCACAATATTTTCATTGAACTAAAGATAATATTACTTTTTTTTCCCTTTGGATCTACTGCAAATTCCTGCAAACTCAGTATCTGAGAGGAACTTCCATAATAATGGAATTTATTGTCCTGGATGACAGTTTGGGTGAGAGAGGTAGATAACGAGCGCATTTTGTGTCAGGCAATGAGCACTTAGTAGAGAGTTGTTGACGTCCTTCTTCAATGAAAATAATAACAGTAATTATAAAAACACTGCATGATATTTATGTATGATTCTCGAGTTTGATAATATTCCATCTATATTATTACATTTTTTCTCCCATTGATTTTTTTTTTTGTACCCAGATATTAAGGAGTCCATTACAGGACATGAAGAAAATGCCTTATTGTATCAGAAATTTTAATATTGGACTAGAAATGAAATCAATAGGGAGCAGACTAAGGCTGCTGTTTAACAAGATAATATATGCAGCTTGTCCTAATATTGATATGATTCAAAAACAAACATATCTAGTAGCAAGTATGTGAAAGGCACTGTGCAAAACTCCTACCTTTGTTGAACTAAATATCTTAAAAGTGTTCTATACTATAGTTAACTGATAAGTGTTCTGGTAGAAATTTTGGTCACTCCAATTCAATTCATTAACTTCAATTCAACTAAATATACATTTCCTATTAATGGAAGTTGCTGTAACAAGGAATCCTTGTCAATGTTCTGCTTAGTAGTGGACATGCAGTTATTTGATAGCTATTTGTAATGGACAGGGGAAGAACAACTCAAACCTTCTACACTCAGATCCAACCAGCAATACGACAATCAAAAGAAATATGTCAACTTGATTGAAGAAGGTTCTTTCTATTATTAAAGGGGTAGGAACATCTGGATTCAAAACTAACTTAAGTGTATGTGTTTGTGTATACATGTTAGGGGGTGTGGTGTGACCCCTGTATTTCAAATCTTGTAGCATTTGCAGTTCAGAATGTAGAACATTGTTTCTATTTCTTAAAGGGTAGAAAAAACGAAAAGAGCTAAAGATAAGAAACAATGGACCAAAGGAACACCAACATACCATAACAAATGATCAGACTTGACATGAAGAAGTAAGTAAACTATAAGAATTAGAAAGTGTTTTTTTATAATAAATTGTTATCTTTTTGCTTTTCCTATTATTTCTCTCCCTTCTCTCAGTGAGTTATCCTATTTTTTTCTTGAGAAAAAATTAAAAGGAAGAAGGGGGATAGCAAATTTAATCAATATATGAAAAATGAATAAACATGTATGTGATGTTTCATACCCATGGACCTTTCACCTTTATGAAGGAGTTAGAGGTAGAAGAGTCTTCTTATTTTGGGGGAGGAGTCATTTTTCTTTATAATTTTACAACATTCCCTTTTGTTTGCTTTGTGGTTCTCTCTATTTACATTGTTGCATTTGTTGCGTACCTGTTTTTTTGGCTCTGCTGACTTAACTCTGCATCAGTTCAAGTAAGGCTTTTCATGCTTCTCTCTATTCCTCATATTTGTTACTTCTTCCTTCACAGCAATATTCCATTGCATTCGTTTACCATAAGCTTAGTCTTCTTATTCCAGCTGATTGAGGAAAGTAGAGGCTCTGTCCTAGCTATTTCTTCTCTTCTGATGAGGGAGAAAAAAAATCTTTTCCCTCTCTCCACTGTTCCTTAGCTATCTTCCTCTCCCTTCCTCATGATACCCTCTCTACCTTCTTTTCATTATGTGAAGCATTATATTCTACCTGGACCCATGGCTTAAACATATGCTCTAATGAAATGAAACTAAGTTCAGGTTACTGAATTTACTATAGGCATATGCCAATCTGTTAGGCTTTAGCTTCAGCAACCTGTTCATAATGTCCATGACAAAGATTATTATGCAAAATTGATAAGAAAATAAAATAAATACCATTGTCTATAATATTATGAATCAATTGAAATCTCTCAAAGCAGACTTAGTGGGGACTTCTCATTCCTTTAGTTTTCTTCTAATTGAGAATTAGGTAAAGACTTGAATACATTATCTAATTTTCATTTGGCCTTAGATATGTGTGTATATATATTCATATATATATATATATATATATATATATATATATGTATATGTGATATGAATTCACCATTCCTATCTGTTAGAGATAACCTAACATCCCCTGGAAGAACATATATCATTTGTTATTTAGATCTACCAGAAAGCAAACTTCATTTAAAAATGCTTTGGCAAATTTCAATGGGCTGAGAAAAATTTGTTCAAACTGCTATGTAATAAATATAATGTTTTAAAAGACCTTTGTTAACATGATTATTTTCATAGGCAAGATGGACTTGATTCGGCATACCAGATAATGATTATGGGATGCATACAGCTACTAGACCCATGTTATTAGTGCATAAAGCTTGACCACAGGGCCAAGTTGTATATGCATATTCAAAGTCTTATACATACTTTTAATGATGATGAGCATGATTCCAATCTCACAGTTGAATGGTCTGTATGTGTAGTGAAAGATAATTATCTCTCTAGCACAATTTTGCTTAATATTCTTTAAGAAATGTTTGCAAAAACCCTCCTCCTATAAGAGAATAGTTTTCAACTTGTGGCCTGGGTACTTCTGGGGAAAACCAAGGAGTTATTGTATGGGATTCTCAGATGCAAGGCTTGTCACTATGATTTTTTTTTAGGTCCAGTGAATTAATGTGTACCAACACTTGGCATAAAAATTATGGAAGCATGTTTTCTCTAGCTACTCTGTAGATATTTTATGTCAAGATATGAACAAGAGGCACACAGAAGGAGGATATAGAAACAAGTCATATTTTGTAAAGAAGGAGGTAGTGCTTGACCAGATTGTGTATCACATGAATTATGAAATTATAACTTCTATATATTTAATAATACGTATATGCATATATACATATATACATATACATATATATACATATATGTATGTGTGAAGTTCCTCTTTGGGTAGAGGGTCTTGAACAGCAAGACCCTATGCTGTTCTCAGGACACAATGAATGAGGGCAGGAGGCAGGATGTAAGGCAACTCTGTTTATTCATTAGCAAGCAGGGATACATATAGTCATATAAGTACACTTCCTTATTCACTATACCTCATGCTCTTACACAGTAATCCATTCATTATAGAGGTTAAATATATCTTTCCAATCTCATTGCAGCAATTACTTCATGGACAGCTTGTGATCAGCTCCTTCCCCCAAAACTCGGAAGTTTCCTTGCTCGGGTTGGTCCTGTCCCAGTGCCATTAGTTCCATGCACCTTGGGTGTGGTCCTGTAATGGCAGCAAGGAGTTCCTAGCCCCATAAATACACACACACACACACACACACACACATATACATGTGTTTTGTCCAAGTGATTATGGATATTATAATGGATAAAATCAATATACATTTTATAAGCCTTACAAAACTATTATTAATATCACTACTATAAAGGACATTAAGGTGTGCAAATCACTTTGCAAATAGTATCTCATTTGATCCTGATGACAGCCCTGGGAAAAAGTGAATATCATTATCCCCATTTTAGAGATGAATAAACTGAGGCAGAAAGAGGCTTAATGGCTTGTCTAGGATCACACAGCTAGCACTCATGATGGGTTTTCATGTATTTTTCCAAGCAGTAGGACATCATAGTGTAACATACAGCATGACATGATGAATAAAGAGTTGAGTTCCGAAGAAGGAGCAGGATTTGCGCCCCGCCTCTACTATACAGAGCTGTGTGTGTCTCTGTGACTCAGTAGGCAAGACCATTAATCCCTCAGTACTTCAGGTAACTGCCTTAGAGTCTACTCTACATCAGAGAGTAGACTTGACCAGCACTGATAAAGTGTCTTCCTAGCCAAGAATTTCCAATCCTAAATAAACAAAACAAAACAAAACGTAATTTTCTTTATTTTTTAAAGAATTACTTGGGGGAAAAAAGTGGGATTATTGCCTCTAGAAGCCTGTGTTTCAAATGCACATTTTTTTTTCCTCAAGAATGGAGAAAGGCCTTATATGGCTTGCCTACAACATCCAATGATGATTCCTCATCCCACACTCCTCCCTAGTTCTCTAATTTCCTGACATCTCTGTAACATTTTACACTATTGGGGATTCCTCCTCTTGTTAACACTTTTAGCTTGAGATTTTCTGAAGTTGCTCCCTCCAATTTGTCCACCAATGCATTTGAGCACTCAGTCTTCTTTTAATGGATTATTATCTATATACTATCCTGTAACAGTGGACATTGGTCAATTCTCTATTCTGGGTCTTTTTTTAATGTACTCTTTCTTTGACCTTTCACTTAACTCCCATGGGTTCAATTATAATCTCTATTCAGATGTCACTCTCATTGGTCCATATAGCCTGTCCTAATTCTTTTTCTGAGAATTGATTACCAGTTCCAAATAATCAATTATTGGTTGAATAACTCCAAATATGTATCTTTTTCATGTATCAAATTCAACACGCCACAAATTTAATTAATTATCTTTGTTCCTTAGATAATTCCCCTCTTTTTTTGTGCGTGCTACAATTCTCCTATTGCCACAATTTCATAACCTAAACATAATTTTACATGTTTTGTTCTCATTTACCCCATCTACAGTGTGCATATGTTATACTAGCTTCACAACAAAGCTTGTATCTATCTCATTGTCTCTACTCACAAGGACACAACATATTTTGAATTTTCATCCTCCTTTGCACATTCCATTCTGAAAGCCTCGGAATTTGAATCCTGCTCTCCATTCTCTCCCATGTCCAATCCATTCCCCTCACAACAGTAAAACTCATATTCCCAAAGTATTGATTCAACTGTGCCATTCTCCTCCAGAACCTTCAAAGATTTCCTGTTGTCTTAAGGGATGAAATGAAAACTTACCAGCTTGACCTTGCAGAGTAAGACCCTATAGAGTGAAAAACAAAATCAGAATTTGCCTTGTCTTTATAAATGCCATGGCAATATTCAAAAATGGAGGGAATTGAGGAATGAAAGAGGTGATGGGATTGATCTTAATTACTCTTAGGAATAAAATCTTATAAAAAGTCTATTCTTATTACTTGTCAAGCAGATTATATCCTCTCCCCATGTTGGAGTTTTAAAAATGACTTAAATGTTAATATCTTTAAAAATGCATCCTCTATTTCCTGGGACACCTCCCTCCTTGAGTTTCTAATACCAAAGATTTTCTTCTTAGAAACAGTTTTTTTTTTTATTTTTAAAAACCAACACCATTACACAAGTACTGATGGGAGTAACATGGGAGCTCAAAATTAAGTTCAATTCTTTCTGCTTTTCACCACACACTCACAAAAATTCATAACTTTTTCTAAAAATGTGCTGATGAGGCATATAGCTAAAAGGAATTTCTCTTACTCTTCAAAACGTTTATTAGCTTTCTGCAGTGGGCAATTGTAGTCCCAAAACTATATTCTTAGCTTTACAATGAATTACACGACTATAACTTGGACAAATGAAAAATGAACAGATGGAGCCAAATTATTATTCTGGTACTTGCCTATGCTGAATGTGCTTTGTGCTTTCTTAGATAATCTCACACTGATCCCTAGGATATTTCTAGACAAAGACAACATTTGGACCTTTTGGATTCACCTAGATGACCTGCTTCATTTTTATATAAAGTCAGCAAATTCAGTGTCACATGATGAATGAAGCACCGGCCTTGGACTCAAGATTTGAGTCCCAACCTGACTTTGACACATACTACCTATGTGACCTGAGAGAAATCATTTAATTTCCCTGTGCCTCCCCAGACAACTTGCTAACACTAAAAGTTGCACAACAGTTTTTGAACTACACTGTGGAAGATATTCTCTCAGTTGAAAATTCTAGGCAAATTTTATCCTATATTGAGGTTGAATAAAAAGAAGAGTATTTAAAAATAATTATAAAAGTTAAATTAATTAAATATCATATGGAAAGGGTAATATTTTCTCTGGAAATCATTCACAATTCACAACTCATCTTTTTGCTAATTAAATAATTCATCATCCGTGCCATTGATTAGTATCTCAAACATCAACTTTCGATGTTTTGACATGCATGAAGTTAGCCTGAAATTTGACAAAACATTGGCAGCAAAGCACGCATCCTGATGGGGCCTGCCAAGAGGGCAAGGCTTTGATTATGGTCAAGGTGATAGAATATGTACCTTCTGGCCAAATACCAGCTCACATTCAACAGAAAGCCCAACAGCATATGACTAATGCGTTTTCTATGCTGACCTATAACATAGACACAAATTATAAAAATGGACCTTAGTTTTTTGAGAACCCTTTCTACTGTCACAAGGTTGGTGAGAGAATTCCTGTAAGACTAAAACTGGGAATGCAGCAGTTCTTTTTAATAATCAACTGACTGGACAAAATCTGGAAATTATGTTCAGTTCTGGGTATTGACTGTTAAGAATACCATTGACAAGATGGAGAAAATCCAGAGGATGGTGATCAGAATAGCGAAGAGTCTAGAGATTATTTCTGGTGAAGGAGTGTAGGAACTGGAAATGTTTATCCTGGGGAAGAGAAAACTTAGGAAAAGGAGGGTCAGAGCCTAGTAGCTGTTGTCAGAGTCTGAAAGGTTTGGAGAGTTGAGGAGATTAGATTACTTTAGTCCCTAAGGAACAATGAGAAGCAAAGGATGGAATCTCAATGAAAATAGAATGGAAATATAGATGGATTGTTCCTCTGACTTCACTGATACAGAGAACTCCAGGTAAGAAAACTCCTTTTACTGAAGTAATTTAGCGCCTTATGTGCTCTTTAAAAGTTAAAGAGTTGCTTAGAGCACAGAAAAATCATGAATCTCACACAGCTAGTATTTATTGGAGGCAGGACTTGAAGCTGGTTTCTTCTTATGTCAAAGTCAGCTGTGTAGTCAATAAGGTAAAATCCTTTTAAAAGGAATATAAATTATATACATATATGTGTATGTATATATATGTATACACACATATATATTTGTGTGTATATAATACATATATATATATATATATATATATATATATATATATATATATATATATATGTCACTTGTATGCCAAACTTAAAAGGAGCAAATGTAGTCTTGTTCCAAAGAGACACTACCCAACAATTACAATTATCCAAGAGTGGAAAGTTCTCCTTAGGACTCTAAATAAATGCCAGATGACCAGGTGCTAGGTACAAATGGTTCTTGACCAGCTTTGGGTATATAAAGTCAATGTACTCTGAGGTCTCTTTCAACTCTGAGATACTGTGGTTCCTGAAGAAAAAAAATACCTAGTCGTTTGACTGTGTATGCATTTTTAGTAGAAGATCTTTGCTCAAAAAGCAACAAATCAACAGTCCTGGAGAAACCTATAGACTTTCCTACCAACATTCTCACACACACAAATTAAAGTAGACCCTGAAGTATATACCATTAAATGGAAGGATAATTTTCACAGTTTCTCCTCTGAGAAAGAAATAAAGTAGTGGATGAGTGATGGTTTGATTAGACCTCCAATCAACAAGAACCATCATTTCATGGGACACCTGATCAGCTTGCTCTGTGCACACCATGGACAGAATTAAAAGAGCTGGTACTTACGCACTAGCTAGCATCTTATAAAAAGAATAAAGAAGTAGAGGGTTTCCATGACGAACTTGACAATACTCTGTGAGACACAGTGTAACCTAGTGAATAGAGAGATGAAGTCAAAGGCAGAAAGACCTGACTTCAAGTCTAACATGTTCTCTAACACTGGTTGTTTGATGCTTGGCAAGCCATTTACATTTTCAGTGCTCTAGGAAGCCCTTTAAGACTTTGAGCTCCATATTTTCAAGTAATTATCTCACCTGAGAGTTCTTTACATTAGTGAAATCAGAGACCCAGCCCCTATCATTATCAAATATGTTGATTTTTTAGAGGAGAAGTCAGCACAGATGAGGATCATTTGAAAATGTGACAAAATGTAGACTCTGAGATCAAGAAAATCCCATAGATTTATAGACTACTGAAAAAGACAATATTAAACTGGATATCATGAATGATTTCTTTAAAAATAATCAACAAATACTTATCAAGCACTTGTTATATGCCAGACTTTGTGCACATACCACTTATAGCAGACACAAAACAATAAAATATCGTATAAGAAGCAATGAGGTATGGTGGTAAGAGTATCAACTTTGGGGTCAGATAATTGAGCTTCAAATGAATAGTTTCTGTGACTTCTACCTATGCAGTCTTGGGGATGTCTCTTTACTTGTAGGAACCTCAGTTTCCTAGCCTGTAAATGGAAGCCTTTGTATTAGATAACTTCGAAGATCCCTGGATTATCTAAATCAATAATTCTTTATCTTATCAGACAGAAAAAAAAACTGGTTGCCATTGCATCAGTCAGGCTGGCAATCACTGTGAAATCGGTGACTTTTTAGAGTAAACACTACTAAACTAGAAGACAAAAAAATGAGAAAAAGACATAGAACATAAGCATGAAGTCTCTAACCAACCACGTTTAAAAATACCAGCTCTTACTCCCATCTTCACAAAAAAAGGAATAGTAAAGATGCTTATTCTACCAGGAATTATTCTGAAAGGTAGTCAGTTTTGTTTTTTTTTTAAAGTAGCGTAAAATGTCCAGAAGCTGTCTCAGTCAACATGAGTGATTTTCAGAGATACTGGTAAGGCCTTCATTGTTTTACAGCAGCAGTATCAAACTCAAATAGGAATAGGGGCAATTAAACTGTTCATGAAGATGCAAGAAGGCAGAATATTGACTTAGACAACAACTTGTCAGCATTATCTACGCTCTATAGCATATTTTCTTTGTTAAATATTTCCCAGTGACATTTTAATCGGTTCAGGCCACCCTCAGTCAAGTCTTGGACATCTTTGGTTTTGACTGTACGTTTACTTTTAAAATTTTTCAAAGGGATTAGATGAAAAACTATAAATCTTATGAAGTAGTAAAAAGAATGGTGCAGAGAGCATATTATGTAATTCAGGTATTACCAGAAGAACTGGAGAGCACTGGTCAACAAAACAGGAGAGACAATAAACATTCATAAAATGGAGTAGTTTCATAGCTATTCAGTCTCCTTTGATAATTCTAGTAGAGTAACACACATGGCCCTTTGAAATCATATCACATCAGGTATAATGCAAAAAACAAGATGTTTGAGGATAAAATTTGGGTTGAGCATATTTATCAAATTCTAAGTCAATGCATCTTTCCAGTACTCTGTGATGTGGAGATAATCATGCTAGGTCCTGATTAGTTCAAATAACAAATCCCCTGAAGATGTGCCCTCATTCCTATGGTAAATTTCCTTTAGGCTGGAAGCAATGACCATATTTTACATAATTACAACCTCAAATAGTGTGAACTAAAATGCAAGCAAAGGCTTCAAGCAAATTCCAGCAAATTCAAGCAAATAGTTTCCATTAATCAGGACTTTGGTCAAAGGGCGGTACTGAGAAAAGTGTAAGCAAGCCTTTGAGTACCGAACAAATAGAATTGTTATCTTGACCACCATCTCTGCTACAGCAGCTGCTTCTTCCACTGCTGTGAAGAGGATGCCAACAGCTGCAACTGCGGCTGCTCCTGCTGCTGCTCCTGCTCCTTCTGCTGCAGCTGCTGCCCCAACCACTCACTCCTGGAATCTCCTGCTACCACTACATTAGAGTTGTGAGTATGTGTTTCTCCTATCGAATATAGAAGATTACAGAAAGCTTCATTGAAATGGTAGCTATCCTACAATGTCTAAAAAAATTAAATAAAAAAACTTTAGGAACGAACAGGTTAATAATTCAGAGAGGACAGACTCGAACTTTTATGTCATGGGGAAGAGACAGAAAGAGATGGGAGGAAGAGAGAGAAGGGAATAGGAAGGATGAGAAAAATATGGGGGGAAAGAAACAGAGACAGAGAAATGAGGGAGAGAGAGAAAGAGGAGGAGAGACAGATAGAGATAGGGAGATGGAGACAAAGAGATAGTCAAAGAGGGAGAGATAGAGGCAAGCAGAAACAGAGAGAGACAGAAAGGCAGAAAGAGAGGGATAGAGAAAGGGAAGGATAGAGATAAAGGAACAAAGAGACAGAGACTGGAACAGAGATTGAGAGAGATGTATGTAGAGACAGAGACCAAAAGACTGAGACAGATAGAGACAGAAAGAGACACTCAAGAAGAGGGACAAAGATAGAGATAAATGGAGAGAGAGGAGGGAGAAAGACAAAAACAGAGATGTAGCTTAGGCCATGTCAGTAATCCAGGTAGATATTCTGCAGGATGTACTCCCATAATTCAGCAGCTTAATGAAATCTGTGTTGCCAGCATTCCCTGCCATGGAAGGAGCAACGACAAATTTCTTGATCATCTGGGTACCAAGAGAAATGAACAAAGCTCTTTAAAAATGTTTCTGCAGGAGTGTGGCCAAGATGCAGCCCTTCCAAGAATTAAGGCTTCTATATTTGTTTAACAAATGGGACATTAATACCCCTCTTCTACTGTCAAGCCCCGAGTGCCCTGAGGAAAAACAGCCATGGGAGTCGAGACAAGGTACTTACAACTTACCTCTCTCAGAGATGTGAGAGTTGGTAATTTGGGAATTCGGTGATGAGCTTGCCTGTAGCTTTTTTTAAATGTTGATTATTTTCTCGGAAATAAGTTTTAAATAAATGTTCTTTACTTTTCCTATGATTATACATGGTTTAATAAGTGCAGACAGATCCAATGGAAATAGAGGAACATGGAGAAGGGGATGTTATGAGCTGGTATGAAGAGCTTGACAGTCATGAGTCCATGGCTAAACTGCAGGTGATTCTTCATCTTCTGGACAGAAGCATCCTGGATCACTCCTCCCTGTTCCTTCAGATCCAGTGTTTTCAGCCTCAGTATCTCCTTCACACTCTTTGGAATTTATGTCCTACTTTTAGCAAGCTGTCCTTCATATTGAACCTGTGCCCTTCCCTCAGAAATTATTCTCTACACATTTTGCCTTCACATAAATTTCTGTTTACCCCCAACAGAAGGTGAGCTCCTCAAGGACAGGTTGTTTTCTTGCTGTTTTCTTGTTTTCTCCCCAAAGTCTAGTGCATGGATTTCAAAATAACAGGTGCATATAATTGTTGTTGAGTGGAATTCCATTACATGATTGAGGTAGATGATTGCCCCTTGACTTCCATGGGCCTACCAGTGGCTGCTGGCTTTCTGCTTCTATTTCAAGGTCCTGTAGGTCCGGTCTTATGGAAAGGACATCGAGTTAAACTCTGTCATTTTGCAGATTCTTGACTTAATCAAGCTTCTCTTCATTGTTCATGGTGATCAGATTACATTGATACAGAAATGTGCAAAGGAAAAGGATCTACATTTTATTCACCCTGTTTCCATCAGTTAACTTAATTTTAGTTAGAGATAAATGAAAATATAGAAGCATTTTCCCCATTCAAGGTCATCAATACCTTTGGGGTTCATTGCTCCCAGATTAAGAACCCCTGGACTAGAGGACCTCTGAGTCTCCTTGCAATTTTAAATCTATGATTCTATCGTGGTATAGTGGCTATTTAGGCACCAATAGACTGAAATAAGGACCAGAGATTCTCACCAAATATTCTCCATTTTATACTTTGTCTTGGGTTCAGTATTTTTGAATTGTTTGTCTTCTCATAGGGGTGAGGGTGCTGAAATTAGATTCCTAGTGCCCCAATTCCACACCCATTCATTTCGGATTACTGAGAAATCATCTGATTATTGCTTCTAGTTCAACAGATCTTGCCCAGCTGAAGGGAGGGAAGAAGAAAAAGCTGCTGAAAAAACACACATGAATCAGGTAAAGGTCAGGCAGTTTCATTCCCACACCCAGAAGAGGGAGTGATAACCAAAAAAGAATTATGTAATGATTACCACCAGTTAAGACGCTAGTATGTATCGGAGCATTTGAGACAAAATTACT
The DNA here is from genome assembly GCA_028658325.1 of Potorous gilbertii. Lineage (NCBI taxonomy): Eukaryota > Metazoa > Chordata > Mammalia > Diprotodontia > Potoroidae > Potorous > Potorous gilbertii. The sequence continues at coordinate 475,649,856 of CM053769.1, read as the reverse complement.
CAAGAATTGTTTCATGTTTCATCTCGACTGAATACAGCCTGGTCAGTGGATCAATGCCAGGTAGTCTCTTACCCAAGTGTATCGTTTTTTAGGAGACTTTACCTCTCGTATATTGACACTGTCTCAGTTTCATGCCACAACTGTTCATGAATCCTTTATTCCACTGCTACAGTGATAAGAGGGGGATATATACCAATCACCTCTTAAGTCATTTATCGACTTTCCCCAAAAGAAAAAAGACGTAAATGGGGGCAGCCCTATCCCAGAAATGTGTTTGCCTGGTAGGCCATGGGTTCCTGGTTTTCAGCTTGATAGGAATAATCCCCAAAGCTCAGTGGGTTGTTCTTAAAACTCAGGGTTGAAAATACATATTCAAAGGATATCTGTTCCTGGTCAGAAGTTGGTGGTGGTGAGGACCCCTATAACCTGTATAAGCAAGAAGGTTAGACTTTAACCTTTGATTCCTGTCATCTCCCATCCCCACTTTCCCACCATGGATATCCATGTGTATACCTGTGCACCCAAACCTAGCCACCCAGAGAGAGAGAGAGAGAGAGAGAGTTTCTCAACTCAAAGGTTTAATGAGAATATTGGTGGACATTGGCATCTTTCTTCCTTCTGCCTTCTGCCAGCAAGTATACATATAGGCATTGAGAAGTGGAAAGATTGCTGGCTTTTTCAGAGGATTTGGGTTTGAATCTCTACTCTGGGTGCTTGTGACTAAACCACTAACATTTCTTGTCCCACTTTCATCATTTACAAACTGAGGGACTTGGGTTAAGATGACCTCCAATAGCCATTTAAACTCTGTCTCTGTCTCCACATATTTTCTCTAACACACTTAGAAAGTACACACTGCACTGAGGAATGATTGTTGGTTAGGAAGAGGGACAGGGAAGATAGTGCAGAGTAAGCTAATGCTAGAGGCTACTGAATGATATCTCCATTAGAAAAGTGAGGAAACTACCCAAGCCGTGAGCGAAAGATCAACAATCAAATAAAGAGGGAAAAACTACCAGAGCTATGGAAGAAGTCACACTTCATAAATCACCTTACCTCAAACTGGAAACTCTTTCATGGAACAATGAAGACACTGTTCAGTTCATGAAATTAAAGGATAACAAAAAACAATGATGTTGTTTGAATCATCAAATCATGCAATGACTTTCTTTCACAGAGCCTTTGCTGTTTGCCAGGGATGTTCCCCACCTTTGGGTGAATGCTAGCTGTTCAGATGTTTTATTTAACTCTGGAAACTTCCATTACATTTTATCATTTTCTGGAGCAGAAGATTTTATGAATTCATCTCTTTTATTCATATAAGAGTAATTCCTCTTCACTGAACTGTAGCTCTAGTCTCCTTGCATTTCTTGCTCTCTGCATTAAAACATTAGGGGAAAAATAAACCCTTTTTAAACTATTAAGTATTAAGTATACCCACAGCACCTGGGTACTGATAAATCAGAGATTCTTTGTTGTGCTTGGTAAAGAAAACAATAGAGGAGAATGAAATGATGCTGAAAATTGGAGGAATAATAAAAAAGTCCAGATAGCACAGAGACAATAATTATACAGAGGATGAAATTCTCTAAGAAAGCTTAGGTTGTACTCAGGCGTAATGTATAGGCTGGTGGTGCATGTCAAGATTTCTGGAAAAATGCTTCAAACTGTGGTTGTGCTTTTCATCCTGATCACAGAGCAAAAGGAAAAGATTGTGGAAGTTAAAGTTTTGCAACAAGACAAGATGAGGTCCTGCTGGATTTATGTGGCAGAAGAAGTTGAGAGCATTAGGCACTGAGGTGGAGTTTGAATGAATTCTGCCCTAAGAGTAAAATGGGCTACATTCAAATCTCACCTCAACAAGCTGTCTATCTGACCATTGGGAAAGGACCTCAGCTTTTCTCATCTATAAAGTGGGAGCAACAAATAACTCTAGTATTTTCTGCACATCGTCTTTAAGATGATGAAGGAATACATGGAAAATGATGACTTCAAGTGCTCCAAAACTGTGATTAGTATAATTAACACAAGGGTTGTTATTGCTATTGTTTCTCATTTTCAAGAAAATTCAGAGAGAAGTAGTTGTAGAAATGATAAACATGATAAACACAGAGAGGCATGGGAAGACATCATCATCATCATCATCATCATCATAGGTGATGATGAAGATAGCATTCAATATTGTGCCTTGTCTCATAGAAGACATTCTATACCTTACCACATTTTATCCACATAACAAACTGTGAGGTGGATGAGAAGGGCATGTAAACTGATGTCAAGTGAAAAGAATCAGGAAAACAACAACATAAAAGTAATAGTGTAATAATCAAAGTCAAATGGCATAAAAAATTAAGGAACAATTTGACCCCCAAAAGATATATGGGATGGCACTGCTCTCCAGCTTTACTGGAGGTGAGATGTGATAGACAGATAGATAGACAGACAGATAGATAGATAGACAGATAGGTAGAGGTAGATATAGACAGACATAGAGAGATGATAGAGAGATAGATAGATAATATGGAAGATAACACTAAATTTTTTAAAACATTTTATTAATTTTGTTGAATTGTTTTAATTCTTTGTTTTTTAAAATGGCTCCATGGGAAGGAAGAGAGGGATGTATTGACAAATGTATCTGATATAAAATTATTATTATTTGCTTAAAATAGTCGTGAGTAAAAGTTATCATCTGTTCTTTCAAGTTTAATGTTAGGCACATGATTAAACAGTGAATAATGGCTTCTTGCTAAAAGTAAAAGCATTGCGATTTAAATTCATCCTCTACAGAAGCACTCAGAGAATCCTCACAATAATAAAAGATCAGATGGCACAACAGGGATGAGATGTCCACATAGTTTGTTTTCTACCATGATATCTTTATATCTTCTATCTTGTTTTATTCTCAGTAGTTTAGACTTTTTGAGAATTTGGCATGGTATATCCAAACAAATCATAGTGCATAAAATGTAAAATGTAGAGTCGGGGAGATCTGAGTTCTTGCTTCAGACTGTTACTAGTAGTGTGGCCTTAAGAAAGTTTCACTTAACTTCTCTGTTACTCAATTTTAACATCTGTAAAGCAGGAATGATAAGAGTACCTAGCTTCCAGTGTTGTTCTAAGGATCAGATGAGTCAAGCTATGTAAACTTTTTCAAGACATTAGAGCTAAGGCCCAGCAAGAAAGTTGTGTCCTGAGCTTGGCATAACCACAATCTTTTGCACTCACCCCTGTATTATCTCAGCACAGCAAAATCCCAGAATTGTTTCTGGTCTTGAAGCGTGCTATGAATCAAACTTGTCCCATAGCTGCTGTTACTCCTCATTATTAAGACTACAGATCACAGCATGGCCAAAGGTGGAAGTACTAAGATTTCCCCACACTGAAGAAGTGTCCTCCTACACACATTTGGAGTGGGATTCTGGAACATATGTTCTTCCATGCAAGCCATTTCCCTCACTTTGAAATTAAACTTCTGTTTGATTCCTGACTCTCCTGTCTCCAGCCTGTTCTGTTTGGCTCTGCCACCCATTGGTTAAAGATTGGTTCCATTCAATTCAGTTGAAAACTTTAAAGTATAATATAAATGCTAGTGAGCTATTATTGCTACATTTTAATAGATCACAGGTCAATTATCAATATCAATGATCAAGTTTTGTTATTTGTTGAATGCTCAAGAACATTTTTGAATTTTGGAAAGGACCTTTGTCATCTGTTTCTGAAGATGAGCAGGTTCTGGTATATAATTTTGGTTATTTGATCATATGAATTTCATATGTACTAAATTTTTACATTCTGAGGTGCTGCTGCTGCCACTGCTGCTGCTGATAGTGACAAAACCTACATAAAGTACTTTCCAACATTTTGTTTCACCTGATACAAGGGAAAGTCCATGAGATTTGGTGTTGAAGTACCCAGATCTAAGTCTTGGCTCTGATAATTACAAACTCGGAGGCTTTGAAGAAATCTCTTCCCATATCTTGATCTTGACTTTACTCCTTTATAAAATGAGGGAATTATAATAGTAGTTCCTATACAGAGGGTACTTCCAGCCCTCCTTTTGTGATTCAATAACATAATTTAAAACCTCTATGTCAGCAACATATTTCTATTCACTAACACTCAAAAAGGCATGATGTATTGCCACATCCCCATCTTTGTTCACAACACTGTGTTCTACTCAACAAATCAATATTTTTTAAGGGCTTGATATATGCCATGCACTGTACTAAACATTGGTGGTTGGAATATGACACATACCTTCTTCCATTTATACTCCCTTCAAGTCCCATCTACTCCACAAAATCAACTCTGATCAATTTTTACTTACGGTGATTTAGAACCATCGAAGGAGATCTGGTAGGTTGGACTTAAAAGGAACTTTTGTCACTGCTTAATGCAATACTCCTGTCTTTCAAATGAGAAACATGAGACCCAAAAAGGAGAAGAAGATTGCCCAGAATTATACAAACAGAAAGAGACAAAGCCAGTGTATGAATCAAGTTTTCTGATTCTAAATTAAATATTCTTCATAGGTCTTCCTCCTATCTCCTCCTCCAATTCCTTTCTCACTCTACTGTCCAGTTAAATTTGCTACCTTATAGTATACCACTCCTGGTTTTCATCAAAATTCTTCTGCAAGAGACTTTTCAGGTGCCTATCCACTGCTAATGACTTAGATTTTTTCCATTATCATTCATATAAATGTATTTCACATATGAATATACATAAATATAAATAATATATATACACAAAAACAAATGTTTATAAAATATATGTCATTATAAATTACTTGAATGCTATTTCTCATTAGAATGTAAGATCCCTGAGGGTAAAATCAATGATTTTATCTTTATATTAATTCTGCAGACTTGGCACAGTGCCTGACCACAGTAAATGCTTAATAAATTTTTACTGACTGACCGACTACTACCCTTATTATCTATGTTCTCTTCTTATGGTTGTTATTTACAACATGTATTGTTAGTTCCCTTTGTATCTCAGGTCCTACTCTTAACTCCTTCTTTGCAAGGACCATGTTCTATATTCTCATACAGTAAGTATTCAATTAAAGCTTGATGCAATAATTTGAATCTTTCATCCAACCAACAAACATTTCTTCAGTGCCTAATATGTTTCAGGAACTCTGATATCTTCTGGGAATAAAAAGACCAAAGGGAAAATAGTTAAGCATCAATCAGAAACAAAATATAAACAGAGAAGGAAAGTATGTAAAGTAAAAAGAAAGTCACTTTAAGTAAGGTAGAAGGAGGAATTGAGAACTAACAATTAGGGAAGGCAGAAAGGACTGGGGAAATGATGGTCTCTCACCTGAATCTTTATATTATCTAGGGATTTCAGGAAGTGGAGCTAAGGAAGGAGAATACGCCAGGCATGTGGCACAACACAAACTGAAATAGTGAGAAGAGGTGAGTCATGAGCAAGGAAAAACAACCAAGCTAATTGCATGAGAAAAAGAAATATGTGTGTGTATACATATACATACACATATGCATGTATTTATGTGTGTATTGTGTATATACATATATGTATACATGTATGTGTGTAAGCACGGCATGTGAATACATGAATGTGTATGTTTATATGTGTGTAAATATATATATAAATATATTTATATAAAATAATAAATATATGAATATGTGTGTAAATATATAAATATAAATATATATATATAGAGAGAGAGATGGACAAGATCATCTAGAAAACAATTTTCAGGAAGAAAGAATTATCCTTCACAGAATTAATACTTCTAAGTTATACCTTACCAGGGGCTAAACACAAAATAAATTGCATAATACAGTGGGGGGGAAAGAATCACTCACTCTTAGCCAGAAGACGTAAGATCAGATTCCACTTCTCATGTTTGCTATTTGTGTGATCCCCTATACCAGTAATTTAACCTTCTGTGGGCCCCACTTTCCTCATCAATATGATGGAAAGACTGGACCCTACAGCCTGTAAGTTCTCTTTTAGCTCTTCATCTATAATTCCATGTTGCTAAATTTTTAAGAGCAAAAAGAAATGTGGGGTTATGAGTGATCTATTTTGGAATCTCTGTACAGCTTTATTCAGGAATGTTATCAGCCTTTTCACTTGATAGATGAGGCAATGGAGAGGTGAAGTGATTTACCCAAGGTTTGTATACAGTATATGGAAGAGTTAGGATTTGAACTCAGGTCCTCTGACTCCAGCAATCTTTCTGCTGTACCATGTGAAAGTTCCAAGATGTTCTTTGTCAACATCATTTTTTTGCTCATGTATAGTCTTATTTTTCCTTCCTTTGAAAATAGGTTTCACCTAGGTCTGTATCCTGGGGGAAATAACCAAAATAAGCCTCAGTTCCTTATCTCTTGTTAGAATAGGTTCAGAGAATGAGGAATAAGGCAAATATCCATTGAAGCTATTAAACCTCAACCAATCAGACTTTGGGACAATTTCATGGTAATGACTTATTTACATAATATGTTTTCATTTTTTTCCATCTTAAAGAAATTTTCAAGTAAGACTCTAGCCAAGGTATGACTCTCGACTAGAAAGTTGGGAGGAAACTGAACAGGAAAAACAAAATTCAACAAAAGTTCAGTATTTCCTAGGCATTTACTAATATTAGTTGATTAAAGCATTTGCAAAATTTATTTCTTTTTTTTAACTTAAGCTTCCCTTCTCTCCTGCATTTACTTTCTTAATTGGATCATTTGGCTTTTGACTGTGGATGATCCTCAGTGCACTCAACCTTCTTTCTGCCAACCACCCTTAGCTTAAATGGAATAATTTAGAAATGCATCCTAGGGCTCTGTAATTTTTTAAGATGCAAGACTCAGAAAGCCTAATTGTGAAGCACATCAGCCATCCATGAGTACCCTCCATTAAGTGATGGAAATTAAAGATCAGGTCAGAAACCAAAGCTCCTCTTCCCAAGTAGGTATTAAAAGCAATTAGCATGGGAGATGGGTCACACCAAAACTATTGGTCATGGATCTCCCATATGAAATTTACAAAGAAAATACTTAAAAGCAGGGAAACACAATAGAAACAAATAACTTGTTGAGATATTGAATTCCCAGGAATAAAAGAAGAGATATCCTTTTTAAAAAATATTCATTCACTGTTTTTCATTTTAAAAGTTTTGACAATATCTTTTTATCAGTATAATTATTGTTTGATATAATCCACCTTCTTGGAAGTCTCTCTTGTAGCAAAGAAAAATAATTAAAGAAATCCAATGGAACCAGTAACTGTGCATGACAGCATATGTAACATTTTGTATGAGAAGGGGAATGTCTCCATCAGTGATCCTCCAGTGCCAGTAGAGTTCTTTATAGTATTTGTGAATATTGTTACACTAATGTTGCTTATTTTACTCTGAATCAGTTCATAAAAATTTTCTATCATCTTCCTGGATTTCTATACGAAGTTTCATGCCATGATTATATTCTATGATAATATTAATGTATTTCATTACACTAAATTCATTACAGTTGAAACATATATTGTGTAATCAGTAGATTCCCCCTTTTTTGGATTTTTTTTTGCTACTGAAGAAAAAGTTTTACCATAAATATTTTGGTACAGGGTACAGTTGTCTATTTTAGATCTCCTTGGAGGACATGATCAGTGATAAGAATAACAGATTAAGGATGAAAAATACATTAATGACTTTGGAGACAGATTTTTAATGAGAAAGAAAGGATACTCCAAGTTGTCTTCTATTACCAACCTTCTCCAAGGGAAGTGACACTGCCCAACAGAGTGACTGGCAAATTAATTGTGAAACATAGGAACTCCTCTTTCAATTTGGCCTGGCACAGCATTCAATTTGTTTCTTTACTAATACATCTGAACTTCTCTTATGGAGAAGTTAACCTACTTGCCCAGCATTATACAACTGTCAGAGATGGGATTGGAAACCAGGTGTCACTATGTGAGGTCAGTTCCCTAACCAGTAAACCATAGCTCCATCAGGAGTGTTGCATACATCATTCCAAGGAGGTAGCTATAGCTCTGAAAGGATACATGACTTACCCCTCAGTTTATATGGCTGACATCCAGGATTTGAACACAGGATTCTTCTGACATATTCAAGTATAACATGTTTTCACTTGTACCTCACTTCATTTTGCACATCAGGTTTGCCCAGGATCATTTCATATCCAAACTGAAATTTGAATCCAGGTTCTCATAATTATAGATGCATTTCCCTTTCCACTAAACCATCCTATTGCCATGCAATTGATCTAGATATTTCCTCCCTGGATTTTCCATAGACCTTGGTTCACATTGTAGACTGGTTGAGTGTGTGTGTGATTTTCCATCTGCTTAATTTTAAAACAGTTAGCTGGAGGGAGGAAAGTACAAGAAGTGTAGTAGCAAGCACCCTGACATATACAGGAGGGTCTGCTGTACAGGTTCTTAAATCTGCTTTTCTAAAAGGACAGCAACATTTGAGGGGTCAACAATCTATTTAATTACATCCACCAACAGAGAAAATACAAATGGAGAAAAAAGGACCAACAAACAAGACTTCTAACTGTCTGACCATAAGCAATATATACATCACAGATCAACAGACAGATCCAACTATCTTACTATTACATACATACTTATCAGATAGAGAAATAACAATATTTGGGTTTAAAAAGCTGGAGGGTGATGTAGGGGGCCTTCTTAATGGCTACCCAGAGTCTCATCTGGCATATAAACCTTATTCCAAGCCCCTAAAGCAAAACCTCATCTCAGAGCATATATACACTTTTCAGAGCTAGATGGCATCATGACCCTCCTGACCCAGTGCCTCATTGAAATTAACTAAAGCTTCCCTTACTGAGCTTCAGGTAAGGCCTATTAATGAGTGTGGATGGTTTTTAACTTCTATTACATAAGGAGACAAAATCTCTTTCTTTCCACTTAAGAAAAGACATTTTAAATACACAGTGTTAAAACAGCCAAGCAACATGGGGGAATTCCTAAGGCGATCCGTTCCTTTGTTCTGCCTTGAGCTAATCATTGTAAATGGTACAAAACTCTTTAGCCCAATGGGAGAGCCTCATCTTCCCATGACTCTTTCATGAAAACTCAAGAACACTTCTGCTGAATGGGACTGAAGCTCCCTGTTCTCCATTCCCTATAGGACACAGGGGAGGAAGAGAAAATTTTGTTTTGTCTCATTTGTTGAAATTTTACTTCCAACAAAGTCCTTACTTGATGCATTATTGGATGAGTAGGAGACCATGAATAGGTCATTTTGCATCTCTGGGTCCCAGTTTCCTTATATGTAAAATGGGGTTAGTGATAACTTTAAGCATCTGTCACTGAATTATTGGAAGGGTCTAATGCAGGCCTGCACAAAAAACTCCTGTAGACCACCTGCAACTCACCAAACAATTTCAGAGGGCCCATGAAAAAATGTAAGGTTGCCACTGTGCACTCTTCTGTTTGTTACATGACCTGCAGCAAGCCACCATTATCAGTCTGTCTCTAGTCTTACTTATCTGTGGCCTAAGAAGTTTAGCCCATTTTAATTTTGGCCCCTACTTACTGCCACGTTGGGCAGGTCTGGTCTAAAGAAATGATGTCTTCTGTACCCTGATATACCTCTGACTTCTGAACCACCATGCCCCAGGAAGCTCATCACTCTGAAAGTTCTCATCAACCCTAGTACTCCACTTATATCACCTTCTGTCCCTCTGACTGGAGAGTGGAAACATGAACTCCAAAGGCTCCATTTAAGGAGAAAGCTGTGCTCACAACATCTCCTCAATTCTTATGTTATTGCATGACTTTGTAACTTCTGTGACTTATTTACCATATGTCCACCATGGGTACCATTCTTAGCCATGACCCGCAACCTACTTTTGTGCTTCCTTTCATCTGTCTTACCCATAAGATTGGATGCTCCTTGAGAACAAGGAATGCTTCGGTTGGTTTGTGGGTTGGTTTTGTACTTGTATCTCCAGAGCTAAGTATAAGCCTGGCATATAGAAACTATTTAATAAATGTTTATTGTCTGATCAGCAGACTGAATATCTAAAGTTGAAAGTCCTTAGTGCAAGAGTAGGTCTCAGAGACAGAAAGTCCTGGGTTCAAATCCCCTATCTTACACATTCTGGAGTTGTGACAATGAACATATTGTTTAATCTCTGTATTTTAGGCAATTTCCTAAGACAAAAAGTGTGCTAAACTGTATTGGTAGAAGAGTTTTTCTCACCTAAAAGTCCCCTAGACCAGTGAAATCATAGACATAGTCCTTGTCTCTTATAAGAATGATTTGTCAAGGTCCTCTATAACCAAAAGGTATTTTGGTCATATCTCTACATTGTTTATTCTGTACCTTTTGTATCAATGAAGTACACCAGGACCTGATTAATTCTTAAATCTAAAGTCCCCTTGCCAGTTAAGACTAATCTCTTAGTATTCCTCTTTTTGAACATTTTATCTTTTCTAATTATGTATAAAATAATTTTTAACTTTTGTTTATTAAAATTTAGTGTTCAAAGTTCTCTCCTTCCTCTCCTCCCCTTTCCCCTCCCTGATAAGGCAAGTGATTTGATATAGACTATATGTGTGCAGGCTTGCAAAATATATTTTATATTAGTCATGTTGTGAAAAAAACACAAACCAAAAAAAAAAAAAGAACAAATCCTCAAACTCAAGAAAAATAAAATAAAAAAGAGTGTACTTCAATCAGTATTCAAATTTCATTGGTTCTTTATCTGCAGGAAGATAGTATTTTTATCATAAGCCTTTCAGAACTGTCTTGTATGATTGTATTAAACAGAATAGCTGTCATTCACAGTTGATTATCCTTACAACATTGCTGTTACAGTGTACAATGTTATACTGCCTCTGCTCATTTTACTTTCCAGTTCATATAATTCTTTCCAGGTATTTTTTCCCTGAAAACCCTTCTGCATGCCTTGTCTTAGAGAACAGCAGTATTCTATCACAGTCACATACCACAACTTGCTCAGCCATTCCCCAATTAACAGACAATTTTTTGATTTCCAATTCTTTACTACCACAAAAGAAAGGAGCTGCTATAAATATTTTAATACATAAAGATCGTTTTTATTTTTTTTAAATCATTTTGGTAAAACTTGGTAATGATATTGCTGGGTCAAATGATACACACAGTTTTTAAAGCCCTTTGGAAATAGTTCCAAACTGCTCTATGGAATGATTGTATCAGTTCACAACTCCATCAATAACTACACGAGTGTCTCAATTTTCCCCCATTTTCCTTTCCAACATTTTCTTTTCCCTTTTCTGTCATATTAGTCAATCTTATAGGTGTGAAGTAATGTCTCAAAGTGATTTTAATTTTTATTTCTCTAATCAATAGTGATTTTGATCATTTTTTCATATGACTATAGATAACTTTGATTTCTTCATCTAAAACCTGCCTGTTCACATCCTTTGATCATTTATGAATTGAAGAATGACTTATATTTTTATATAAATTTGACTCAGTTCTTTACATATTTGAGGAATGAGGCCTTTACCAAAGAAACACGATGCAAAAAATTTTCCCCAGTTTTCTGTTTTCCCTCTAATCTTGAATCTATTATATTCATTTTACAAAAGTTCTTCAGTTTAATGTGATCAAAATTATCCATTTAATAAACCATAATGTTCATCACAAATTCTTCCCTTAACAAATGATCTGACAGGTAAGATATTCCATGCTCCCCTAATTTGCTTATGATATCACCCTTAATGTCTTTATGCACACATTTGGCACTTATCTTGGTAAATAGTGTGAGATGTTGGTCTGTGCCTGGTTTTTCCATACTATTGCCCAGTTTCCTAGCAATTTTTGTCAAATAGTGAGTTTTTGGATGCTTGGTTATTGGAAGTTAACAAACACTATATTACTATGGTCATTTACTGCTGTGTGTTGTGTACTTAGTCTATTCCACTAGTATATTCCTCTGTTTTTAGCCAATACCAAATTATTTTTAATATTATTATTTTATAATACAGTTTGAGGTCTGGTACTGCTAAGCCACCTTCCTTCATAATTTTTCTTCATTGATTTCTTTGACATGCTTGAGGTTTTTTCCTCCAGATGAATTTTATTATCATTTTTTCTAGTTCTATAAAACAATTTTGGTAGTTTTTATTGAAATTACACTGAATAAGTTAGGTAAAATTGTCATTTTGCTATGTTGGATCAGCCTGCCCACAAACAATTAATATTTATCCAATTGTTTAGATCTGCCTTTATTTGTGTGAAAAGTGTTTTGTAATTGTGTCCATATATTTACTGGATTTGTTTTGGTATCTCCTGGCCTTCCTAATGCAGAACTTCTATGCTTCCATTATCAGGCCCTTGACCAATAACAACTCAGGAATGCCTACTATCCTAGAAGAAAGTCATCCTTTACTATGATACTCTCCTGGTTCTAAAAAGGTATTTTGTTTCTGAGTCTATTCCTTGTGACAGAGTAGAAAGAACACTGGTCCTAAAGTCAGCAGATTTGTTTCCTAGTCTGAGCTCTGACATTTTTTGCTTCTGTTAAATTAATTGGAAGTTTCCTTCTCTGAGTCTCAGTTTTCCATTCTGTAAAATGAAAAATGGCTTCTTACAACCTTGCTCTTAGGCTGTTGTGAAAAAGGACTTCCTTGAAACTTAAAGTTATTCATAGATAGTGGTTATTATCATTTCTGCTACCCTGATGATTTTCTTGAGTTTGTACCCACTTTCTTGCTTTAATTGAATCACTAACATTGGTTTGCTCAGCTACTGGGCCATAGATTTCTCTTAACTCTCAGCTTATAAATGTTCTATAAATCCAGCCCCTTATCAAGTCTGATTTCTTCCTTTTTATCCCTAACATTTCCTTAGTCATCAAAGCCTTAATTTTCTGTCCAGTCTCTGGCATCCCCCATAGACTTGGATGACACTTTGAGATAACCAATCCACTGCAAAAAAAAGTCAAATAAAAAGTTAAATAAGTCAGATTAGCACACATTTATTAATGTGTACTATATGTCCTAGACAGTTTGTTAAACACTAGAATACTGCTAAACACTGGAAAAGCAAAAACAATCTAGCTCAAGGAGTTTACAATCTAAGGGCAGGATAGTGTTGGTAGGGAGGCAACATGAAAAAACTATGTAGAAAAGAAATGACATATCTATGACATGCATGATAGCAAATGAAGTTATAAGTTCATAATTTCCAATTTCAATTTCCAAGAATTTAAACAGACTTTAGAAGCCATCAGTTCCTGCCCTCTTCTTTTATCAGGAAGGAGATTGTGGCTTATGGAGATTCAATGAATTGTCCAAGATCATACAATTGGGATGTCTCAGACACTTTGAACTCAGGTCACCTAACTTCAGAGTCAAGTTATTTACATTAGGAAGTCTCATTGGGTAGTCTTCTAGAGAGGATGCATAATGAGAGATGAGCAGCCTGATACCTGGGAATTGTGAAAATGTCTAAATAAGACATCTAATTAATCTTACTAGTCTAAACATACTATTTTTCTAGTAAGGCCAAAAGGAAATTCCAAAAGTTCACCTCTTAAAGTGAATCTAACTTTCCCCCAGCACCCCCCCCCATTTCCTATAATGGATGGAAGCTAGATAGTTTTAAATACTGGCATTCTTGAGTTTTTATGAAATAAATATGGGAATTAGAGATCAAGGCAGCCTCTAGGTATGACTAGAATAGCTAAATGGCAGCATATCAAGAACACAGGATCATCTAAAGCTGAAAGGGGCCTCAGAGAGCATCTTGTCTAATACTCTGATTGTAGAAATGAGGAAATCTCACATATAAAGGTTGTGCCTTGCCCAAAGTCATGGGTAGTAAGTGATAGAACCAAGATTTGAAGACAAGGTTATAGGGCTAATGATCTAGAGCTAAAAAGATCTCAAAGTCCATCTAGTTTAACTTCATTTTAGAGATGAGAGGACTGAGGCCAACATCATACATAGTAGGAGGAAGAGTCAGGATTTGAATTCTGGTTATAACCTCACAGAATTAGAGATAGACATAACATTAAAGGCCATGTAGTCTCAAACTCTCATTTTACAAATGAGAAAACCAAGGCCCAGGGACATGAATTGACTTGCCAAGATAATGTTCATGGCAAATATCACAGGTGAGATTTAAACTCAGGTCCTCTGATTCTTGAGCTAGTGCTCCTTCCATAGTCATACACCTCCTTACATTGATACATTTTTAAAATTTGCCCCATCCACACCAATAATGTGGATTCTGATGCCCACCAGAGTAGATATCTTTCTTTTAATAAAGAAGCAGAGAAACTTCAAACTAACAAAGGCTCTCTAATAGAAAGTTAAGGACTTCTGGAAAGAAGCATTAAAACATATTTTTTTGGAATCTCTGGTGTAGATTGCTTTGAAGCTGTGGTGTTTATTATAACTAGTCCTAGAACTGACCAAGATGAATGAGAAACATAATGGAAAAATAAACCCTTATTTTACATTCAATTTTATACTCCCCTTTTTTAATGCCTGTCATTGCCAAAGTTTCTACCTACAATATATTTTGCTAGATAATGAGCTCTTCCTAAGTACTGATCACAATTTACTAGCCCAGACAACATTTCCAGTCCATTAAAAAATTTAGTCTTTAATAAAGCATGTGGTTCAGAGGTGGAGATGGGGTGGAAGTGAGAGGTGTGCAGCTATAGCTGCCTATTGACATAGGAAACTACAAATTAACAAAATCTACATTGAATTATATTTTTATTTATTTTGTTAAACATAAATCACATTGTAATCTGGTTTGGATTGCACTGGAAAGTTTTGCAATTGAGTTTGATATCTCTGAATTAGATGACCACTAAATTCCTTTCCAGCTCAAAATCTAGGACCTATAGGACACATTCATAAGTTCTCTGTCCAAAAAGGCCACTGAGTTTCACTGAATTTAGAGAAAGAAAAGATCTTTAAAAGTATGTGGCACTCTCTGTTTTCAAAACAAAAGAATTTTAGAAATGGAATGGAAACTAGAGCTCATCTAGTCTAATTCCCTTATTTGTTTTAATGAGGAAATCTAGGTCTAGAGAAAAACAACTTGAGTCTCAGTTTCCTCATTTGGAAAATGAAGTAATAGTCCCTGCAGTATTTTAACTGAAAAGGTTGCTGTAAGACTCAAATTAGAAAAAGGCCTACAACATACTTTGCAAAAATTGACATATAATAAACATCAGGAATTATTGATAAATATCAATATGTTAGATCATAGCAAATCCCAAGATTATCCAGCTACACAGGGGTAAAATGAGGCCTATTATCAGGTGTCCTAACTCTCAAGCTAATGTTCTTTAGATGCCCTAACTCTCAAGCTAATGGTCTTTAGACTCCAAGATCTAGAATTAGAACATACTAGATCCAGAGTACATTAAGCTCAACATCCAATTGTGCAGTTTGGAAACCAAGGCACAGTGTGTAAATTCTATGCCACTGGCAAGTAGTGGAAAAGCTGAGATTTCAAACCAGACTTCAAAACACAGGGCTTCTCGATCTGCAATTCTTAGTGCCACATGGCCAAGGAAGAGCTGGGCTCTGCTCCCATCTGCTGCGCGACGGACACTTGGGATCAGTTTTTAAGAGCTCTCTGGAATGGAAATCTCCTCCACTCCATTGCTGCGTGGCTTCCACTGCTTCAGTATTGTGGAAATACAATCAGGATAACACAAGATCTAGCAGCTTCTACTTAAGGGATCGAAGGGCATGGAATAGATATTCCAGAAGTCAAAGGAACTAGGACTAAAACCAAGAATCACCTACCCAGCAAAAC
>CM053769.1:475612043-475633557 GCA_028658325.1 Potorous gilbertii | reverse complement strand
GAGGGAGCAATTTGAAGTCAACACTCTTGGGGAGGGACAGGATCAAAAGAGAATAGAAACAATGGGGGGCAGGATAGTATGGAGGGAAATATAGTTAGTCTTATACAACACGACTATTATGAAAGTCATTTGCAAAACTACACAGATATGGCCTATATGGAATTGCCTGCCTTCCCAACGGGAATGGGTGGGGAGGGAGGGATGGGGAGAAGTTGGAACTCAAAGTTTTAGGAACAACTGTTGTGTATAGTTCTTGCAATTAGGAAATAAGAAATACAGGTAATGGGGAAGAGAGTGTTATCTGGCCCTAGAGGACAAAAGAGAAGTTGGGGTAAGGGAAGGGATGGATGAAAGAAGAGAGGGCAGATTGGTGATATGGGTAATTAGAATGTTCACTGTATTGGGGAGAGGGGAGGGGATAAATCGGAAGAAAATTTTGGAACCCCAAATCTTGTGAAAATGAATGGAAAAAGTTAAATAAATAAATTTATTAATAAAAAAAGACTGCTTGAAAGTCCTCAATTTCATTGAAAGACCATATTTTCCCCTCAAGTATTATACTCAGTTTTGTTGGATAGGTGATTGTTAGTTTTAGACCTAGTTCCTTTGACTTCTGGAATATCCTATTCCATGCTCTTTGATCACTTAATGTTGAAGGTGCTGCATCTTGTGTAATCCTGGTTGTATTTCCACAATACTGGAATTACTTCTTTCTACCTGCTTGCAATATTTTCTCCTTGACCTGGGAACTCTGAAATTTGGCCACAATGTTGCTAAGAGTTTTTGTTTTTGGATCTCTTTCAGGTGGTGATCAGTGGATTCCTTGAATCCTTATTTTGCCCTCTGGTTCTAGAATATCAGGGCAGTTTCCCTTGATAATTTCATGAGGGATAATGTCTAGGCTCTTTTTTTCATCATGGCTTTCTGGTAGTCCCATGATTTTTAGATTTTCTCTCCTGGATCTATTTTCCATGTCACTTGTTTTTCCAATGAGATATTTCACATTCTTTTCCATTTTGTCATTCTCTTCGTTTTGTTTTGTGATTTCTTGGTTTCTCAGAAAGTCATTAACCTCCATCTGTTCCATTCTAATTTTGAGAGAACTATTTTCTTCAGTGAGCTTTTGCACCTCTTTTTCCACTTGGCTAATTCTGCTTTTGAAAGCTTTCTTCTCCTCATTGGCTTTTTGAACCTCTTTTGCCAATTAAGTTAGCCTATTTTTCAAGGTGTTATTTCCTTCAGCATTTTTTTGGGTTTCCTTTTTTAAGGTATTGACCCGCTTTTCATGCTTTTCTTGCATCTCTCTCATTTCACTTCCCAGTCTTTCCTCCACCTGTCTAATTTGATTTTCAAAATCCTTTTTGAGCTCTTCCATGGTCTGAGCCCATTGGATATCTATTTCAGATGTTTGGGCTACAGAGACCTTGACTCCTATGTCTTTACCTGATGGTAAGCATTACTGTTCTTCTTCAGAGACGAATGTCCCAATCATCTGTTCCCCAAGAAAATAACCTTCTATGGTCTTATTTTTTTTCCCTTTTCTGGGCATTTTCCCAGCCAGTTACTTGACTTCTGTGGGTCCTCTCCACTCCTGGCCTAGGGCCGCCCAGCTATTGCTTGGGATCTGAGATTCAAATGCTGCTCCTCAGCCTCAGGGCTTTCATTGACAGGCTTGGCTGCTCTTCAATGGGAGCTTAATTTCTGGTGCTCAGGTGGGGGCAGGGCCACCTCCCAGGCTCAGTTCTCTCAGGGGGTTTATTCAGAGACCTTTTGTAATGGAGCTCCTGCCGAGCTCCAGACTACTCCAGGAGCCTCTGGCCACCTGCTGCCTCTGCCACTGCCTCTTCAGCTGCCTCCCGAGGGTGCCTGAGTCCAGGAGACACCCCCCTCCCCTCTCAGCCTGTCTCTCTCACTTACCTGTGAGTCTGTGGGTGGAGCGACCTGCGTGGTCACTGGAGATTCCGTCCCTGAAGCCTGCTCAGATCTGCTCAGTCCTCTCAGTGCCACGTGGCCAGGGCAGGGGAGAGCTCCACTCCTGTCTGGTGTACGATGGACCTTTGGGATCGGTTTGTCAGGGCTCTCTGGAACGGAAATCTCCTTCACTGTGTTGCTGTGCGACTTCCACTGTTCCAGAATTTGTTGGGAGTTCTTTTTAGAGGAAATCCATGGGCTGTGGGTTTGGAGCTGGCATAAGTGAGTCTTTCTACTCCGCCATCTTGGCTCCGCCCCCCTGTAAGTTTTCTTACATGTTATTTACACGTTACTTAAAATGTTCTTCTGGTTCTACTCACTTCACTTTGAATCAGTTCATCATATCTTCTTATACCAAGATAATATGCTTGAACCCTGCTCTCATCACAATTCAGTGAAAGAAACACATAGAGTACAAGTTATTTGGTCAATCTCCAATTGATGGCATCCCTCAATATATGTTTGTGTGTGTGTGTATGTATAGATATGTATGTATATGTGTGTATATTTGTATATATAGGTCCTTTTTCTTTGCTTTCTCTCTCTTTATGGTACATACCTAGTAGTTGTTATTTCTGATCAAAACAATATGCACAATTCTACACATCTTTGGGTATAGTTCCAAATTGTTCTCCAGAATGGTTGGATCCGTTTACAACTCATCAACAATACTTTAATTTTCCAATTTTCCTACATCCTCTCCAACATTTGTTATATTCTTTTTTATCTCATAAGTCCATTTGATAGGTGTAACGTCATATCTTAGAGTAATTTTAATTTGGATTTTGCCAATCAATTGTAACTTTTACATGATTACATCTAACTTTGATTTCATCATCTGAAAAATACTTCTTAATATCCTTTTACCATTCATCAACTGGAGAATGATGCATTTTTGGTGGCTATCTAATACAGTTGATGTACTAAAAGTCTTCACAATATAGCATATCACACAGCTGGTCATCCAGTCAATTGTATCTTTTCTATATAACTTTTCTAAAATTCTCCTTTAATTCTTTCTTTTTTATTTTTTTGTTAGATATATCTGCTTCTGGAAGGGGAGAGAGAGTTGAAATCCCCAACTAGTACAAGTTTATTATCTACTTCCTCATGTAATTCATTTAACTTTTCCTTTATAAATTTGGATGCCATACCATTTAGTGTCTATATGTTTAATATTGATACTACTTCATTGTTTTTGATACTTTTTAGCAAGATGTAGTTTCCTTACTTATCTCTTAGTTAGATCTATTTTTGCTTTTGCTTTGCCTGAGACCATGGTTGCTACTTCTTTTTTTTTTTAATCTCAATTGAAGCATAATAGATTCTACTCCAACCCCTTACCTTTACTCTGTGTCTGTTTATTTTAAACAATACATTATAGGGTTTGGATTTTTCATTCTAGTCTGATACCTGCTCCCACTTTCATTTTGTGGGTTCTTTTTTCATCTTATTCATCTTATTTGTAGCTATAATTACTGTGTATTTTCTTCCATACTATTTTCCCTTTGTTTATACTTTTTTCTCTCCTTTCATCTTTCCTTCCCCGAACAAGTGTTTTGTTTCTGAACATCACCTCACCCAATCTTTACTCTTTTCTTTCAGATCCCCCTTTTTATCCCTTTTGCCTCCTACTTGCCTGTAGGGTAAGAAATTTATATACTCAACTGTGTGTGTGTGTGTGTGTGTGTGTGTGTGTGTGTGTGTGTTTTATTCTTTCCTTCATTAAATTGTGATGAGATTAAGGTTCAGACATTGTCCACTCTTTTCCCAACCCACCTTCCCCTCCATTGCACAGCATTCACTCCCCTCTCACCCCAATGAGACAGACTTTCCATGCCAGCCTTATAAGTTGTCTTAGACTAGAAAATTGTTTCATCCTGTCCTTTTGTGGGCTTTGCTGCTTCAGAATTTGTTTTGAAGCATTACTTTAAAGTTATTTGAAGGAGAATTTGGGAGTGGTCAGGTGAGTCACTGATTTTACTTAGCCATCTTGGCTCTACTTTGATTTTTTTTTCTAATTTTTCAAGGTATTCATTAATAAAAATATCAGAGAACCTGGATAAAATCCTGCTGCTGGTATTTCACTTTGTTTGTTTATCCTCTCTGACACTCAATTTCCTCACCTATGAAATGGCTAAATTACCTCTGCAGGACTCTTCACCTCTAGGTATACAATAATCTTAAAAAATAAAGGGATTAAAAATGCAGGGCAATCAATTTAATTTGGATTTCGCCAATCAATTGTAACTTTTACATGATTATATCTAACTTTGATTTCATCATCTGAAAAATACTTCTTATTATCCTTTTACCATTCATCAACTGGAGAATGATGCATTTTTGGTGGCTATCTAATACAATTGATGTACTAAAAGTCTTTTGTGGCTATTTGCACAAAACAAGGGCATCACATAGTAAGGATAATAACCTGATAACTATATTCAATGTGTGATGAATATGAAAGGGGAACTTTTTTTACATACATCTCTACAATAAGACTAGAAAGAGTAAGTGTAAGTATGAATTTGGCATATTTAAGCTTAAGATAAGGAAAAAAATCATAATGGAAATATTCCAAATTGAATTACTGTTCCTTAGTCTTCTTCAAGAAGAGGCTGGATGACCACTTGTGTGATATGGTGAAATGAGAAAACTTTATAGTACATCAACTGGATTAGATACCCACTAGAGATGCCAGAGAATTTACTAGAGAATTAATACAAATAAAAAAATAGACAAATAGAAATTTCTGGCTATGATATTGACATAAAAATTGCAAAAAAAGACATTACTTTTACTTAGCCTCATTTTTTTACATTCTCCTTAAATGGTTAAATGAATAGAGTAGATAGTGTTAAATTTAGAGTCAGATAAATCCAATTTAGAATCTTTGCTCATGAACTTTCTAACTGTCTGATCCTGGGAAAGTCATTTAACTTTTTTCAGTCTCTTGAATTTCGTTTACAAAATGAGGATAACTATCTCTGAGAGTCATTGTGAAGATCAAATAAGAAGCTATGTAGAAAGAATTTTACAAATATTAAAGTTCTATATAAATGTCAGCAATTTATCCTCATCCTTATCCTCATCGTCATTGTTAAGCTTGATGTTTAAGGTAGAACTATAGAAATTTTCAGTTCATACAAAAAAGGACTACATAATAAGTCTACTGTCTTCCCGATCTGTGGAAGGCTAGTATTTTTTACAATCTTCGTAGGCAAAGGCCAAAAGGCTTTAAGCAGCTACATAAATACATATATTGATTGAGAGAGAAAGAGATGCAGTTAATAGGAAACACCAACTGTATGAACTATACTTTTATTAAGCATTTACCGTGTGTCAGGCAAGGATATTCCTACATTACTGCAAACCTGTATGTATCCAAAATATCTCCAATGTTTTATGGAGACAAAATATTGTTCTGTTTCTTAAAATTGACCCCAAAATATGAGATAAAAGATTTTTCAAGGTCAGAAGGCAATGTAATCCCATTAATTGGCTTTTCTTAGATCCACAGAAGTAGGCAAAGTAAGGGTAGCTATTGTTTATTCATTTCTGAAAAGAGGAGAGAGCAACTCTTGCCAAGCTTTTATATATGGAACAGTCAGAAAGTCAGGAAAGTGGAAGGCAAACAAAGTGACCTCCTAATCACTGTTCTGACCATGTTATTCCCTTAATTAATATCCAGTAATCCCCTATAGTCAACAGAATAAAATATAAATGTGAATTCCCTTTTTTTGAAATTTAAAAGCCAAAGATGATTTCCCAAGTTGTCACTGACATACCTTTCCAATTTCAATTTCATGTGTGGATTTCCATTTGTTTCATTTCTGACAGCATTGCTTAATGACCACTTCCTATAAAGTTCTAGTCTTAGTGTACTTTAGTGCCAAAATCTCTATCTCCAAAAAATCTCTAGTTCATAAATATTCTCTGTCTATTTTTCTCTCTTTCTGTCTCCTTGTATCTTTCTGTCCCCCTCCTCTTTTGTCTATTCCTCTCTGTTTTCCATCCTCTCTTTGTGTCTCTGTCATCTCATTGTCTCTATAATTTTCTCTCTCTACCTGGAACTCTATGTCTGTCTATTTTTTCTTTCATGAAGTCAGAACCATGTGCATAACAGATGACATAAGAATTCCTCTATCCACCTTGACCTGGAAGGTTTTCTTCGCTATGGCTAGGTTCTAGTAAATTAATATATCTTACACAGAGTTGAACGTCATTTTGGGCATCAGTTGAATATGAGAATTTCATTCTTGATGTGACTGATTTCCTTTGTTCAGTTACAGTTGATTTAAAAATGAACCACCTCAAGTACAATGAGGTCAGGCAGTGGAAACTAAAAAATATGAGAATTTTGACAAATTACTTTTCTGCAGGGGCAAGAGCAAGAGTCTCACAACTGTCATTATCCTCTGCCACTCTAATCCATACTGTAAACACCTGCCCCTCACCCTTAAATAGTGGATATATCATAATATCAATTGTGGAAAATCATTTCAATCTTATATATAGATGTCTATGTGTTGATGGAAGGAATGTTAGAATGAAAATTGACATTAACAACAGTCCCTTTCTATTTACTGATTACTTCCTGACAACCTAGAATCTCATATCTCTCATAAACCATAGCCAATTAAAAACAACTCTTCAATCGTACTCACTTTTGGAAATACTGACCAATATCAATTCTTCTAGTGTCTAAACTCCTTGAGGAAGCTATCTATCCTTGCCATCTACCTTCCCACTTATTCTTTTCTAAACTCTCTGAAATCAGACTTCTGATTTTATTACTTAACTGAAACTATATCCACAAAGTTGTCAGTGCCAAATAGTTTGTCCTTCCCTCAATCCTCATTCTTCTTGACATTTTCACATCATTTGATATGGATGATCACATTTTCTCCCAGATAACCTCTCCCTTCTAGCTTGACAGGACACGACTCTCTTCAGTTTCTCCTGCTACCTGTCTGACAGGTCCTTTTCTGTCTTTTATTGTGGATTCTTCATCTATGTCACTCATATTAACTGTAGGTATTCCCCAGCTCTCTCCTGGGCTTTTATTATCTTTATGTTCTATATTCTCTCATTCTGTGATCTTACCAGTTCTTATGGATTTAAATACTATCTTTAAATAAATAATCCCAAGACCTATATACTCAATCCCTAGTCAATCTTCTGAACTCAGTTCTATCATTATCAATTTCTTCTTTTAGATCTCAAGCCAATAAACCATATCCAATAAACATGTCAAATTCAATACATCCTGAACAAAATTCCATCCCACTAACTCCAAAGCATTCAGTTTTCTGAACTTCCCTATTACTATCAAAGACAACCATTTATGCAGCGAGGTAGTAGATTGTACAGAACACTGGGAATGAAGTAAGGAAAACCTGAGTTCAAAACCAACCTTAGAAGTTTTCTAGCTGTGTGATTCTGGGCAAGTCACTTAATTCCTTTTTGACTCAGTGTACTCAAATGTAAAATGGTCATAATAAAAACTCCTACCTCCCAGAGTCATTGTGTGGATCAAATGACATTTGTAAATATTTGTAAAACACTAAGTGCAGTACCTGGCATACATTAGGGACTTAATAAATGCTTTTTTCCCCTTCTGTTCCTAGTCACCCAGGTTCACAACTAGAGTCTTCATTCTGATTTACTCTAAGTATCCAATATGTTGCTAAATCTTTTTTTTCTACCTTTACAATATTTCTCTTATTTCCCTTTCTCTCCATTCACATGGATATCACTCTAGTTCAACCCTTATCACCTCTCTATTTTAATAGGCTGTGATTGATTTCTCATTTTTTAATTTTCTCTCCATTCCAATCTATCATCTATTTAGCTACCAAAGCAATTTTTAACTAATGTGTGTCTGTCCAGGTCATCCTCCTATTCGGTAAGCTCCAGTGTGGTGTCCTATTACCTCCAGAATCAAATATTAAAGTCCTTTGTTTGGCCTTTAAAGACAGGTAAACCAAAAAGGGGCTCCCTGACCTCAGGGGGCTTTTTATCCTATATCAAGAAAACAATATACATATAGATAATTTGAAAGGAGATATACAAAGTAATTTGGGGAACACTTGAAGAGTATAGTTGGGATCATTTTTTGAGGTGTCAGACTAGATGAAAGTTGAGGCACATTTTGTGATTCAATGATTTATTTTCTCCTTCATCGTAGATTTATGGTCATGAGTAATCCAGAAGTTTATCATTAATTCAGTTTTTATTCTGTTTCAAATTTCATATACTATTTCATTTGTTTAAATATTAACTAATCATAATTTAATTATTTAAGTTGGCATTTGTTTAAAAAATATGTGAAAGACTGAAAAAGTACCTCCTGCAGAGAAAGAGTTGTATGTTAATTATGGCTTCTGCATCTGGCTATGTAAGGACATCTGTTCCTCTTTTGACAATGCTGGAGGAAATCATTTTGTATCAATAACTCAAAACTTTAGAATGTAATTACAGTATACTAATTTTAGATATTAATACATTTCAGTTTTAAAAACAAATGAACTTCACGATCTTGCTTGTCAGCAGTCATTTAACTGGAATAAATTTTATAAAAATAATTTTATTTTAATAGTTTCTAAATGATCTAGTATTCCAGTTATTTTCATTTCCAAGCATGCCATGATTTTCAGGCAGCTTAATTTTAAAGTGACAACTTACCTTAAGGAGTTATTGTCTGACCTGGAATTTTCTGCAAGCCCAGGAACATGTCATCATGATTAAGAGCTGGAAGGTACCTTAAGAACTAATCTAATTTCAACCTTAAATATTACAGATAAGAAAACTGAGGCTCAGATGGGTTAAGGGTCTTCTTCAGGTATGTGCCTGGAGTGTCTGAGGCAGCCTTGGAATTAAGCAGAGAGATGAGGTTGAATGTTATTTGGGAGAAACAGCTAAGAGTCCAATTTGAATATACCCAAGAGTATGTTAAGAAGAGCAATGCAATGAGCCCTGAAAGGGAGACTGAAGTCACTTATGAAAGTCTTTATAAACTCTTTATAAATTTATAAAATCCTAGAGTTAATGGGAAGTTGCCAGAAGTTATTAAGGTGGGGAAAGACATTATGAAGCTTGTGTTTTATGAGTCTAAATTTGGTAACTGTATGGAGGAAAGATTGCCCAGGAGAGAGAAATGAGGCAAGGTATAGAAGGAGCAGAATATGCCACATAATCAACCTGCGTTAATTTTGGATTCAAACATATTGAAGTCATTCTTACTACTGAAGAAGAGCCCTTTTATTTCAAGGAAAACTCCTCTACGTGAACAAGTGATAAATTTCACTCCACCTTCTTCAGAAGATTACCCTCTCCGTCATCCAAACTCACAAATCTTGAATCTCTGCACTGGCTGCTATCCTGATGACATGACACATGTCTAAACTGCCCTTTCCTGATCCAAATCTTCATGTGATCTATCTATCCCCAGTAGATTTTTCCTTTATTTATTTATCCTCCTTTGCCTGGATAAACACCTTGGGAAATGTCTACAGTTGGTGTCTCCACCCTATTAATTATCTCCAATTTATCCCATCTACATCTTGTTTCAATGTTGTTGTTTGAGTTTTCCCTTCCCCAATGAGCTGTGAGCTTTTTGCGAATGGGGACATTTCCACCATTTCTTTTTATTCCCAGAGTTTAGCACACTGCTTAGTACAGAGTAGGTGCTTAATTAATGTTTGTTGACCAACTGAGTTCTCTTACTTGCTTCTTAATTCTTTGTAGTCTGACTTCCATTTTTATCATTCATTTGAATCTGCTGTCTCTAAAGTTAGTAATCATCTGTTAACTGCCAAATATAATGGTATTCTTCTCAATCCCAATGCTTCTTGACCTTCCTGCAGACTTTGACATTGTCAGTCACTCTCTTCTAAATATTCTTTTCCCTCCAGTTTGTTTAGTTTTTACCATTGTATGTCTGTGTATGTATGTGTGTGTATGTGTGTGAGTGTGTGTGTGTGAGAGAGAGAGAGAGAGAGAGAGAGAGAAAGAGAGAGAGAGAGAGAGAGAGAGAGAGAGAGAGAGAGAGAGGCGGGGCACAGAAAGACAAAGACAGACAGACAGACAGAGAGAAATTGTTCAGGCCTAATTCTCTTTTTGCTGTCTTACTACTCCTCATTTTTTTTGCATCTTCATTCATATCATGCCCACTAACTATCGATATCCTCCAAGATGATACCAGATTCTCTTCTCTCTTAATACTAAATTGCTTAATTATCTTATCAACTTCCATGGACTCATCGATCACCTTTATTCATAAGATGAATTCATGTATGTATGTGTGTGTGTGTATGTGTATATATATATATGTATATATATTATATATATACATATATATAATATATATACATATATATATACTTATATAAGTGTATGTGTGTGTATACTCTTATATAACTTTGACCTTTTCCCAGTCACCCCTTCCAAACTTCTTCCAACTAGATTTCCCATAGACATATGATAATTTAATTCAATTCATGAAAGAAGCCACTTAGCCTAGAGATGGCATCATGGACCTTCATATAGATGGAAGGAAACTCAGAGGCTTGTAGATGAGGAAATAGAGACTCAGGTGAAGATACTTGCTCAAGGTCAAACAGTTGGCAAGTAGTTGGTCCTGTCACCCATTCCTTAAATGTTCTTCCTTCTCAAAGCTTAGAGAGATGCAGGATTCCTGACTCAGTAAGAAGACAGACAAAACTCAGTTTTATGTTTAGTCTCTAAACAATCTATAACAATCCAAAGTGCTCTTATGATTCTCTGAAAGCTATTTATGGACTAAACACCTATAGTGCATCACAACTACTCAGTGCTGATGGAATCACATTGACTAGTGATAAGAACATGATCCTAGAGAGATGGGCTGAACACTTCCACAGTGTTCTCAACAGACCATCAGCAATCAGTGCTGAGGTCACTGACCATTTACCTCAGGTTCAAGTCAATCCTTCTTCACCTGAATTTACAACTGAAGAAAAGGTTTTGAGAGTCATTAGACTCCTTTCATGTGGCAAAGCACAGGCTGTTGATTCTATTCCAGATGAAATTTACAAAATAGGGGGACCATTTCTCATACAAAAGATGTCTGAAATTTTCCAGGTTATATGACAAGGGAAATTTTCTCCCAGGATTACAAGGATGCCTGCCTTGTCCATCTCTATGAAGGAAAAGGGAATAGATTGTCCTGCAATAATTATGGGAGTGACTCTCTTAGTAATTACTGGCAAGATTTCTGCTAGAGTCCTTCCTCATAGGCTAATCCTTCATCTGGAAGTTGGTCATATATTTGAGAACCAGTGTGGCTTCAGAAAGGGCCAAGGAATAGTCAATATGGTGTTTGCTGCCCCAAAATCCCAGGAGAAGTGCCAGGAGCAGAACAGAGGTCTATATACAACATTTGCAGATCTGACCAAGGTCTTTGACACTGTAAGAAATGAGAGCTTATAGAAAATTATGTCAAAATTTGGTTTCCCAGAGAAGTTCATCTGTATTGTATGGCAATTTAATGATGGCATGTTTGCCCAATGGAGTAAAACAGGACTGTGTCCTTGCTTCCATGATTTTTAGCATGATGTTTTCAGACATTTTATCAAATGTTTTCAACGAGAATGAACTACTGCACTGATGGTAAGTTCTTCAATTTGAAAAGCCTACAAGTCAAGACCAAATTTGAAAGAGTGTTGGAGCATGATTTTCGGTTTGCAGATGATTGTGCACTCAGTGCAGCCTCTGAAGCTGAGATGCAACAAAGTATAGATGAATTCTCTGTTGCCTATGCTAATTCTGGCCTAGTAATTAACACCAAGAAAACGCAGGTGTTCTGTCAGTCACCCCCACACCATCCATCCGTGGAATCATTGGTTACAACAAATGGAAAAGATCTGAATTCTGTAGATAAATTCACTTACCTTGATAGCGGTCTTTTCAGGGATGTACACAATGACATTGAAATTGATGTACACATTGCCAGAGCTAGCTAAGTGTTTGGGAGGCTCTGAAGACAAGTTTGGAAGAGAAGAGATATTAGACTGAATACCAAACCAAAGATCTACAGAGCCCGTGTGCTGACCTCTTTGTTGTATGCCTGTGAATCATGGGCAGACTACCAGCACCATGACAGGAAATTGGATCCCTCCCATTTGAACTATCTTAGGAAGATTTTGAAGATCATTTGGCAGGATAAGAGAGCGGACAGTGAAGTCCTTGCTTAAACAAAATTGCAATGCATTTAAACTATTCTTCAGAGAACTCAGCTCTGATGGGCTGACCACATTGTTCGAATGCAAAATATAAGCTTGCCAAAAAAACTATTTTATGGAGAATTCACTTGAGGCAGGTGATCACATGGTGGTCAGAAGAAAAAATAGAGGGACACTGACAAGGTCTCTCTCAAGAACTTTGGATGTGATTGTGTGACATGGGAGAGGCTGGCACAGGAACATTCATCATGTTGTGCCCACATCAGAAAGGATGCTGTGTTCTATGAGCTAAGCAGAATTGAAACAGCACAAAGGAAATGCTGGATGTGCAAATTTGGAATATCCATCCCAAATGTTCACATGGACAATCTGTGCCCTATCTGTGGTAGAGCCTTCTGAGCTCATTTTGGTCTAATCAGCCACAGTATACCACATTGTAACTTGACTTTATCTTGGTGATGCCATTTTGGTCCTCTTTGAGAATGAAGGACAACAACCATTTGTGTCCACAATTCTTAGCATAGGACTGGCACAGAGTAAACTCTCAATAAATGATTAGTGACTAATTGATGAACTACAGAAAAAAAATACTTCATTATACCCCTACATATTTTTTTTCTGGGAATATATCCAACTCATCCTACTTTTGTTCTTATTTATACATAGTGATTTGTATACTACATCCCTACCTAGACAAAGTGCTCCTTGACGACAAGGACTGTTGAGAGACAGATACATAGACCAAGAGAGAAAAAGAGATAGAGACAGAGAGAGAGATTAAAATACATGATACAAAGCAAATACATGACACATGTATTAATTATGCATCGAGGTAGGGAGGAGCCAAGATGGCAGAGTAGAAAGATTCACATATGCTAGCTACCAGCCCACAGCCCATGGATTTCCTGTAAAAAGAACTCCCAACAAATTCTGGAGCAGCGGAAGCATACAGCAATGGAGTGAAGGAGATTACTGTTCCAGAGAGACTTGAAAAACTGATCACAAAGGTCCGTCACACATGGGACAGGAGCGGAGCCCAGCCCTACCCTGGCCTCACGGCCCCAAGGGAAGCAGATCAGAGCAGACTTCAGTGATAGAATTCTTCAGTGGATGCGAAGGTCCCTCCACCCACAGATGCACAGGTCAGTGAGAGAGACTTCTGGGCTGGCCGAGAGGGGAGCAGGGTGTCTCCATAACTCAGGCCCCCTCCGGAGGCAGCAGCAGAGGCAGCGGGCAGCCAGAGGCTCCCAGAGCAGGCAGGAGCTAGAGTCCATTAGTAAATGGCTCTGCATAAACTTCCTGAGGGAACTGAGACTGGGAGGCAGCCCTGCCCCGACCTGAGAACCTGAATTAATCTTACCCTGAATAGCTGCCCCACCTGCCACTGAAAGCCCTGAGGCTGGGGAGCAGCATTTGAATCTCAGACACCAAGGACTAGCTGGGTGGATTTGGGCAGGGGTGGAGAGGACTCTCAGAAGTCAAGTAACTGGCTGGGAAAATGCCCAGAAAAGGGGAAAAAATAAGACCATAGAAGGTTACTTTCTTGGGGAACAGATGATTCCGCAATTCGGAGCTCAGGTTAGACTGGAAGGTCCATGGGAAGGATCTATTTGGCTGGGGTGAGCCCACAGAGCACAGAGCAGCCAGTCAGCACAGCAGAGCTAAAGGGATCTGAGAAACCTGAGAGTGGCAGGCGGAACTGGCAGAGTGGCACTGAAGGTGGGAGACAAGCCAAACCCAAGTCAGTGAGTGCTGCTGAGCGCCAGATATCAACGTATCAGCTCCTGAGACCTTCAGTCTGAAGATTAAACTTCGGTAAGTCATCTACTTGAACTTCCAGGAGCCAGGATGTTGGAGTGATCAGTAAATGCTCTCTCCTCCCCACTTGATTACCATGAAAGAACCATAAAATATTTCCCCAGAAAAATCCTGGATCAGTGAAGATGGCAAAGGGGCCAATAATAGTCTCATAACACCTGAGGCTAAGAAAATAGCTAAGGGGGATTCCTGCTACTGTGGCAGAGGCAAACCAGAAGCACAGAGGACCCAGGGCAGAGAAAACTCACACTGGGACCCAGGCAAGCCTCAGCACCAGGAGAGGAGCCCCAGGAAAGGTTGGAACACAGGTTAGCATATAGGAGTGCCTCAGCACTCCAGGGGAATCAGAAAGACGATAGGGCAGCTGGGATCACCAGCCCCCGAGCTTGCCTTTGCCTCAGTTCAGCTGAAGAGATCTCCTGTGACCAGACTACTCCTCCCCCACACTTAACAAGCTAACCCCAGGACTGATCATGGAAACACAAAACATAAACCTGCTTTCAGCTTTTTCACACATCAGCTGTAGCTTCTGACTGAAAGAACTAGAAGCCACAACACTCAATCAACATCTTGAACAAGAAAAAGCAGAGGGGCAAAAGAAACATAGAATCGTTCTATGGGGATAAGGAACAAAACACAAACACCAAAGAGGTAAGAGCTGAGACTGTACTTCCACCTGAAACTTCAGAAGGGACTATGAACTGCTCACAAGCACAAGCAGCTCTCCTGGAACAGCTGAAGAAAGAAATAGAAGATAAACTGACCAATGATTTTAAAATTTTGATAAAGGAATTCACTGATGAGAACATCTCTCTGAAAAGGAAAATAACACCCTAAAAGGTCAAATGGAAAAGGAAACCCAAAACCTAACTGGGAAAATTGGTCGAATGGAAAAGGAAGTACAAAAATTAACTGGAGAAAATAGCTCCTTAAAAGGAAAAATTGGGCAGATAGAAAAGGAGATGCAAAAGTCAATATTAAGCCACTAGCAGTACACCTGCGATTTAAGTAAAAGTATGGAGACACAGGTAATAACAGAGCAGATATGGGAGCATAAGTCATCAGAAAATTGGAAGATGATCAAGTATAATTGATGTTTATCTATTCCTGAAAGCAGTTCAAGGATGGGAAGCTTAAGTAATCAAATTCACAACATAGAAGTAAAGAGAAGGCACCTAAATTACTCTGCTAGGGTGGACTTTGACTTATATCAAGATGACATAAGATGGAGATATGCATATGGAAAATGACAGTTAGCTGCTCCTGGGGAAACATAACCTATGTTGCCTGCCATGTGGGTAAGCATGGCTTCTTTCTATTTGCCATGTAGCCAGAAATAGCTACCTTTCTAGTGACATTCATCTGTAGTAGGGACACCATATATTAAGCCAGTGTAGGTCAGTTGGGGAAGAGAGAGCAGAGGACCACATTCCCTTTCCTTTAAACCCTGTGTCTCCAGAAACAAGCCACATATTTTGGTCTTATGTTATTTGTTCTTCTTGTTTCTACAGGAAGGGAGTGGGATTTCCAGTCTAGGAGTTCAAATCATGAGAACTTTGGGGCTTAACAATCCAGCATGGACATTACCACAAGCCTAGATAAGGCATTTGACTGAAGTTGGTGGGACTGCTGTTATCTAAGAACTGAGCTAGACCTTGAATATAAATTCTCCCCTTCTCAGAAACCAAGATGGTGTAAGGGGGAGTATGGTCACATGTTGTTGTAGGGAATGTTTAATATTTGTTGTTGGTATGCTTTTGAAACAAATATTCCTTTGTAAAAGCTAATCTGATAGTTAAATGTTTATTAAATGGAACTAGAATGCTTGGGCCCCCAAAGCTGAAAGAACTTAGTAAGTGGGAAAGTCAGTGAAGGGAATAGATGAAACAGCCCCAAGCCTACTGAGAGTACCAGAGAACCCTAAAGGAAGGATAAAATATAATACACCTGACCATTAGAGTATGGGGGTCAGATTGCTCACTGTCAATGCTAGTAAGGAAATCTCCTTTTTCTATTTTCTATATGAAACTATTGGTTTCCTAGAAGATCCAAGGAATAGGCAAACACTAGGAAAGGAATGATAATGAGATAAAAGTGACAAGGATTTCCAAGAACAGGCCAGTTCAGATAATCTTTATTTCATTTTTAGACACAACCATGAGAAAAATACATCAGAGAAATACTCTAGTTACAGTATGTTTTCAGCAAAGTATCTGATAAAATTTCTCATTCTATTCTTATGGAAAATATAGAATTTTGTCACATTGGATGTATACTTAATTGTTTGTGAATGGTAAGTCCAAAACATAGCTTTTAAAGGTTCAATGTCAATTTGACATGAAGCATGTATTAAATTTCCCCAGGGATCTAAGGTTGATATTAAAATTGGTATTTCAAAAAATCATTACCAAACTCATAGATTTTGAGCTAGGTGAGGCTAATTTGATCAATGACCTAGAGAAAGTTATAGGTGACATATGTTAAATTACAGTTGACATGATACTAGGAGAGATAGCTAGCACACTGAATGACAGAGAGAGGATCCAAGAAGATATTGACAGTCAGAGCATTAGGCTGAATATAATAAGATGAAATTCAGTTGAAATAAAATTCAAGTTCAAAAACAATTTGACAGTTTCAAGTTAGGAGAAAAATGAATAGACACTCATTAATCTGGAGACAGACAGGCAGATAGGTAGATAGACAGATAGATGTCAAAAAGCAATTTGCTGAAAAGTGGTGTTGATCTTTTCGAAAACAAAAGTTTTTCAACAAGTGGTAGGACTACACTCAAACAACAACCTTACTTTGTTTCATTGAAATGTTCTGAGAGACAATGATTGGAGATAAATGTCAAGGCTGGACAGAGGAGGCTTTCCTAGATTGAATTAGATATTAACACTTTGTTTATGGGTGGGGTTGACACCAAAGGAATTGTGCATGGATTTGTGACCATATGCGTGCTTTGATTGCACAATGAGCAGAACTCAGGTGATTATCTGAAAAAGGAACCATCAAGATTTTGCCACCTTGAAATAGAATTTAGTAATAATTTGTTCATGGCACTATTAATAAATAACTATAGAATCATAACTCTGGAGCTGGATAGTATCTAATCCAATCACCTCCCTGATTTTATAGATAAATAAACTGAAGCCCAAAGAGATTAAATGACCTGTCCAACATCACAAATCACATATTTAATAATGCTATCTGATATTTTCCAAGGAATTGAAGTTCATCTCCCTGGCCTTGAGGATAAAGATCTCATTCCCTTCCCTCTGTTAAAAATAATGACACATTTCCCCTTCTAAAATGCTGCTGTAGCTTTAAAGTTGTTATATGAGGGTTCAAGGGTCACTGGTGGTGTCTTAGTCTTTACATCACGTTGTTTCAGTATCTGAATATATATATATCACCTGGGACCAAGGACTTGATGTTGTAATTGGTTTCTTACTCCTCACCCCTCGCTGTGGGTCTCAATGGCCTATACATGCATATACATCAGCACAGATAGCACAGATGCATAGTTTCATTTAATAAAAAAGACTTGTGTAGTTGATTCTCTCTTTTTTTGATTCAGATTACTTCATCCATAGTCAGGAAAAGGTCTTTATTGTCTCTCCTATATTTTTCATGGTATGCTTTTTAATATTTAAGATCAAGAATCCATTTTGAATTTATTTAAAGATGTGGCAGATTTGTTTAAGCCTAATTTCTGCTAGACTGATTTCTAGTTTTCCCAATTGTTTTTAATCAAAAAGATATTTCTTACATTGGTTTAACAACTTCCACTATTTCTATTTTCTCCTTCCATTGAATTCCTTTTCTAGTTTTTACTAGTATCAAATTGCTCTGTTGTATAATATGCTCAGAATTGCCCTTCCTTGTTTGTCTCTTTTTTATTTTTGTTTACTATTGCCCTTGACATTATAAACTTTTTTGTCCCAAAATTATATTATTTTAATTAATCCATTTGCCAGTATAATGACTTTTTTCATATTGGTACAGTCCAGAAATGATGACCTAATGTCCTCTTTTTTCTTTGCAGGTTGTTTGTTTGAACACACATAAATGATGATTTCCTTAAAGACTTTCTCTGCATCTATTGAAATAACTATGTCTATGGATGCTTGTATTTAATTATGACTAACCATGTTGATTCTTTTCCTCATGTTGAATCACAATTCTTTGATAATTTCCATTAATCCTGTTCTTTTGAGTTCCACATTGGTAGTATGTTGAAACCAGTTTTGAACCATCGTGCCCCATCCTTTGATCTCTGTGTCATAATGTCAGCCCTCCCTCACTTTAATACAATTCACTTGTATATCCTGGCATCACCGCCCTGATGTGATACTCTTCAAAGACAAAAGCAATTATAACCTGAATTTGGTTAAATATAACTGATGTATTTTCAAATCTTTTAGTTTCCTTTTTTCAAGATAAAGTTTCAAAGTAATATTTTGTTTTCACTATTTAATATGAAATAGTAGTGAATTTTCTTTAAGTGAATTTTTTTCTAATTATCCTTGGATAATAAGCCTTCCTTCACTTTATTACAGGCTAAAAAGGTAGACATTCTTTAAATGTTAGGTCAAATTCACCTGTAAATAAATCTGGACTCATTCCCCAGGTCTCTTTGAGAGTTCATGTTTTGTTTAATTTCTGCTTCTGAGAAAGGTTGTTAGATTCCATATATCCTGTTTTATTAATTTGAGTCTTTTGCATTTTTGTAAAATTTTATCCATTTCATAAAATTTGTAGGGTTTTATTAGCAAATAACTGAATAAAATAGTTCCTCATAATTTTCTTTATTCTCTCTATTTGTAGAGAAGTTCCCCCTTCTCATTTTTATTCTTGGCAGTTTGTTTTCTCCTCTACCCTCATTCTTTGATGACCAGCTAATTATTTAATGTTTTATTGATATTTAAGAAAAAAAATTTTTTTGTAAAAAGAAAACAACGCTTCAACAAAGCTTCAACAAAGTTCAGTATTGTGACTTAGACCTCCCCCATCATCACTACTAGTACCATGGTTAGACAGCAAGTTTATACATCTAAATCTCAGAGTACTCTAGTTCAGCCTTCTCACTTTGCAGCTGGAAGAAATTAAGTCAGGGAAATTGAGCTACCTGCCCAAGGTGATATTGATAATTATAATTAGCATGTAGGTAGTGCTTTGCATTTTACAAAGAGCTTTGCATATGTCAACTCCTTTGATAACATAGGTAGTAAACACTAGTAATGTGATTTGAATTCATAGCATATTCTTGCTGCTACTTCTCCTGTTTGTCCTTCATTCTTCAAGACCATGATATAAGGGAGGTGATGCCATGACATGCAAGTAAATTGGATTTTTGTGAGGGAGTGATGTGCAAAGTCACCAGTGTCACTGTCCTTTCTGGAGCCATCTGGGAAATTTAAAGGCAAATTTAAGTAAGACTAGAGAGATTTTATATGTTCAGGAAAAATGTAACCACGATGACAAGAAATAGAAGAGGTAAGAATGAAATCTTTGAGATAAATATTGTGTATAAAAATCTGACACAGGGAGTAATAGAAATGGTCAGAAAGTATGAAATACTTAGCTATTAATTTTCTGTTTGCTGCATTTTAATTTCCAGTATGTTCCACTCGAGTAACATTTATCACTTTTTAGTCTAAGATATTGTTATTGCTATTGATTCTTCACTAGATTTTCCAAGTTGAATCGTATGTTTCTTTTATTCTAGGTATTCTTCTATGCTTGTGTCCAGGATATCCTTTTATCTGAAGTTGTATCAGAACTTGCTGTGAAGTTACTCTATTCTCAGTTGATCCCTTGTGCATCTTTTGATCCAAAGTATTTCCTAATTTTTAAAATTAATTAATTAACTTAGGTAAATGGTATTTTTTCAATCACATGTAAAGATAATTACAACATTCTTTTTTATAAGATTTTGAGTCTCAAATTTTTTGTCCCTCCCATCTTCCATCCCCCATCCCCAAGATGATATAATTGCAACGTGATACCAATAGGAGCTACTATGATTATACATGTGTATTGCCAGGGTAAATTCACAAAACATAAATAAATCTATTCTTCAAAGATGAAACCAAAATATTTATTCAGATACTAGAAAGTCAAATCCACCATGATAACAAAGCAGTTCATACAGACCGCCAATCCAAGGACGGACCACCATCATCCCCAAGCCTTCTCTCCATAAAGCCTCATCACAAACCAGCTCTCCTAGGCAAAATTCCTCCCTTTGTCACACACACTAACTGCTCTGCCTCAGCTCTGCCTCAGTTCTGCCTCAGCTCTGCTTCACTCACTTCCTTCTCCATCCTTCCTGCTCCACCAGTTTGGCAAGCACCTCCTACCATGCCATGTGAATTAGACTCCATGTGACTCAAGACTGTGACTTTGTGACTTTGACTGGGCCAAAGCTCAAATCAGGTCACGTGGGCCTATTAAGGACAAGGAAGATCTTTAAAGTCCTTTAATATTACAGATAGCAAGCAATCTGATATAGGTTATACATGTGAAAACATGTTAACATATTTCCACATTAATAATGTTGTGAAAGAAGAAACAGTACAAATGGGAAAAACCACAACAAACAAAGAAGAAATTAATTTGCTTCAGTCTGCATTCAAACTCCACCGTGGGTGTGGATTGCATTTCCGTCATGAATCTATTGGAATTGTCTTGGATCATTGTATAATTGCCAAGAAGACCCATGTCAATTATAGCTGGTCATGACACAATGTTATTGTTACTGTGTATAACATTCTTCTGCTTCTCACTTTAATCACCATCAGTTCAGTAAGTCTTTCCATATATTTTTGAAATTCATTCACTCATTATTTCTTATTGTATAATAGTTTTCCATTACCTTCACATATTCACTTGTTTAATCATTCCCTAACTGAGGAGTATCCCTCAATTTCTAATTCTTCGCCACCACAAAAAGAGCTGTTATACATAATTTTTTTTTTATTTTTCAAATAAATTTATTTAACTTTTACATTCATTTTCACAAGATTTTGGGTTCCAAAATTTTCTCCCCATTTGTCCCCTTCCCCCTCCCCAATACACTGGACATTCTAATTACCCATATCACCAATCTGCCCTCTCTTCTACCGTCCCTCCTTTCCCTTACCCCATCTTCTCTTTTGTCCTGTAGGGCCAGATAACTTTCTATTCTCCATTACCTGTATTTCTTATTTCCTAGTAGCAAGAACAATACTCAACAGTTGGTCCTAAACTTTAAGTTCCAGTTTCTCCCCTTCCCTCACTCCCCACCCATTCCCTTTGGGAAGGCAGGCAATTCAATATAGGCCGTATCTGTGTAGTGTTGCAAATGACTTCCATAATAGTCATGTTGTGTAAGACTAACTATATTTCCCTCCATCCTATCCTGCTCCCCATTGTTTCTAATCTCTCTTTGATCCTGTCCTTCCCTGAGTATTGACTTCAAATTGCTCCCTCCTTCCATTGCCCTCCCTTCCATC
>CM053769.1:475577449-475611543 GCA_028658325.1 Potorous gilbertii | reverse complement strand
GGTGGCAGGCCTGACTGCTCTTCAATGGGAGCTTATCTGCTGGTTCTCAGGTGGGGCAGTGCCGCCTCCCAGGCTCAGTTCCCTCAGGGGGTTTATGCAGAGATCTTTTGTAGTGGAGCTTGGGTGGAGCTCCTGCCTGCTCTGGGGGCCTCTGGCCAAGCGGCCTCTGCCTCTGCCGCGGCTGCAGCCTCCCGAGGGTGTCCGAGTCCCGGAGATCCCCGTCTCCCCTCTCAGCCCGTCTCTCTCACTGACCTGTGCGTCTGTGGGTGGAGGGACCTTCGCGGCCACCCGGAGATTCAGGTCCCTGACGCCTGCTGGGCTCTGCTGGCTCCTCTCAATGCTGCGTGGCTGGGGCGGGGGGAGGGGAGCGCTCCGCAGGGCTGTGGATTCGGAGCTAGCAAATGTGAGCCTTTCTACTCCGCCATCTTTGCTCCGCCCCCTATAAATATTTTTTTTTACGTGCAGCTCACTTGCACTTTTTTTGTGATCTTTTTGGGATACAGACCTAGTAGATATTGCCAGATCAAAGAATATGTACAGTTTGTGGGCATAGTTCAAAATTGCTCTGCAGAATAGTTAAATCAGCTCAAAACTCGACCAATGGTGCATCTGTTTTTTTTTCTATTTTCTCAAATTTGTTTAGCTATGACTATATGAAATGTTTTGTAATTTTGTTCATATAGTCCATGAGACTTCAGTTAAGTTAATAGTGATGTATTGATACATTTATTAAATCCTCATCGTATCCAAGTAATATAATCCAAGTCATATCCAAGTAATTATGAAGTAATATTACTTCATAATAAAAAAAATTTCGGAGTTCAGATTTTCCGTTATTAATTTCAAAGTTCTTCATATGTTACTTCATAGCTGGAACACAGGACACTGAGTCTAAGTCCCTGGTAGCTATGTTATTCTCACGGGCTTCTATAATATAGTTTTTTTTTAATATAAATCACACTTTTTTACTCTATCTTTGACTGTTTCAAAAAGTAAAATTTTCAAAATGTGATTGGGAGATATACTTAAATAAGAATTATAGCTGACATCTATACAGCAGTTTAAACTCTGACATAAGAGATGCATGCATGTAGATGTGCATACATGTATGTAAGTTTATTTATATATGTGTATGTATATATATGTATAAATAGTTGTATATGTGTGCATACATATATTTTTAAAAGACAGCTTTATATATGTGCATAGATTAGTGTGCATGTACGTGAGTTTATATACATACACAAATACATGTGTATATACAAATACATATACATATGTTTATGTGTGTTTATCTATAATCAGTTTGCATTATCATGTTAATATATAAATAATAACATATATATTTTATAGAACTTTAAAGACCGATATCTGTATATCCACATCTATCTACATTTATCATCTATATATCTAATCTGTTTGTCTGTCCTAAAACGTCCTTTATCCTTGAAACATGTTTGGGCCATTGTTTCCATTACTTTACAGGTGAATAATCTGAGGTTATGGTTAAGTTCTTTATCCAGAAACATGCATCTGGTAATTGTCTAAGGTAGGATTCAAATTCAAGTCCTCCTGAATTCATTTTTTTTTTCGCTAAAAACCTCATGGTAGAGGCTGTATTGTTAATCAGAACTTTGTGAATTACTCATTCTGTGTAATAGACTGCTAAGAAAAATATTATACCTACATTTACTATGTACTTCCTTATAAATACATTAAAGAATAGGAAAAAACACTTTTGCTTATAGTAGAAAGGGAATACTTCATTGGGAAATTAATTTTTGAATATTGCCTTTATATATGATTAAGTTCCTCAGAGACAGAGTAAGGAGACTATTCCAGGAGCAGAAAATGTCCCAACTGTAAGTTAGAGACAGAAAAGTTCAGAATATGTTTTTGGACCAGTAAGAAGTCCAGTGTGGCTGCTGGAATGTCAGTTACATGTAAGGGAATAATGTAATTGCAAAAAAACCAGTTGTGGACAATATGTAGAGGGTCATGTATATCATGTAGAATACTTGCTGATTTCATTTGTAGTGAGAAATCATTTAAAGTTTATGAAACAGGAATACTGGAGGGAGAAACTAGAGCCAAGGAGATTGGAAGTCCTTGTAAGGCTCCAGAAAATGGATATTTTGGAGGTGAGTAATGCCAGAGAAAAAAGAAAACGAAAAGGGATGTAAAAAAAAATATGTTGCTATAGTCGGGCAATAGTTGGTGACTGATTCAGTACAGAAAATAAAAGAGAAGAAGACCCAAAGATGACAGAGTTTCAAGCCTAGGTGTCTTTGGGGATAAAAAGGCATGGGGGCAGTCATCAAGTGTTGCAGTGAGGTTGGTCTAGGGATTTAAAAAAGATAAATTTTATAATTTCAAGAATAAGATATTAAAATTACTGTTATTATTACCTATTTTAATAGATATGTTATTTGTCTATATCAAAAAGGTAAATCCACTTTTCACTAGGTTTGAGAGTTGTTTACAGTTAAAAATACAGGAGGAAAAGTTCAGCATGCTAAGAAAATTAATGTTTTAGAAAGTGCTCATTTTAATTTTCTTTATATTAAAAATGTTCTGTGACCTTATTGATGACATTTTGAATCAGGGTTTTACTTCAAAATTCCAATTGACTTTAATAAAAAAGAGTCTGATTCAATCCCTAAACTTCTTAAAACTATGTAATGTGTCTTGGTTCAGTAACTTAAAGAAATCAACAGTGTCAATTACTTTGCAGTAAATTATATAATGGATTTCTCTTGGGTCCTGGCAATTTCACCTTGATGAAGAAGGGTTTTTTTTGTTTGTTTTTTAAATAAAAAGTGAAAAATTGGCCTCTCTTAAAAAATTAATATCTAACTTTAGATGACAAGTAGAATGAATTTATGGACAGCTCTTTCAAATCACTTAATGAATGACTGACTGAATTATTGCAATTAATATGATGGGAAGGAAGAATTATAGGGGAAAACTGGTAGCAATGAACAAAAGAAAAAAATCCCTCATTTCAACATTGATTTTTTTAATCTCATTTCATATGGATTTTTCCTGAAAGACTATTTGAATAAGAATGAAAACTTTTAAAATTAAGTACTTGGATTCATTGGTTCTCAATAAAATTATCACTAAGTAGTTCATTTCTCTGACTTAATTTTAAGCACCTTTAGAAAATGACTATGAAAATTAACTTTAGTACTTTCCAATTTATTCTCCTCTCGGGTATTGGTGGTTCGAAATATTTCTTCTTTCATAAGCTTCAGCTTCATGTTTCATATAATTTATGGCAAACAGAACTTGTGGATTGACAAAAACAAGCAGGACCATTCCTTAGAAAATCCTACCTGTCTTCAGCAGCATGTTGAAATCAAACTAGCACTGGTTTTAAAGTCTAAAGTTCTAGGATGGTACAAATCCATCATTTACTAGCATTGTAAGGTAGCATTCCTTCTACTCTCTTTGGGATTCATTTTCCTCATCTACTTGTGATAGCCTAATAGGGATTCTGTGAAGATAAGTTGAAGTAATGAATGCAAAACACTTATGACTTTAAAATACTATGTAAATTTGAAATATTTACTGATTGTTATATGCAGAATAGGAGGCAAATAAGCACTGAGTGAGACGTATCTGAAGGGTGGTGCTCAGCAAACTGCTCAAAGAACATTTTGGATTCCATTGGAATATAAGACTTAAATGTGTGTGTGTGTGTGTGTGTGTGTGTGTGTGTATGTGTGTGTGTTGGTTCATTATGAACCAATGGTCTGGTTATTTGGATAAGGATAAATCTTGAACTCAAAATGATCCATTTTTGTATTTAAAAGATTTGTGCCATGATTGTAACTAGTAAAATATGTTTTCATATAAAAAATAGAATAATCAGTATATCATCACCATCACTATAAATCATCATCACTTTATCAGCATTTAGTATTCTCACCTAAAGCATCTCTCCCCCACTTGTACTATCTTCTCTTACTATAGTGTAAATACTCAGTATCTCCCTGTGATCTTCTAACTGATGTGTTCCACATGGTGGGCCTTGACTTTGAGGGGCAACTGATCTAGGGGTGACTTGAGACGTGAGTTTAAATCAAAATTTTTCTGATCCACCCATAAGACCCATAATCTCCCTAAATGTCAGTTTTCTCAGTCCTTCAAATAATTGTAATAATATCGGCAGAATGGATTCCACTAGGTTGTTTTAAGGCCCAGATTAAATGATATGTGAAAATACTTTGTAAACCTTAGAGGACAATGCAAATAAGCCCTTGCTTGGGGAAAACACTGACGGGGAATCAGCAATAGTCCAGTTTTTCAATTTACAGTCATTGATCACTGATGATCTTACTTTCTCTAGTAATCTTCTCCTTTACTGCACATACTTGTTTAGTATAAAAAAAAATCAGCTTTTTTTTCATGTAGGCAAAATTATTTATATTATTTATTACAAAATTATGCATGATTATTTGATTTATTTCTTTTTTACTTATATTTAGACTATGACACTCATTTCCACAAAATTTTGAGTTGCAATTTTTCTCCCCATCTCTCCCCCACACCACAATACCTTGAATTCTGATTACTACTTTCCAAAATGTGCCCTCCTTTCTATCACACTCCACCCTTCTCTGATCCTCATCTTCTCTCTTTTCTTGTAGGGCAAGATAGATTTCTATACTTCATTACCTGTATTTCTTATTTCCCAGTTATATGCAATAATAATTCTCAACAGTGATTTCTAATACTTTGAATTTAGACTTCTCTCCCTTCCTCTCTCCCCACCCATCCCCACTGAGAAGGCAAGCAATTCAGTACAGGCTATATTTGTGTTGTTTTGAAAAAGATTACCATAATAGTCATGTTATGCAGGACTATTTTTATTTCCCTCCATCCTACCCTGTTCCCCCTTTATTCTATTCTCTCATTTGACCTTGTTCCTTCCCAAAAGTGTTTACTTCTAGTTACTGCCTTCCCCAATTTGTCCTCCCTTCTATGATCCCCCACATCCCACTTGTCCTCTTCTCCCCTACTTTCTTGTAGTATAAGATAGATTTTCATACCAAATTTAGTGAGCATGTTATGCCCTCCTTAAGCCATATATGAATAAAATAAGCTTCACTTTTCTGCTCTCACCTGCTCCAAGTTTTCCTCCATTGAAAGAGATTTTTCTTATCTCTTTATGAGTGATAATTTGCCCCATTCCATTTCTCCTTTGCTCGTCCAGATATGTTCCTCTCTCACCCCTTAATTTTACTTTTTTGTAGATATCATCCCTTCTGATTCAACTCATCCCAGTACTCTATGTATGTGTGTGTGTGTGTGTGTGTGTGCGTGTGTGTGTAATCCCTCCACTAATCCAAATACTGAGAAAAGTCTCAAGAGTTACAAATATTATCTTTCCATGTAAACAGTTCAGCTTTCGAAAGTCCTTTATGATTTCTCTTTCATGTTTACCTTTTCATGCTTCTCTTGATTCTTGTGTCTGAAAGTCAAATTTTCTCATCAGTCCTGGTTGTTTCATCAAGAATACTTGAAAGTCATCTATATCATTGAATAACCATTTTTTCCCATAAAGTATTATACTCAGTTTTGCTGGGTAAGTGATTCTTCGGTTAAATCTCAATTCCTTTGACTTGTAGAACATACTCTTCCAAACCCTTTGATCCCTTAGTGTAGAAGCTGTCAGGCTTGTGTTATCCTGATTGTATTTCCACAGTACTTGAATTGATTCTTTCTAGCTGCTTGCAATGTTTCCTCCTTGACCTGGGAACTCTGAAATTTGGCCACAATATTCCTAGGAATTTCTCTTTTCCAATCTCTTTCAGGAGGTGAGCAGTGGAGTC
This sequence comes from Potorous gilbertii, assembly GCA_028658325.1. NCBI lineage: Eukaryota > Metazoa > Chordata > Mammalia > Diprotodontia > Potoroidae > Potorous > Potorous gilbertii. Next base: position 475,605,703 of record CM053769.1, on the reverse strand, counting down.
TTTCAATATTTATTTTGCCCTCTGGTTCCAGAACATCAGGGCAGGTTCCCTTGATAATTTCATGAAGGATGATGTCTAGGCTCTTTTTTTGATCATGGCTGTCAAATAGTCCTACACTTTTTAAATTATCTCTCCTGGATCTGTGTTCAAGTTCAGTTCTTTTTCCAATGAGATATTTCACATTACCTTCTATTTTTTTATCTTTTGATTTTGTATTGTAATTTCTTGCTTTATTATACAATCATTACCTTCCCTCAACTCCACTCTCATTTTTAAAGAATTCTTTTCTTCAGTGAGCTTTTGAATCTCCTTTTCCATTTAACTGACTCTGCTTTTTAAAGCCTTTTTCTTCTCATTGCCTTTTGGGCCTCTTTTCCCAATTGAGTAAGCATATTTTTAAAGGGGATATATTCTTCACCAGTTTCTGAGTCTCCTATAGCAAGCTGTTGACCTGCTTGTCAAGTTCTTCCATGGCCTGAGACTATTGCATAACCATTTTGAAAGTACTACATGCAGAAGCCTTGACTTTCTCTGTCAGTATGCAGTGTTCTTCCTCATGTGAAAGGATGGAAGGAAATACCTATTCACTAAGAAAGTAACTTTCCACGGTTTTATTTTTTTCCCCTTTTTTGGAGCATTTACCCAGCCAGTTACTTGACTTCAAAATCCTTTGTAAAGAGAAGGGCCCTAGTGCTCCTTCTGACCCTGGACGATGCTTAGGACTGAGAATCAGATCAGCTGCTCAATTCCCCCAGGAACTTTAAGGAGAGACATTCTCATGATGGAAGTTGCTACGCTACTCAGCCACTGACATGCAGAGCTGCCATCTGGTTGCTGCAGTCGATGCCACTGCATGGAGCCTGTGCTGGGGAGTGAAGGTTTCCTCCGCCACTCTTGGCCAGCTGGGAAAGCCCTCTCACTAATCTTTGAAGTTTTCTTTGGAGTTGGTGGGTTGAGGGATATGACAGCATCCCTGCTGGAGATTCTGCTGCAGAGGCCTGCTCTAATCCTGTTCCTTCTGGTACCACATGGCCAGGGCTGGACTCCAATCAGCTCAGCATCCCATGAGATAGAAACTGTCAGCATTCCAAGTTATCTTTGGCAGGAAATCTCTTTCACTCTGTCGTTCTGTGGCTTCTGCTGCTCTAGAACTTGTTGAGAGTCATATTTTTTTTTCATTTTTTAATATAAATTTATTTATTTACCTTTTTACATTAATTTTCACAGAACTTTGGGTTCCAAAATTATCTCCCCATTTATCCCCTCCCCCACCCCAGTACACTGAGCATTATAATTTCCCCTATCACCAATCTGCCCTCTCTTCTATCATCCCTCCCTTCTCTTGTCCCCATCTTCACTTTTGTCCTGTAGGGCCAGATAAATTTCTATTCGCCATTACCTGTATTTCTTATTTCCTAGTAGCAAGAAAAATACTCTACAGTGGTTCCTAAAACTTTGAGTTCAAACTTCTCCCCATCCTTTCCTCCCCACCCATTCCCTTTGGGAAGGCAGGCAATACAATATAGGCCATGTCCGTGTAGTTTTGCAAGTGACTTCCATAACAGTCGTGTTATGTAAGACTAACTATATTTCCCTCCATCCTATCTGCTCCCCATTTTTGCTATTCTCTCTTTTGATCCTGTCCCTCCCCAAGAGTGTTTACTTAAAATTGCTCCCTTCCATCATCCCCCCCACCCTGTTTACCTCCTTCTCCACCACTTTCCTGTATTGAAAGATAGGTTTTCATTCCAAAATGAGTGTTAATATTGTTCCTTTCATTACTCGAATGTGAAGAGAGTAAACTTCATGTGTTTTTTTCTCAGCTGTCTTCCTTTTCCCTCCACTAAGAAGTCTCCTGCTTGCCTCTTCTATGAAAGATAATTTAGCGGGGCAGAGCCAAGATGGCTGAGTAGAAAAACTCATATATGCTACCTCCAAACCCACAGTCCATGGATTTCCACTAAAAAGAACTCCCAAAAAATTCTGGAACAGTGGAAGCCGTGCAGAAACACAGTGAAGGAGATTTCTGATCCAGAGAGCCCTGAAAAACCAATCCCAAAGGTCCATCACACACTGGATGGGAGCGGAGGCCTGCCCTGCCCTGGTTCCATGGCAATGAGAGGAGCGAGCAGATCTGCGTAGGCTTCAGGGACGCAATCTCCAGTGGCCACAAAGGTCCCTCCACCCACAAACCCACAGGTCAGTGAGAGAGACGGGCTGAGAGGTGAATGGGGTGTCTCTGGGACTCAGACCCCCTCGGGAAGCAGCAGCAGAGGCAGCGGCAGAAGCAGCAGGTGGCAAGAGGCTCCTGGAGCAGTCTGGAGCTTGGCAGGAGCTCCATTACAAAAGGTCTCTGCATAAACCCCCTGAGTGAACTGAGCCTGGGAGGTGGCCCTGGCCCCACCTGAGCACCAGAAATTAAGTTCCCATTGAATAGCAGCCAGGTCAGCTGCCAAAACCCCTGAGGCTGGGGAGCAGCATTTGAATCTCCAACCCCAAACAATAGCTGGGCAGACCTAGGCAGGGGTGGAGAGGACTCTCAGAAGTCAAGTAACTGGCTGGGAAAATGCCCAAAAAAGGGAAAAAAAAATAAGACCATAGAAGGTTATTTTCTTGGTGAACAAATGATTCCAACCTTCCTCTCCGAAGAAGAAGATGAATGCTTACCATCAGGTAAAGACATAGGAGTCAAGGCCTCTGTATCCCAAGATTCTGAAATGGATGTCCAATGGGCTCAGGCAACGGAAGAGCTCAAAAAGGATTTTGAAAATCAAGTTAGACAGGTGGAGGAAAAACTGGGAAAAGAAATGAGATGCAAGAAAAGCATGAAAAACGCGTCAATATCTTGATAAAGGAGACCCAAAAAAAAATGGTGAAGAAAACAACACCTTGAAAAATAGGCTAACTCAATTGGCAAAAGAGGTTCAAAGAGCCAATGAGGAGAAGAATGCTTTCAAAAGCAGAATTAGCGAAGGGGAAAAAGAGGTGCAAAAGCTCACTGAAGAAAATAGTTCTCTCAAGATTAGAATGGAACAGATGGAGGCTAATGACTTTCTGACAAACCAAGAAATCACAAAACCAAACCAAAAGAGATAATTTACCCCATTCCATTTCACCCTCTCTCCTTCCACTACAGTTCTCTCTCACTGTTTGCCTTGATTTATTTTAGATATGATCCCATCCTATTCAATTCACTGTGTGCTCTCTGTCTCTGTGTGTGCATGCATATGTGTGTACATGTGTGTGTATGTGTGTGTGTGTGTGTGTGTGTGTGTGATCACCCCAACTACCCAGATACTGAAAAATTTCAGAAGTTACAAGTATTGTCTTTCCATATTCGGATGAAAACAGTTCAACTTTGGTAAGTCCTTTATGACTTCTCTTTGCTGTTTACTTTCTAATGCTTCTTCTCATTCTTGTGTTTGAAAATCAAATTTTCTTTCCAACTCTGTTCTTTTCATCAAGAATCCTTTAAAGTCCTCTATTTCATTGAAAGACCGTATTTTCCCCTGAAGTATTATACTCAGTTTTGCTGGGTAGGTGATTCTTGGTTTTAGACCTACTTCCTTTGACTTCTGGAATATCCTATGCCATGCCCTTCGATCGCTTAATGTCGAATCTGCTAGATCTTGTGTTATCCTTTTGTATTTCCACAATACTGGAATTGTTTCTTTCTAGCTGTTTGCAATATTTTCTCCTTGATTTGGGAACTCTGGAATTTGGCCACAAAGTTTCCAGAAGTTTCTCTTTTGGGATCTCTTTCAGGCGGCGATTGGTGAATTCCTTGAATACTTATATTACCTTCTGGTTCTAGAATATCAGGGCAGTTTTCCTTGATAATATCATGAAGAATGATGTCTAGGCTCTTTTTTTGCTTATGGTTTTTAGGTAGTTCCATAATTTTTAAATTGTCTCTCCTGGATCTATTTTCCAGGTCAGTGTTTTTCCAATGAGATATTTCACATTCTCTTCCATTTTGTAATTCTTTTGGTTTTGTTTTGTGATTTCTTGGTTTCTCAGAAAGTCATTGGCCTCCATCTGTTCCATTCTAATTTTGAAAGAACTATTTTCTTCAGTGAGCTTTTGCACCTCTTTTTCCACTTGGCTAATTCTGCTTTTGAAAGCATTCTTCTCCTCATTGACTTTTTGAACCTCTTTTGCCAATTGAGTTAGCCTATTTTTCAAGGAGTTATTTTCTTCAGCATTTTTGGGGTATCCTTTATTAAGATATTGACCTGTTTTTCATGCTTTTCTTGCATCTCTCTCATTTCTTTTCCCAGCTTTTCTTCCACCTGTCTAACTTGATTTTCAGAATCCTTTTTGAACTCCTCCATGGCCTGATCCCATTGGATATCTATTTCAGATGTTTGGGATACAGAGCCCTTGACTCCTATGTCTTTACCTGATGGTAAGCATTGATATTCTTCGTCAGAGAGGAGTGGCGCCATCATCTGGTCCCCAAGAGAATAACCTTCTATGGTCTTAGTTTTTTTCCCTTTTCTGGGCATTTTCCCAGCCAGTTACTTGACTTCTGAGAGCCCTCTCCACCCCCACCTAGGTCTGCCCAGCTGGTGCTTGGGGTATGAGATTCAAATGCTGCTCCCTAGACTCAGGGCTTTCAGTGGAAGGACTGGCTGCTATTCGGGGTAAGATTAAAGCAGGTTCTCAGTTTGAGGCAGGGCCGTCTCCCAGGCTCAGTTCCCTCAGGGGTTTATGCAGAGACCTTCTGTAATGGAGCTGCTGCCAAGCTCCTGCTTGCTCTGGGACCCTCTGACTGCCTGCTGCCTCTCCTGCTGCCTCCTGAGGGGGCCTGAGTTATGGAGATACCCCACTCCCCTCTCAGCCAGCCCAGAAGTCTCTCTCACTGGCCTGTTCATCTGTGCATGGGGGGAACCTTCGCGGCCACCTGAGATTCTGTCGCTAAAGCCTGCTGGGATCTTCTCTTTCCTCTCAGTGCCACGTGGCCAGAGAAGGGCTCAGCTCCGCTCCTGTCCAGTGCGCTATGGACCTTTGTGATTGGTTTTTCAGGGCTGTCTGGAACGGAAATCTCCTTCACTGTGTTGCTGTGTGGCTTCCACTGTTCCAGAATTTCTTGGGAGTTCTTTTTAGAGGTAATCCATGGGTTGTGGTTTCGTAGTTAGCATATGTGAGTCTTTCTATGCCACCATCTTGGCTCCACCCCCAGAGAGTCATTTTTTACTTTTGGGGAAAGAACTTTCCCCACTTACTGTGGGGAAAGAACTATAATATGTGCATCCTTCTGTTCCACCTTCTTGGCTATCTGCCCTATAGATTTTTTTTTTTTTTTTGGTAAACAAGATTTATGCAAGACTAAAAATTCTGGAGGATAAATGATGCCAGGTGGTCAGAAAGCAGTGAGACAAGTGAGTAAAGAGGGGATAATTTCAGAAAATCTCACAATGCAGTCAAAAATCATATCAGGGTACACAGCAAATTCTGTACTGGCAGATCACTCATTAAGTAGGTCAGTGATCCAGACAAGACTGTAATTGCCCATGATTATGAAGCACAAAGGATCTGGAGCTTACTCTCCCAACCCAAATACAGCAGCAACAGGACCTGACTTTAGGAACACATTCCTGAGCTCTTTATTTTCATAGCAAGAGATATTGGGATTTAAATGGTAGACTACTGTATATGGAAAAATGTAGGCATGGGGAATCACTTGGCCTCTCTCAGATTCAGTTTAATCACTTGTAAAATGAGGAACTGTAGTGAGGAAGTATATGATAATTATAAAGTGCTCATTGGGATAAGCTTTAAACAGGCACATTCATTAGCATAGGAAATGCTCCCAAAGTAGGTCAATACCTTCTCTGCAACTTATATTTGTACAGAACTTTCCAGACCAGAGTTGTCAAATATGCTGTTGGTGGGCCATATGCAGCCATAACAATCCCAAGTGGTGGCTCAGTTTTCAGATGAAGTAATTAAAACTCTTGGTAGCCATGCTAAAAGATAGTCTAATTCACTGTTGATTGGACAAATGCAAATTAAAAAAATTCTGAGTTACTACCTCATACCTATTAGATTGACTACTAAGACAGAAAATGTAAGTGATAATTGTAAAGGGGACTGTGCGGAAAATTAGATATTAATGCACTGATGGTGGAGTTGTGAACTCATTCAACTATTCTGTAGAGCAATTAGGAACAGCATCCAAATGCCTATAAAACCATGCGTACCCTTTGCTGCCAATCATTTGGGCAATGACCAAATAAGGTGTGGTATGTGATTGTGAGGTAATATTATTGGACTATAAGAAGTGACGAGCAGTATCTTCTCAAAAAACCCTGGGAAGACTTTCATGGAGTGATGCAAAGTAAAATGTACTGTATACAAAATAACAGCAGTATTGTATGATGATCAGGTAAGAATGACAGTTATTCTCAGCAATAAAATTATCTGAGATAATACTGAAGGACTTATTACGGCATCTGATGGTGTCTGAATACAAACCTAAGCACATACACACACACACACACACGAACACACAAAAATACATATATTACTATTTATTTTTCTAGAGATTTTTTGTCTATGCTTTTTTAAATTATTATTTTATTTGTTTAGTATTCTACAATCATTTCCACGGGTCTTAGATATTGCCCCTCTGTCCCCGCTTTTCCTCCTACTTCCCCACTCCCTCCTTGATACGACATACAGTTTTATATGGGCTCTATGTATACATTTCTATTAAATACATTTTCACTTTAGTCATGTTACATAGGAGAATTGAAACGAATGGGAGAAATCATAAAATAAACCAAAGCACAAAACAAAAAGATCTCCTTCATTCTCTGATCAATTTCCATAGTCCTTTCCCTGGATGTAGAACTCATTTTGCCTTAAGAGACAATTGGAAATTATTTATGTCCTTGCATTGCAATGAAATACCAAGCCTAAAGAAAAATTCCTCACACACTGTGGTTGTTGTTGTGTGCAAAGTTCTCCTTGTTCTGCTCCTTTCACTCAGTATCAGTTCATATCAGTCTTTCCAGGCATCTCTGAAGTCTTCCTGTTCATCATTTCTTATAGCACAATAGTATTCTACTACATTCATACACCACAATTTATTCAGCCATTTGTCAATTATTGGGCATCCCCTTGATTTCCAGTTTTTGGCCACCACAAAGAGTGCTGCTATAAATATTATTTTGTAAATGTGACACCCTTTTGTATTTTTATGATCTCTTCGGAATATAGTCCTAGAAGTAATATTGCTGGGTCAAAGGGTATGCACATTTAATAACTCTTTGATCATAGTTTCGAATTGCTCTCCAGAATGGTTGTATCAGTTCACTGCTCTACCAACAATTAATTAGTGTTCCCACTCTCCCACATCTTCTCCAATACTTATGGTCTTCTTGTTTTGTCATGTTAGCCTATTTGATAGGTGTGATGTGGTATTTCAGAGTTGTTTTGATTTGCAACTCTGCAATCAAAAGTGATTTAGAGCATTTTTTCATATAACTATAGATAGCTTTAATTTCTTCCTCTGAAAACTGCCTGTCCATGTCCTTTAACCATTTATCAATTGGGAAATGACTTGTATTCCTATACGTTTGACTCAGTTTCCTATATATTTCAGTAATGAGGCCTTTATCACAGATAATAGTTGCAAATATTCTTTCCCACCTTTCTATTTCCCTCCTAATCTTGGTTGTATTGGGTTTTGTTGTGCAAAACTTTTTCATTTTAATGTAATAAAAATTATTCATTTTTCATTTCATAATGCTTTCTATCACTTGTTTAGTCAAAAATTCTCCCCTTCTCCAAAAGTCTGATAAATACATTATTCCTTGCTCCACTAATTTGTTTACAATGCCAAACATTAACCCCAAATCATGTACCCATTTGAACTTTATTCTTGAGCATGGTGTCAGAAATTTTTGTCAAACATGGAGTTCTTATCTCAGAAATTGGGGTCTTTGGGTTTATCAAACAGTAGATTGGTATAATCATTGATTACTATGTCTTGAGTTCCTAACACATTGCAGTGGTCTACCCTTCTGTTTTTTTTCCAAGGATATCATTGATAGTTTGTTCAATTTCTTTCTCTAAGATGGGGTTATGTAAGTATTCTACTTCCTCTCCTATTAATCTGGGCAAATTATGTTTTTGTAAAATAATCATCTATCTAATTTAGATTGCCAAATTTATGGGCATACATTTGGGCAAGGTAGTTTCTAATTATTGTTTTAATTTCCTCCTCGTTGGAAGTGAGTTCACCATTTTCTTTTTCGATATTGTTAATTTAGTTTTCTTCTTTATTTTTTAATCAAATTGACCAAAGTTTTTATCAATTTTATTGTTTTTTTTCCACAAAAACAACTCTCAGTTTTATATATTAGTTCAATAGATTTCTTAGTTTCAATTTTGTTAATCTCTCCTTTGGTTGTCAGTATTTCTAATTTGGTATTTACTTGGGGATATTCAGTTTGTTCTTTTCCTACCTCTTTCAGGTGCATGCCCAATTTATTGATCTCTTCTTTCTTTATTTTATTTATATAGGTATTCAGCGATTTAAAACTTCCCCTAAGAACCGTTTCTTCAGTATGCCATTAGATTTGTTAGGTTGATTATGTCTATGATTTCTTGTTTAACCTACTCATTCTTTAGGATTAAACTATTTAGTTTCCAATTAATTTTTTGTCTATCTTTCCACAGCCTTTTATTACATATAATTTTTATTGCATTATGATCTGAGAAGGATGCATTGTCCATCTCTGCCTTTCTGCACTGAATTGTGAGGATTTTTCCCCTACTACTTGGTCAATTTTTGTACATGTGCCCTGTTGCACTGAGAAAAATGTATATTCCTTTCTATCTCCGTTCGATTTTTCTCAAGAGATCTATTATATCTACCTTATGCAGAGTTTCATTCACCTTTTTAACTTCTTTCTTGTTTATTTTGAAGTTAGATTTGTCAAGGTCAGAGAGGGGTAGGTTGAGCTCCCCCTCTAGTATAGTTTTATTATCTATTTCTTTCTGTAACTCCCTTAACTTCTCCTCTAAGAATTTGGATGCTAAATCACTTAGAGTATATATTTTTCACAACAATATTTATTCATTGTTTATGCCCTTTAGCAGGATATAGTTTCCTTCTTAACTCTTTTGATTAGAATCATTTCTGCTTTTGCTTTGTCTGGGATTATGATTGGTACCCCTGCTTTTTTGCATCAAATGAAGGGCAATATATTCTGACCCAACCTTTTACCTTTAACATATGTGTACCCCCCATTTAAAATGTATTTCTTGTAAAGAATTTATTGCTGAATTACGATTTCTAATATATTCTTCTCTCCATATCCATGTTATGGGACAGTTCATCCCATTCAGTTATGATTACTATCTGTGTCTTTCCCTCCATCCTCTTTCCCACCATTTGTGCTTTTAGTTCTCCCTTCTTCCTTCCCCTCTACAAGACAGTTTTAATTTTTTACCACCACCTCCCACAGTCTTCCCTTCTTTCTTTCAGCCCCCTTCCCTTTTATGGCCCTTTACCCTTACTACTTCTTCCCTCTCTTTTCTCCTCCCCTCCCTTTTCTGGAAAAGAAAGTTAGGCTTATATACTTCATTAAGTTTTTTTTTCCTTCCTTGAACCAAATCAAATGAGAGTACCTGTCAAACAATGTTCATCTCCCTCCCTTCTTTCCCTCTAATGCAATATAATTTTGGGCCTCTTCCTGTGATGAAATTTACCATTTTCTCCCTCCTCCTTTTCACAACTCCTGTTACAATCCCACTGCACACTTAAATCACATTTTTATTATCACATCATTTACTTTATACACTCCCTTTCTAGCTGTGTGTGTCCTTTTATATATGATGATAAAAATACAATTCTCAAGATTGACAAGTATCATCTTCCCTTATAAGGAAGTAAATAGTTTGCCCATATTGATTAACATGTTTTTCTTTTCACCTGTTTACCTATTTATGCCTCTCTTGAGACCAGTGTTTGAAGATTGAATTTTCTACTACGTTCTAATCTTTTTATCAGCAAGGTCTGGAAATCCCTTATTTCAGTGAATATCCATTTCCTTTCCTGAAATGCTATGCTCAACTTTACTGGGTAATTGATCTTTGGTGGTAGTCCCATCTCCTTTGACTTATGGAATATCATATTCCAGTTCCTTCAGTCTTTTAATGTAGAAGCTGCAAGATTCTGTGTGATCCTGACTACATCTCCTCAATATTTGCATCTTTTCTTTCTGACTGCCTGTAGTATTTTTTTCTTCACTTGGTAGTTCTTGAATATAACAATCATATTCCTTGATGTTTTTAGTTTGGAATTACTTTTGGGAGGTGAATGATGGATTATTTCCATGACTATTTGGCCCGCTGGATCTAGAACTTCTGGGCAGTTTTCCTTGATGATTTCTGGGAAGATATTTTCCAGGCTCTTTTTTTCATTATGGCTTTCTAGTAGGCCAATAATTCTTACTTTTTCTCTCATGGATCTATTTTCCAGATTAGTTGTTTTCCAATTCGTTGTTTTACATTTTCTTCTATCTTTTCTTTGTTTAGATTTTATTTGAGTGATTCTTGATGTTTCTTGGAGTCATTGGCTTCTACACATCCAATTCTAATTTTTATCAAATTGCTTTCTTCAGTTAACTTTTGCATCTTATTTTCCATCTCCCCAATTATTCCTTTTAAGAAATTATTTTCTCCAGTTAATTTTTTACTTCCTTTTCCATTTGTCCAATTTTCCTTTTAAAGCAGCTGTTCTCTTCAGTGAATTCTTTTTTCATACGTTAAAATCATTGACCAGTTTTTCTTCTGTTTCTCCAATTTGGCTATAAAATCCTTCTTCAGTTCTTCTAAGAGTGTTCTTTGTGCTTGTGGCCAGTTTATAGTCCCTTCTGACATTTCACGTGGCATATAGTCTCAATGCTGACCTCTTTGGTATTCTTGTTTTATTCCTTGTCCCCATAGAAAGATTCTATGGTCTTTTCTTTCCTGCTTTACTTCTTCCTCATGATGATGAAGCTTTGCATATTGTGGCCTCTGGTTCTTTCAACTAAAAGCTAAAGGACCTGGTGCTGAGCTGGCTGGTGTGAGAAAGCACAGGCCAGGTGTAGTCTTTTTATGTGTTTCCCTGGATTAACCTTGCAGCTAGCTTGTTAATTGTGGGGAAGGGGTGATCTGGACTTTTGAGATCACCTCAGCTGAGATAAAGCAAAGACAAACACAGTGGTTGCTGATCAGACTGCCCTAGAGTCTTCTCATTTCCCCTGGAGTGCTGAGGCACACCTGAGGTCCTGGTGTTGGTGACTGTGAGGATCTGCCCCACTGGGGGTCTGCATCTCTTCCCAGTTTGATGAGGGGAGACTGTCTGGGACAGCTCTGGTTCTTTGCCACAGCAAGAGGAATCTTTCTTAGCAATTTTCCTAGCCTTATGTGCTACAAGACTGTTTGTCCCTTCTGCTGATTCCACAGATTCAGAATTTTTCTCGGGAACTATTTTTGGTTATTTGGTCAACAAGGGGAAGGAGAGAGAGCATTGACCCATCAGTCCATCATTTTGGCTCCCAGAAGTTCAAGTAGGTGACTTATAGACATTTAATCTGCAGGCTGCTGGAAATACATGGGGCTTTGTGGCTCTCACTTGCTCAGTTCCTCTGGACTCCTGTCCTGGGTTGTTATACCCAAGATTCTACTTTGCTGTCACTTTCTCAGACAGCCCTGGGGCTTTCCTGCTCAGTCCTACCATGCCTGGAATGTGTTTTGCTGTGTACTGTGTGCTCCTCCACCCCTGTAAAACAGATCCTTCCCATTAACCTTCCAGTCTGTCCTGCACTGTGAATCTGCCACAGTCTGTCTCCAATGGGATTCTGCCCCTCCAAAATTTGGTCCGATTCTCTTTTTAGAGGTACCTGAAGGAGTATGTCTAAGAGCTTAGGTGAGTAGTTGCTCTCATTCTGCCATCTTGGCTCCGCCCCCTTGTCTGTGTTTTCTTTCACAACATGATTATTTTCCAATTAGATATTTTATACTTTCTTCTATCTTTTCATTCTTTAGATTTTTTTGACTGATTCTTGCTGTCTCATTGAGTCATTAGTTTCTACTTGCCCAATTCTAATCTTTATCAAATGGTTTTCATCCATTAACTTTTGCGTCTCGTTTTCTATCTGCCAAATTTTTCCTTTTAAGGAGCTATTTTCTCCAGTTAATTTTTATACTTCCTTTTCCATTTGCCCTTTTAGGAAGTTATTTTCCTCAGTTAATTTTTGAACTTCCTTTTCCATTTGTTTAATTTTCCTTTTCAAAGAGATGTTCTTATCAGTGAATTGTCTCTTAATAATTTTAAAATCATTGGCCAGTTTATTTTCTATTTCCTTCTTCAGCTTCCAGGAGAGCTGCATGTGCTTGCGAGCAGTTCATAGTCCCTTCTGAAGTTACATATGGAAGGACAGTCTCAGCTCTGACCTCTTCGGTGTTTGTGTTTTGGTCCTGATCCCCATAGAAAGATTCTACGATTCTTTCGTGTCCTCTGCTTTTTCTTATTAATGATGTTGATTGAGTCTTGTGGCTTCTAGTTCTTTCAGTCCAAAGCTAGAGAACTTTGTGCTGAGCTGATGTGTAAAAAAGCTAAAAGCAGGTTTTTTTTGGTGTTTCCCTAATCATCCCTGGGGTTAACTTATTAAGTGTGGGGGAGGAATGGTCTAGTCACAGGAGATCTCCTCAGCTGAACTGAGGCAAAGGTAAGCTCAGGGGCTGGTGATCCCAGCTGCCCTATTGTCTTTCTGATTTCCCTGGACAGCTGAGGCACGCCTAGATGCGTGTTCCCACCCCTCCTCGGGCTCCTCTCCTGGAGCTGAGGCTTGCCTGGGTCCTAGTGACAGTTTTCTCTGCCCTGGGTCATCTGTCCTTCCGGTTTGCCTCTGCTACTGTAGGAGAAATCCCCCTTAGCTATTTTCCTCACCTCAGGTGTTATGAGACTATTGGCCTCCTTCTGCTGTTTCTGCTGATCTGAGATTTTTCTTTGGAAATATTTTATGGTTCTTTCATGGTCATCAAGTGGGGAGGAGAGAGCATTTACTGATCACTCTGCCACCCTGGCTCCCGGAAGTTCAAGTAGGTGACTTACCGAAGTTTGATCTTCAGGCTGAAGGTCTCAGGAGCTGCTGCGCTGATATCTGGTGCTTGGCAGCTCTCACTGACTCAGTTCAGCTTGTCTCCTGCCCTTGGTGCCACTCCACCAGTTTCACCTGCCACTCTCAGGTTTCTCGCGTCCCTTCTGCTCTGCTGTGCTGGCTGGCTGCACTGTGTGATGTGAGCTCACCCCCACAGAACAGATCCTTCCTGTGGACTTTCCAGTCCAACCTGCACTCCAAATCCATCACAATCTGTCTCCCACTGGATTCCGCACCTCCAAAATTTGGTGAGATTCTTCTTTCAGAGGTACCTGAAGGAGTTTGACTGAGAGCTTAGGTGGGTTGTTGTTTCACTCCGCCATCTTGGCTCTACCCCACAACAAGAATGTTTTCAAAATGTTTTACATGATAATACGTGTATAACCTATATAATATTGCTTGCATTCTCAGTGGAGGTGGCATGTTGGTGAGAGAGGAAGGGAGACAGTTTGGAAGTTAAATTTTTAAAAACAAATGTTAAAAATGATTTTATATGTAGCTGGTGGAAAATAAAATACTAAATAAACATCAATATATGTATGTATATATATATATATATATATATAAAAAGAAGCATTGTCATCATCATCAAATACTTTGTCATTGCGCCCTAAGACCCATGGGACCTTTCAATCTTATTTGCAGTTAAAATCTTTCATATGTATTTTCTCCCACCTTTGAACGTGAGCTCCTGTATACCAGAAACTTTCTCACTTTTTTCTATGTATTCACTGCACTTAGAAGAATGTTTTGCATGTAGAAAGGACTTAACACCTGCTTGATCTGTTCATTTCTAATTTTGTTTTCCTTATATTAAGCACAAAAAAAGTTCAGTTTACCTACTATACCTGGTTCAGCTCACTTGGGCCAAAGAGTGCTTCTTTATGGGTCAATACAACCCAAAGTTTAGGAAATGCTGAAGGGGTCTGCAAGTGGAAAAAGTTTAAGAAGCCTTGGAATTCATCTCATAGGAAAGATTTTCAAATATTTTTTTTAAAAATCCTCTCCTATTTCATACTTTCAGAAAAAAACAAGAATTCACACTCAAATTTAGATTCAAGTTATGTTTCTCCTGGTCACTAATATGATTTTCATGTTTCAAGTCCTTTGGTATAAAAATTAACCTGTCTTTTAAAAGTATACATTAATTAAATCTCATAGTTTTGTTTGTTTGTTTTTCCTTCATTCTAACCAGAACTCTATGATTGCTATGCCAAGATCAGGAGGTTCGTGCTTAACAAAGTGCTCTAAGGGAAGAAAACAAAAAGATTTCACTTTAACAATCCACAATCTACAGTATTTAAGTTTGACTCCTCTTTTGCCCAGTCTGCAAAGGCAAAACTTCCTTCTTATCCATCTCCTTCACTGAAGGTTCCCCCCCTAACTAAATCCTATTTGTCTTTGATACATGACTGAAAATCTAATTATTTCAGATTCATTTCAAAGCATTTAATTCATCCTTCATTTCTGACATGATCAGTAGTGGGAAAAGAAATGATTTACTTTGGGAACTTTCCACAGGATTCAATTAAGTAATTTGGAATGTCCTCCAGTGATTTGTTTACCAACAAGATGGATGTGCATTAGAGAGAGTCTTAGTGTTTTTACTAATCCCCCACCTTCCTATCTTTCATTACACTCCCTGTTGTATTCACAAGCCTTCCTCTTCTTGGCTTCTTCATTCCAACATGCCAGGCAAATTAAATGCTCTTTCTGATGTTGGTGAAATATTCCAAATTAAATTCTCTGGGGATGTGTTACTGGTTGCCATTTAGGATAATAAAATCTGAAATTAAATTGGCATGGATGTCTCCTAAGGCTCAGTCGTGAGACTTTTTTATCTATATCCCCTGCCTGGGTGATCCTATCAGCTTCCATCTCTTCGTATCTCATCCATTACGGATGATTTATCAATAGATATACTCTCTTGTGATCTCTTGCAAGTGCTATGTATATATAATTTACTGCCTACTGTGCATCTCCAGTTATTCCAAGCACTGAGTAGGCCTTTTATAAATGTTAGTTCACTGAATAAACTCTAATATCTCAAAACCATTGTGTCCAAAATATTCCTCTGTTTGTTGAGAATTTTAGCCTTCTTGGTATCATACAGGTTGTGTATTCAGTGTACTCACAAACACTTCTCTCTCTCTCAAACTCAATGCCAAGACTTGTTAATCCCTCCTCCATCAACGATCTCATATCCATTCCATGATCTTTTCTCCTGTGGATGCCATTTGATTTCAGGAACTTGTCATGTCTTTGAAGATCTATGACAAAAAACTATTAACTATTCCCTCTGTCTCCATCCTCTATGCCTCTTCAGTCTGTCCTCTCAGCCATGAACAAAGCAGCCTGAAACCACAAGCCTAACAAAGCCATTTCTTTAAGAAGCATCAGTATACACACACACACACACACACACACACACACACACACACACACACTCACAAAAATCAGGCTCCAGCCTATGTTTCTCAGATGACTATATAATATTTCAACATTCCATCCCTTTCATCTGTCCTTTTGAAGAGCATATAACTCCTGTTCTCAGCACCATGTCTTCTCATTTAACTCTTTACAAATGCCTTCAAGGATTTGCTGAAGTGTAATTTCCTACAAGGTTGTTTTCTCCCCCTGGTCCCTCAGTTTTTACAGTACCCCATAATGGGATTATTTTAGCATTTGTTTTGTACTGACTTTGTTTTTCCTAATGTGTTTCTATGTTGTTCTCTCTTTATCCCAGTGAAGTTTGAGGCAGGGTCTGTTTGACATTTTTCGTTATATCATCAGTGTCTAACACAATGTCTGGCACTTCCCTGTTTCATTGATTTATTTGAGAATTCTAAGCAAATTTAGGCTTTTTAGGAAAGAATTATATTTGTATAAACCCCAAAGTGAGATGAGCTTCAGGTGGGTCCCCTCTCATTTGAGGTTTTCAAGCAAAGACTAGATAATCCTTTGTCAAGAAAGTTGTTCTTTAGAGGGTAATATCCTTCCTTCCCTCCCTCCCCCCTCTCTCTTTCTCTCTCTTTCTCTCTCTCTCTCTCTCTCTCTCTCTCTCTCTCTCTCCCTCTCTCTCTCTCTTTTAATTAGATGGTCTACCAACACTTGCTAGTTCTAAAACATTCTGATTCATTAAAAGTCATGTCATCCCAGGAGGAGAACATTCCATTAATGGACAATTTGCTCTACTTAGTCCCCACTCTGAGTAAATGGATGAGCCAGTCATGCTGCTTTAAAGGTCTGCCTTGTCAAAAATTGGGTTCCATAGTGAGAGAATAATGACTGTTTGAATACTAAACTTGCCCAATTTCCTTAAATCTTCTTTATTATATATCCAAGGGAACCTCCATTTATTTAATTAAAATTCATTGTAAAATTGAAGAAGTGAAATAAATTATTCCCCCCAAAGAAGTTGAAAACGTTTATCCAATCCCCAAGACATAGAAAAATAAACTTTTTATCTGTGAGAGAAGAAAGAGAAATAGAGATAAATGGTGATAAAGACAGAGAAATGAGAAGAAAAAGGAAGGAAAGGAAAGGAAAAGAAAGGAAAGGAAAGGAAAGGAAAGGAAAGGAAAGGAAAGGAAAGGAAAGGAAAGGAAAGGAAAGGAAAGGAAAGGAAAGGAAAGGAAAGGAAAGGAAAGGAAAGGGCTTGGGGAAGAATGAAAGCTCACTTCTGAATCCTCGTAAACAAAATTTTGAGGAGTGCTTGTAGTTACATTTAAGGAGGCTAATCTTGGTCGTATATGCAGCTCTTAAATTCTGTGGTTCTTTGATGCTCTCAAACCAGGTCTTTGGTCTCCAAATCCAGCATCTTTTCTACTACTTCCATTAGTATGATCAGATTTTGATAGTGGCTAGCCAAAAGTGAAATTATGAACCATTTTCTATAAACATTTTGTCTGTGAAGACAACAGTTTTTTTTTTCTTTCTTGAACTGTTATTTTAGTGAGGAGGGACACAGGTAGCCATTCCTAAGGAGAAGTCCAGTTTACAGGCTTAGAAACCTGGTCTGCAATCATTCTTATCCAACCTGATACAAACTGTAGTAAACTGTGTAAATTTGTTGTTACCTAACTGTAATGAAATAACTTGGCTATATAAATAAATAAGAAGCTGATACAGCTTTTTTTTATGGTCACTCTTTCCCACTCGACACAGAACTTTATTGAATTGATATATCAAAGGAGAAGAATAGCTCTTTCCTAATTGAATTTAGAGGTTCCAGATAAATTTACTATTCCCATTGTTATGTCAAATTAACTTTCACATTCTGAGTCATCAATCCAGCAGGCCCAGGCTCTAAGGTTGATCCTAATGCAATCAGCTGAGGAAAAAAGCTATGTGCTCACCAAATCTCACTAATGCCACTATGGTGGGAGTTTTCATTTTTAATCATTCTCATATTATATACTAATGAGCAAAAACATATAATATCTAAACTCCAAAGATTGTCCTCAGGGGAAACATAGGGATAGATAGATAGATAGGTAGGTAGATCGATAAATAGATAGATATGTATCTATATATACATATATAGATAGATAGATAGATAGATAGATATAGATAGATAGATATACAGATATACAGATATAAATACGTACAGAGAGATTATATGTGTGTGTTTTAAACCTACTAGTAGAAATCATGGGAAAATGGTTGGAGGGGAGAAAAGTAAAGCAATTTTGATTAAGAAAGAAAGCTGATAGATAGCTACCTAGTGCCACAATCACGTGGGTCTTTTGGATTGCAGTGTCATGGATTTCAATATTGAAGGCAACTTATTTTTCACCTAGTCCAAATGCCTTATTTTGCAAAGGAACAAACTAAGCTAAGAGAAATTAAGTGATTTTCCCAAGGTCGCACCTTGTCAGAGAGGATTTGAGGCCAAGTCTTCCAGATTCCAAGGCCAATACTCCATCAAAAACATCAATATCCTTAAGTGGAGAGATTCCATTCTCATTCCGATAATCAGTTTCTGTGGTCCAAAATTTTGGATACTGAACAGAGCCCTAAAAGAGGTAGACTGAAGCCCGATTTCTATTTTTTTGTCTTTTCTTTACTTAATATAGTAACTTTGCACAAGCCTTGGGAATTTGGACCACAGAAGCATATAATAATACATCTACAGATGCAAGACGTCTCTGAGACCTGTAGCCCAACCCTATCATTGTATTTATAAGGAAACTTTTGCTTATAGAAGTGAAATGATTTGTCCAAGGAACTACAGGTTATAATGTCATAGTGATAGGCTGGAAGGGACCTCAGAGGCCATATAGTCCAGGCCCTTCAATATATTGATGAGAAATCTAATGCTCAGGGGATGAAGTTACCTCCCCAAGGTCACACATGTGTAAGCTTCAATGGAACAAGGTCTCTAAGAAATGCCTCGTGGCATTTCAGAATGAGCGGAAGTAGATCCATCTTGGTGGGTATGATGGGTTTTATTCTTTTTCTCTTCAAGTAAATTTATTTCAATTGTTCCTTTACTCAATGGCTCATATCAGGAATGCCTGATTGACTAATTTTAGTATTGAATTGAAGTAGCTCAAAATAAATGTGAGATGTATGAATTTAGATCATCTACCCTAAACATTCACATGGACCATTTGTGGCCAATTCATGGTACAATATTCCAAGGCCCTATTGGTCTGATCAACCATAGTCATATGCACGGCAACTTGACTTTAATATTCTGATGTCCTCTTTGAGAACAAAAGACAATAATCAATTTTAGCAGAAAATCCACTGTGTGCAAAACTCACATGATATTATGCATTTTGAGCATGTTATTCTCAATGCTACCTATTCTACATTAGTTTAAAATCTTTGACAGGATTATATGATAGTGACCTATGGAAAAACTGAGCCATTAGAAATTCAGAGACAGATGCATACTGTCCCATAGTTAGTAATAGAGAAGTGCTGGATGTTTGTCAGCCTCATGAATGGAGGGAAATTTATGAAGCAATCAATAGGCATTTATTTAGAGCCTACAGTGTTTCAGATGTTAAAATGTTCTTTGCATAGAAAATCTCATTTAATCCTTACAACTGTTTGTAAGGTCTGTGTTGGAACATTTTGTGTCTATTTCATGTTCGAGGAAACTGAGTTTTAGATGAATTTAGTGACTTGCCCAGAATTGTAGTTATGATTGTATAATGTGTCTTGCATATCAGGGATTCTTTACTCCAAGGTCATCTCCCTAGCCATCTTCCAACACTGCCCTGTGCCAAACCAGGCTCATCTAACCCTACAGTCAAAGGCATTGCGAGCCTCCTTAATCAGGCTCATTTTTCAGCCTATCCCACCATATAATATCCTAAGCCAGTTTGTGGCATGGCATGTCTAAGAGGGTTCATCATTCACTAACCCTGTCACTATTTATAACACAGAGATCTGAAATTACTTATCCATTATTCGTCTGGGAATATAGAAATCCATCTGCCAGTTTCGAACTGTTGATTAAAAAGTAGGGGCCAGACCAGAGGGAGAGGCTGCATGAAGCACATTTGTAGAGGTGTCAAACTGCTTGTAATCCTAATCAGAATATGGTGTAATCAAAGTTACTGTGACTGTTTGGATAATAAAACTTTATCTTTCCACATGCCTTTGCGTAAAATATCTCAGGATCTTGCGGTTATTTGAAAGCACCTTTGGCTCCCATTTCCCCCTATTTTATTATCAATCTTTTTGAAACGTTTTCTCTTCACAAGAAACCTTTGAGATGACCAGAAAAGAAGGAGATATTCTTTAGGCTGCCTGATGCAAATCAAGGTGCCCTCAGTTCCCTCTCTTTTCAAACCTCACTAACAGTGCTACACTACTTGAGGCTGTCTTCCGATTACAAATGCCAGCTGAAATCCAATCATCTTTTTCATTTCTGTTGGAAAGGAATTTTTCTCCAAATATTATCTGTGTTTAGTGGAAGGGTGTCTCCTTTATTAGTCATTTCTACTTTACACTATTAAAATTAAGTGAAATATATCTATATCTTTATAATCTTTTCTTCTTCACCTGAGCAATGGGTCACTTGGAACGAGGTCAGCCCATTCCCTGCATCATCTTCAAACCATGTCCATTTATTAATTCCCTTTACTGAAGCCCTACAGAGTGCTAGAAGACCCTTAAGCTTACCTACACCACCCCTTCTTTATCAGATGATGAAAGAAGTCCAGAGAGGAATTGAGTTGACAAGTTCACACAGCCAGTGTGGTGACCCTGATATGAGAATATAATGGTGAAGAGGAAAGATTCCATGGCAAACATGGAAATATTGTACAGTTGATATAATATTTTATGCCTTCCCAAGGGATGATGAAGGGGCAAGAGAAAGAGAAGAAAAGAATCTGGAACTCAAAATTTAAATATATATTATATATGTATATATATATATATATATATATATATATATGTATATATATACATATATATATATATATATATATAGAGAGAGAGAGAGAGAGAGAGAGACAAAGAGAGAGAGAGAGAGAGAAAGAGAGAGAGAGAGAGAGAGAGAGGGAGAAGATTACAAAACTGGTCTCAGAATCGGGGTCCAAATACCACCTCATTTGCTGGCAATCTGTGTGTTTTTGGATAAATTAATTCACCTCCCCTAATCCTAGTTTCCTCCTGTTAGATGAGAGAGTTGGACTGGAACAACTTAGCCTCTGTTTGTGTGACATATTGTATGTATGTCGTTGGCATTTTGGTTCCCCCACTTAACTGTGTGCTTCTTGACTGCTTTTACCTTTTCTTGTACAACCAGTACTACTTCCAAAGAGAAAATTTCTCAGAAAGATTGATAACAAAGGAGGAGAACATGGGATCCAAAGGTGTTTTCAACTAACTGCAAGATACTGAGGTATTTTACACAAAGGAATGTGGAAAGATAAAGCAGTTTCTGAAACCTGGTCAGAGCTTAATAGATACTTTTTGACCAATTGACTCTCATGAATCCCTTTGATAGTCTGTTGAAGCCTAAGAAAACTTTCTCAGATTAATATTTTAAAGGCATAAAATAAAAAGTAGATATTGCTATTTAGCTCCTTCTAAGGGTGAAGAAAATGAGGCAAAAAGAACTTAAGTGACTTCCCTAGATTCACACAGCTAGTAGGTGTCTAAGATTGAATTTGAACTCAGGTTTTCATGATTGCAGCATCTTTGATGCAGCACCTAGCAGACTCAGCTTCTTTGAAGTTCATTTAACATAATTCTGACTTTAGGGAGCCTTCTCTGATCCCACTGGCTCTCAGTACTCACCTCAAATTTGTTGGTATTATCTTCCGAGGTTCTGCAGCCCTTTTTCCTGGTATAATATAAACTCCTTGAGGGCAGAGACTGGCTTAGTAGACCCTTGCTAAGTGTTCATTCAAATGGATTGAACAATTGATCATACTACAATAAAGATAATACTCAAATGCAATATAATGAGCAATTATTACTGTATATATTCTAAACCAGACACTGGTTAAGCATTGAGATCAGAGAAACAAGAGTTGTTTTAGGTTTTTTTTTTAATTTCCGATTCTTATATAGAATAGACCAGAGCCCAAATTCATTGTTGATATAATTCTACTTACAAGTATAAAACACAGAGAGAAGTCTAAGAAAAATGTATGTTTCTCAATACTATTTCCCAGAACATTTGAGAGACTTCAAGTTCCCTGAAAGGATGAGGAAAACTCACCAAAGCAGAAGTCCTTGAACTTTTCTGGATAACGGAACTTCCCTGTTTAGTGAAGCCTACAGACAGAGTCCTTCCCAGTATACTGGATTTAAATGCATAAAATATAAATTTATAGAATCACAATGGAAAACAACTATACAGAAATTTAGTTATCTGTCTCTGTTGGCTTTTAATCATTTTTAAGTTACATCTTTACACTTCATAACCCCTTTTGAGATTTTCTTGGCAAAGATACTGGGGTATATGCCATGTCTTTCTCCAGTTCATTTTATAGATGAGAAAACTGAGCAAATAGTGTTAAGTGACTTTCCTAAGGTCACATAGCTATTAAGTGTTTGAGGATATATTTGAACTCATTAAGATGAGTCTTCTTCATTCCAGGCCTAGCTGTATACCATTTAGCTGCCCTGTATCTATTTCTATGTCTATCTACATATCTATTACCATATGTATCAATGTAACTTTATCTCTATATCTATCTATAATCTATCTATGTCTATCTATCTATCTATCTATCTACCTATCCATCTATGTATCTCCATTCATCCATCTCCCCATACATCTATCCTATCTCTCTAACTTTCTATCTGTGTCTATCCTTCCATCTATCTGCATATATATATATATATAGATAGATAGATAGATAGATAGATAGATAGATAGATATGGAGTGTATACATATATACATTTTATATATATATATATATATATATATATATATATATATATATATCTCCTTCTATCTGCATAACTTAGTTTTCTATCTTCATATTCACAACTACCAAGTTAAAAACATCTATACTAAAATCAAATTGATTAAGGTAATTGACTAAGAGATATTAGTATAGCTCTTTACATACATCATCTTTGAAGCTCAAAGTAGCTCTGTGCAGGGGGTATCATCACAACTATTATTATTCCCATATGACGAGGGCATCCCACTGTTAGTGAATGTCAGAGGTGAGAGGCAGCATACATTCTAATTAGCCCTTCCCCCAATTTGCCCTCCCTTCTATCACACCCCTTCCTTCTCTTATTTCCTTCTCTATTTTCTTGTAGAATAAGATATATTTCTATATCCCATTGCCTGTATCCAGGTGCATGTAAAAACAATTTTTAACATTCATTTTTAAAGTTTTGAGTTCCAACTTCTTTTCTTTCCTCTCTCCCCATTCACCCCCATTGAGAAAATAAGCAATTTGATATAGATTATACATGTGTAGTCATGCAAAACACTTCCATAGCAGTCATGTTGTGAAAAACTAACTCTATTTTCCATCCATCCTATCCTGCTCCCCATTTATTCTATTTTCTCTTTTAACCCTGTCCCTCCTCAAGTGTTTTCTTCTAATTACCCCCTCGTTCCATTTGCCCTCCCTTCAATCATTCCCCCCTAACTGCTGCTTATCCCCTTTCCCCTTATTTTCCTGTAGTGTAAGATAGATTTTCATACCAAATTGAGTGTGCAGGTTATTCTCTCCTTAATCCAACTGTGATGAGAGCAAGGTTTGCACTTTTCCTCTCACATCCTCCCTCTTTCCCTCCATTGAAAAAGTTTTTTCTTGGTCTTTTATGTGAGAGATAATTTACCCCATTCTATTTCTCCCTTTCTATTCCTAATATATTTCTCTCTCACCCCTTAATTTTATTTTAAATGTCATCCCTTCATATTCACCTCATCGTATGCCCTCTGTATCTCTTTCTCTCTCTCACTCGCTCTTTCTCTCTCTCTTTGTATATACATACACATATGTATGTACATAGGTGCATGTGTGTGCATGTGTGTGTGTGTGTGTGTGTGTGTATGTACAAAGAAACAGTCTCAGATCCAAGTGTTCTAACTTTAAGTTGGGTCTTCCCCTTTATCCAACAAAAAGTAATTTTTTAATCTTTTCCCAGATTTATTTTCTTTCTATTAATATTATGGAGAATTCCACTGTCTCTTGTCCACAAAACAGAAGTAAACAAAACAAACGAATTTAGAATTTAGAATCAGAGTAAAGTATTGAAAACTTGGAGCAAAATCTGTGTAAGGAAATATTAGTAAAGGAGGGAGTGGAAGAGAAAAGGTATTTATTAAGTACATCTTTTGAGCCAGGCACTGTGATAAGTAGAAATTTTATCTAATTTGGCATTTTGTATTTTGTAGCTGTATGCCACATAAAAGAGGGAATATAGGGAATATGTGAAAGTTGAAGGGCAAATATATATATATATATATATATATATATATATATATATATATATATGTGTGTGTGTGTGTGTGTGTGTGTGTGTGTGTGTGTTTGTCTGAAATATAAGACTGAATTATCATATCACCTTTCAACAGGATGAGAAAGTAAAGATAGAAAGTAAAGGTCATCTGAGCTCTCCTCAATTCCTCCAAACAATTTAAAAACAAAGTCTCAAAATGAATTCTGAATACTTAGGAGTTTACCTGCCAAAACAAACCCAGGGACTATATGAACACAATTACAAGAAACTTTTCGCACAAATAAAGTCAGATTTAAGTAAGTGGAAAAACATCAGTTCTTCATAGATAGACTGAGCTAATACAATAAAAATTACAATTCTACCTAAATTAATTTACTTATTTAGTGCCATACCAATTAAAGTATCAAATAATTATTTTCTAGAGCTGGATAAAATAATATCAAAATTCATTTGGAAGAACAAAAGGTCCAGAATATCAGAGGGACTAATGAAAAGAAATGCTTGGGAAGGTGGCCTGATGCTACCAGACCTCAAATTGTATTATAAAGCAGCAATTATCAAAATCACTTGGTATTGGCTAAGGAACAGAGGGGTAGACAAATGAAACAGACTTGGAACTCAAGACACAGTAGGCAAGGAATAAAGCAACCTCCTCTTTGATAAGCCCAAAGAACCAAGCTTCTGGGATAAGAACTCACAGTTCGGCAAAAATTTCTGGGAAAACTGGTTAACAGTGTGGCAGAAATTAGGCATAGACTCATGTCTGACACAGTACACAAGAATAAAGTCCACATGGGTACATGATTTAGGTATAAAGATTGATACCATGAATAAATTGGAGGAGCAAGGAATAGTGTATTTATCAGATTTATTGAGAAGGGAAGAAATTTTTTTCTAAAGAAATGATAGAAATCATTATGAAATGCAAGATGGATAATTTTTATTACTTTAAACTGAAAAGCTTTTGCACAACCAAACTCGATGTATCCAAAATTCGGAGGGATGTAGTAAATTGGGAAAAAATTTTACGGCTGAGCTCGGGTCTAAAGACCTCATTTCTAGAATATATAGAGAACTGACTCAAATACATAACCATACAAGTCATTCCCCTATTGATAAATGGTCAAAGGATATGAACAGGCAATTTTCAGGGAAAGAAATTAAAGATACCTATAATCATATGAAAAAGTGCTCTAAATCACTACTGATTAGAGAGATGCAAATCAAAACAACTTGAGGTACCACATCACACCTATAAGATTGGCAAACAAGACAGAACAAGAAAATGATAAATGCTGGAGAGGATGTGGGAGAGTTGGAACACTAATTCATTGTTGGTGGACCTGTGCGATCATTCAGCCATTCTGGAGAACGGTTTGGAACCATGCCCAAAGGGCTACACATATGTGCATACCCTTTGACCCAGCAATATCTCTACTAGGACTGTATCCCCAAGAGATTTTTAAAATGAGAAAGGGTCCCACATGTACAAAAATATTTATAGCAGCACTCTTTGTGGGAGCCAAGTACTGGAAATCAAGGAGATGCCCATCAGTTGGAGAATGGCTTAATAAATTATGGTATATGAATGTAATGGAGTACTATTGCGCCATAAGAAATGATGAACAAGAAGACTTCAGGGAGGCCCCAAACTACTTTCCTGAAAAAACTCAAAACGTATTTCAAAAATCAGATAAGAGGGATAGAGAAAAAATTGGGAAAATATATGAGAGTAATGCAAGGAAATCACAAAAAAGCGTTAACAATTTGGAAAAGGAGGCACAAAAAGTACCAAAGAAAATAATACTTTTAAAAGGTAATAGGCCAACTGGTAAAAGAAGCACAAAGGTTCCATGAAGAGAAGAAATTCCAAAGCAAAATTGGCAAATGGAAAAAGAGAAGAGAAATTCACTGCAGAAAAGAACTGCTGATAATGTAGAACTGGCCAAATTGAAAGGAAAAGACACAAAACTCACTAAATAAAATAATAAAAAACGATAGAATTTGATATATGGAAGTTAATGACTTTGTGAGACATCAAGAAGCAACAAAACAAAATCAAAAGCATGAAAAATATCAGAAAATGTGAAATGTATCATTGCAAAAACAATTGAACTGGAAAATATATTGAGAATAGATATTTTAAGAATCTTTTGACAACCTGAAAGTCATGATAAAAAACTAGTGTAGACATTGTATTTCAAAAAACTATACAGTAAAACTGCCCTGGTGTCCTGGGACAAGTGGATAATATAGAAAGGATCCACCAATTAACTCCTGAGATTCCAGAATGAAAACTCTTGAGAATATTATATTCAAATATCAGTGGTCCCTGATCAAAGAAAAAAAGTCACAAGTAGTCCAAAGAAACAATTCAAATATCATGAAGTCATAGGTATTAAAACACACAATTTAGTAGGTATTCAGGTAGGACTAGGGCCTCTGGTATGAGGGCTTTTCAAGCACTTTTGAGGATGGCTCATCCATCTCTAGTGTCCAAATGTCAACCAGCTCTCACCTGTAGCTGCAAAACTGCAATATGTTCAGTGGCCAAACTGCACCAAAGCCATCTCAGTAGGCAGATCAAATTAGGTTTAGGATAAGAGACAGGCTTCAAGCCTGTTGGGGAGTCAGGGAAATGTCAGCTTCAAGCTAATGAATGGGTATATGAGAACAATTAGTTACAAAGGTCATGAAGGTAGCTGAAGCAGGCATTGTGGAGTGCTTCAAGCTTGGTTAGACATCAAGGACATCAAAGTCAATTACTACATCCGAATCCTTAGTAAATCATCTTGACTTTTGTCCTGCACTGGACTTCAATAACTCTGAAAAAGAGATTGAGTGTGACATCATTTTGCAATTCTGCTTCACTTAAATCTAATTCATGATGAAGTCAAGATATCGCCTCATGATGTTCTGGTCTTCTTAAAAAATTTAGGGGGAGGAGTTAAGATGACAGAGTAGAAAGATTCACATACTCTAGCTCCAAACCCACAGCACATGGATTTCCTGTAAAAAGAACTCCCAACAAATTCTGGAGCAGTGGAAGCCATCCAGCAACAGAGTGAAGGAGATTTCTGTTCCAGAGAGCCCCAGAAAACCGATCCCAAAGGTCGGTCGCACACCAGACAGCAACTGGCCAGCCCTGCCCTGGCCAAACAGCACTGAGAGGAGAAGATCTGAACAGGCTTCGGGGACTGAAACTCCGGCAGTCGCGAAGGTCCCTCAACCCACAGGCACTACAAACCACTGAGAGAGAATTCTGGGCTGGCTGGAGGGGAGTGGGGAGTCTCTATAACTCAGGCCGCCTCGGGAGCCAGCATCAGAGGCAGCAGGTGGCCAGAGGCTCTCAGAGCAGGCAGGAGCTCTGAAGGAGCTCCATTACTGAAGGTCTCCACATAAACGCATTGAGGGAACAGAGCCTGGGGGGAAGCCCTGCCCCACCTGAGAATCTGAATTTAATCTTACCCTAAATAGCAGGTCTGCCTGTCTCTGAAAGCCCTGGGGTTGGGGATCAGCATTTGAATCTCAGACCCCAAGTATTAGCTGGGTGGATCTGGACAGGTGTGGAGAGGAATCTCACAAGTCAAATAACTGTCTGGGAAAATGCCCACAAAAGGGAAAAAAAAACAAGACCATAGAAAGTTACTATCCTGTTAACCAAATGATTCCCCTCTTCCTTTCTGATGAGCAAGAATAATGTTTACCATCAGGGAAAGACATAGGAGTCAAGGCCTCTGCATCCCAAACATCTGAAACATATAGCCAATGGGCTTAATCCATGGAAGAGGTCAAAAAGGATTTTGAAAATCAAGTTAGACAGGTGGAGGAAAAACTGAAAAAGAGAAAAGAGAGAGATGCAAGAAAAGCATGAAAAACAGGTAAATACCTTAATAAAGGAGACCCAAAAAAATGCTGAAGAAAATAACACACTGAAAAATAGGCTAACTCAATTGGCAAAAGAGGATCAAAAAGTCAATGAGGAGAAGAATGCTTTCAAAAGCAGAATTAGTCAAGTGGAAAAAGAGGTGCAAAAGCTCACTGAAGAAAATAGTTCTCCCAAAATTTAATGGAACAGATGGAGGCTAATGACTTTCTGAGAAACCAAGAAATCACAAAACAAAACCAAAAGAATGAAAAAATGGATGAGAATATGAAATACCTCATTGGAAAAACAAC
>CM053769.1:475553758-475576949 GCA_028658325.1 Potorous gilbertii | reverse complement strand
CTAGTTTTGAGAGAACTATTTTCTTCAGTGAGCTTTTGCACCTCTTTTTCCACTTGACTAATTCTGCTTTTGAAATCATTCTTCTCCTCATTGACTTTTTGAACCTCTTTTGCCAATTGAGTTAGCCTATTTTTCAAAGTGTTATTTTCTTCACCATTTTTTTGGGTCTCCTTTATCAAGGTATTGATCCGTTTTTCATGCTTTTCTTGCATCTCTCTCATTTCTCTTTCCAGTTTTTCCTCCACCTGTTTAACTTGATTTTCGAAATTCTTTTTGAGCTCTTCCAAGGCCTGAGCCCATTGGATATCTATTTCAGCTGTTTGGGATACAGAGGCTTTGACTCCTATGTCTTTCCCTGATGGTAAGCATTGGTCTTCCTCATCAGAGAGGAATGGTACTATCATCTCTTCCCCAATAAAATAACCTTCTATGGTCTTACTTTTTTTTCCCTTTTCTGGGCATTTTCCCAGGCAGTTACTTGACTTCTGAGAGTCCTCTCCACCCCTGACCTACGTCCGCCCAGCAAATTCCTGGGGTCTGAGATTCAAATTCTGCTTCCCAGCCTCAGGGCTTTCAGTGGAAGGACTGGCTGCTATGCAGGGTAAGATTAAATCAGCTTCTCAAGTGGGGACAGGGCCACCTCTCAGGCTCAGTTCACTCAGGGGGTTTATGCAGAGACCTTTTGTAATGGAGCTGCTGCTGAGCTCGTACCTGCTCAACCTCCTGCCTGCTTGGGAGACTCTGTCCACCTGCTGCCTCTGTCGCTGCCTCTGCAGCTGCCTCCCAAGGGGCCCTGAGTCCCAGAGACACCCTGCTCCCCTCTCAGCCCGTCCCGGCGTCTCTCTCACTGACCTGTGAGTCTGTGGGTGGAGGGCCCTTCGTGGCCACTGGGGATTCAGTCCCTGAATCCTGTTCAGATCTGCTCGCTCCTCTCAGTGCCACGTGGCCAGGGCAGGAGAGCACTCTGCTCCCTTCTGGTGCATGATGAACCTTTGGGATCGGTTTTTCAGGGCTCTCTGGAATGGATATCTCCTTCACTGTGTTGCTGCGCAGCTTCTACTGTTCCAGAATTTGTTGGGAGTTCTTTTTATAGGAAATCCATGGGTTCTGGGTTCGTACCTAGCATATGTGAGTCTTTCTACTCCGGCATCTGGGCTCCATCCCCCTTCCCTTGTTTTTAAAGTGAATATCTACTTCTGTTGCACAGGGGGTTCTGCCCCATGGTTTTTGTGTTTGCATCTTGAGGCTTTGTGTATTATGGCCTCTGGTTCTTTCATCTTAAAGCTAGAATTTTACATCTCACCTGGTGTTGAGTTGACTGATAAGCCAAAGCAGAGGCCGAGTGAACTATTTCTGAGGTACCCTGGAGTTACCCTAGAACTCACTGAGTGAGGCGTGGGATAGAGGTTATCTGGCTACAGGAGGTTTCCTCTCTTGAGCTCTAGCACACACAGGCTAAGCAATTAGTGAACCTATCTCTGTTAGTGTCTTCCCAATTCCCCTGCCTGTGCTGAGAAATGCTTGGGGTACTCAATTTGGTCCTTATGGGCTTCACCCCACTGGCACTCATGATTTCCCCCTGGTTCACTGAGGTGGGGCTGTCTGGGAGAGCTCCGGTTCTGCACTGGTCCCATTTAGCCACAGCAAGAGGGACTCCCTTTGTGATTTTCCTAGCCTCATGGGCTAAGAGATTGTTTACCACTTTGGCTGATACCATTATTCCAGAAGTTTTCCTGGGGAAATATTCTCTGCGTTTTTCAAGGTCAATAAGGGGAGGAGAGAGAATTTATAGATCACTCTGCCATCTTGGCTCCTGCACGTTCAAATCCTTTGCTGTGGGTTCTTTTCCATTTCTAGCACATTAGAATAGGACTAATCCAAAATGTTGCCCTAACTGTCATTTTCTTCTTCTTTGACTCTGTGTACAACTCTTTCTCTTTCAATGTCAGTGCCTGCCCACTGCATCCAGTATATAGGCTTAATGTCCTGCCCATGAAATTGTTTTCCCTGGCATGAATGATAAACATTTTTCATGCATTTAGTTTTCTTCTAAGAATTTTTGGACTGCTTTCTTTTTAATAGTTATGTACCTCATCACAGAATCTGCATAGTTTTATCCTCCATCTTGACAGAATACCACTATGTCATTTCAATATCACAGAAATATCAATGGAACCTCATCATCTATGGGAAACCTCCCATCATGACCTTTTACAATCCTTTTTCATGACCATAATGAAAATTCTGCTGAATGTTTTATGGTACACAGGAAATATATTTTTAAATAATATAGATCTAGAAGAAGAAATATAAGGCCTTTAACGTGCTAGGTGGATCTCCCACGAGAAATCTTTTATATTTTAATAACTACAATAACCACTTTTTACTTATAATTTATAATTAATAAATACATAATTTATTTGTAATAAATATATTTTATATACATTTAATAATTTATAAGTTTTTTATTTAATAAATATGTAACTTATATTTTATATATTTATATTTAATAAATAGATAATTTATGATAATTGTGATTTATTTGTAATACTGGAGTCCAAAACCAATCGTCCCTCATCAATAGAATGGATCATGACTTTCAAGTCAAAGAAGGAATTGCTCTAAATATCTTGTGATCCATTTGATATTTGTAGATGACATCAGTCATATCTTCAGCTCTGCCAAAACAGAGCTTAAATATCATTGATATCTGAGTAAGCACACTGTGCTGGAAAGAAAACATGATTACAACCCACAGTAAGATATTTAAATCACTGATCTCTGGGGGAAATTGAGAATAGTATTTTTAATAAATTTTACCATTATAAATACTCAGAAAGCCCAAGGATATGAAATGCAAAGTTTTCAAATTAGAGAATCCAATCCATAGAAAATGTAATAATGGTAATAGTGTCAACAAGAGTAAAACACGATCATAATCACAAACAGAATGAGTAGATGGACTGTGGCTCATGTTTTCTGTTTGGGAAGTTGTCCTGATTACACTTTCACTTGACTTCCAGGGAATAAGGCAACTTCTCAATTTATTCCATGACATGACAAGAGTAATCATTTTGCCGATGTGTACAATAGTTTGAAGAAAAGTAAACGTAAACTAAGACAACGGGAGAGCTATTTTCCTAGGATAGTATATCTGAAATCCGTTGAAAAGATGAAAATGAGACAACAATAAAAACAATGCAACAATAAGAACAAAATAATTGTATGGTAATAAATGTTTCTATGCCCAACACACAATCTTCAAGCTTCGTGGAATAAGAATTTTTCAAAATATAGAAATCCAATAGAGGGATCAAACTCATGTGGGACAAATATGAAGTTCACTTCCTGTTTTTCCAATGTAATATTCAGCTACTGCAGTTATATTAAGATGTTTTCTGTGAGTCAAAAAAAGTGAGTTTACATCCCAATATCTTTATTCAGTTAAACAAGCATCTATTGAATCCACCCATGCCATATTCTACAGAATATTGAATATAAAAATTAATAGTGGGGAAACTTACACCAGTGAAATTTCTGTCTGAACTTCATTTTTAAAATAATAAATAGTTCCATGATGATAATGAAATATAGCAATGATAATAAAAATTGAATTATTGTTTACTAATGTATACCATACTAACAAAATATTTTTCAATTACAAAAGTTCTAATATCATGTATTTATGTAGTAGTGCACAGCATGTTAAATGAAAGAAAAGAGTGCTGTCACAATCTCCCTTACAACTATTTTTTGATCTCCATTAAGATGGGAAAAGATCAATGTGATAATGACTATGATGATAAAAAAGAGATAAACAATTATATAGCACCTACTATGTGCCAAGTATTTTGCAAACATTTTCTTAGATCTACCTCACAACTATCTTGGCAAGTGGATACCATTATGACATTCACTTTACAATTGAGGAAAATGAAACAGAGAAATCTTTAGTGGCTTGCTCAGGGTCACACAGCCTTTAAGTGTCTTACTCTGGATTGGGATGTAGGTCTTCCTGACTCCAGATCCAATACTTCATCCACTCTGCCACCTAGCTGTCTCACTTGCAGCAGCAGCGGTAGCAGAAAACCCTTTCATCACTCATGTATATAGGATTTTTTTTAAAGGGAAAGGCATACATTTTGTCTATTAAGTCTCAAAATTATCCAATGAGACATTTGTTATAGCAATTATCATTGTCATTTTACATATGGAGTAACTGAAATTCAGTGAAGGCCAGTGACTTAATAGAAAAGATTTATCTAAGTACAGCCAAACCCAAGAAGTAATGAATGAGTCATAATATTCACTACTGAAGAGAACAAATATACTTATGAGATCATAGATTTGTTGAAGCACTAAATTGTAGCTTTATAATGATAAATTATTGCAATCAGGAGGAAATGATTCCAAATCTCACCTCAGAAACTTATTAATGTTGTGTAGTGGTATTTGATCTTTCTCAGTCTCAATTTCCTCATTTGTAGTGTGAAAGGTGTTGACTCAGGAATGTCCAGTTTGTCTTCCAGTTCAAAATTTATGATCCTGTGATCCACTTCTGGGGATTTAACTTAAAGCACATTTTGAAGTTAATTACAAAAAGTAAAAGAAAACTATTTCCTGCAAAACAACTTCACCTGGGCACTTTCAGTTTCATTTTTCTCCCCTGGAAATATCACGTGTATTAGGATGTGACCCAGTAGCAGCAAAATTAAGTAATTAAAACGGACAGTTCATTTAGACCATGATTTATTATACAGTGCTTTAAAACCAAGCAGGGCAAATTGGAATAGACTTCAAGAGCTTAGATCAATAGAGGCCTATCTTTGTAAAGCACCAACTCACTTAATTGTCTGTACTTTATGATAATTATAACTGGAGAAACCAGGATTGCAGCTACTTATTGTAGTTAAGGAGAACACTTAATGTCTATAAAAACAAAATCAATTTCAAATTCGAATATTAGGAGTGGGTTTTATTTTAATTCTAGTATAAGTTTTTGCTAGTAATCTGTTCATATTGAGACAGAAATTTTTGCAGTACTTTAGTAGCCCAGTAATTTTGCTTACTGAATATGCAAGAATGCAAAATATAGGATTATAAATTTTACTGACACAGCTCCATTTGCCTAAGGGGAAAAAGCTGTCCATTTTGAAAAATTCAACTATTCAATCTAATGAGAGATAATTAGGGTGGTGATTCCCATTTCATATTGACTGAATTACTGATTTTTATGTTGACAAGTTTCATTAAGAGATTTTATTTTCCTATCTGCAAATTAAGAGAGCATTACGAGAAATGATCAGTCTTAAATGATTTTATCAGGAATTAAATCCACATTTGATTTTGCACATCAATAAGCCATTCATCCAAATACCATCTAACTGTTATAGACTTCATAGGGATAGAAAACAATGTAAAGGCTAAACCACAGCAGTTTTCAATGAGTATAATTAGAGGACACTTGTTGAAATAGAATGGTATAGCCTAGAACAGTTGCTAAGAGCTGTATCTATTATTGTGAATATTACAGTATTTGCAATTCCTTCACTTCTGGACCAAGGGTTAGTATAAGTTGGACATGAATCGACAGAATAGGGGAGCAACTGAAATTCTTTAGGACAGAATAGGATAATTGAATGGAATCAAATAGAATAGGATGGGAGGGAATTGAAAGTAAAGATTTACATATGAGTTAGTTTTCCTTACCAACCTCTTGGTTTTTCATGATAAAATGGAGTCCCAGGCAGGCC
Organism: Potorous gilbertii; assembly: GCA_028658325.1. Lineage (NCBI taxonomy): Eukaryota > Metazoa > Chordata > Mammalia > Diprotodontia > Potoroidae > Potorous > Potorous gilbertii. The sequence continues at coordinate 475,571,196 of CM053769.1, read as the reverse complement.
AGATGATTTGTTTACAGTGTTATTGGAAGTAAATGATAGAATCCATTCTCAAAACTGTCCTTTGATTTTAAATTCCACTTATCTTCTATACTACTCCACAGAGTTGACTGCAAAAAATTCAAATAATATGAAATAAAATGGATTAATTAAAAGGAAGCTCAGCAACTATTAAATCCAATTTGACGGGTGCTTCCTAATTGATCTATTATCATATGACATGCTAATCTAAAACTATCACAAAGTCATGGAATTGGAAAGAACCTACAAGATCATCTAGTTCCTTTCCTTCATTTTAAAGATAAGAAATGAGTGTGCAGAGAGAAAAAAGGGGATGTTATAAAAATATCAAAGGCAGAATCTTAAGTGAAGTTGTTTCCATTTTTTAAGTCTAACACTTTTCCATTATATTAGTCCATTATACTAGGTTGCTTCTTACTGTTAAACTTTCATTTATTTGGATGAATGTTGATATTCTGTTTCATTTCCGTCAGTCTTTAAGACACCCCTCTGGGAGTCCAAATATCCCAGGGGAAGGTAACGACATTCTGTGACATTTCTAGTGGCTGTAATACAGTCCAATGATGATAGGCTTATTGATGAATGAAGTTAGTGCTTTCAGATCAATCTCATTTATCCTGACATCTAACTGAAAGCAAAAGAGGACAGTGCAGGAAGGAAGTGAAAAATAGAGACATAAAGAGAGAAGCAAGAACAAAGAGATAGTGAAGAGGAAGGATACAACAGGTTAATTCAACTGACATCCTAATTTTGCTGGGTACCAGCCCTGGCTATCTGGAAGAAAAAGGAATACTTTTGACATTCAGTGTTGCAGAATCCTCATGTTGTTTCTTCAAAAGGGCTTTAAAACTTTTTTTTCAAGAATAAATTAAGTTATTGCTACCATTCTTCCTTTATTTCTTTGTGCTTGCCTATGAGTTGCCATTTTCTCTAAGCTCAGTCCTTTTAATTTTTCAAGTAAAAGCTCATGAGGTCAAAATGTGAAGGCTTATTTATAGTATTTCAGTTAAATGAATGAAGAATTATTTAAATGCAAACTATTAAGTAAAATTGGTGGACATTCTAAGGGATTGTAGAATAGAGTTTGATCTGAACTGTGATGTCAAATAGAAATAGAAATGGGCGCTTTTAATCTGTATGTAATGATCCTGGAAGGCTACATATTGATCTAGTTTTAAAATGTAATGGTATCAATGTTTTCTTGGGTTTTTTTGTTTGTTTTTTGGTTTTGGTTTTTTTTTCGTTAAATATTTCCATTACATTTTAATCTGGGTCACAATATTCAAGAATGTTGTGGTCCCGCATGGCTGCTATGTTTGACATCTCTGCTTTACCATTCCCTCCAGAATCCTCTGAAACCATGAGACAATTATTTCCTGGCACCAGAAGACATTCAAATAGACAAATAAAGAACAAAAATAAGTACTGAAAGTTATGCTGACTCAGGAACCCACAGTTACTAGACTAGTTTATCAATTAAAATTAGGGGAGCTATCCTCCAGTCTGAAGCCTTCAGATTAGGTGCCATTCATCACATGGCAAGTCTTCCTCCACCCCATCTGTTTGTACTTGTTAAACATCACATAGCCCCCACATATGTACCAATTGGTAAGATACTGAGAAGTGGCCCATCCTCTATTATTGACAAAAACTGATCCAAATTGCCTGTATCTCATAACGAAGATTATCAATAAAAGTATGCTTCATCTTAAATCCATTGTTAATCTTCAGTTATCATTCAATCAGCATGATGCTTCCTTGATGTATCTAAATAAAGTCATTTTAATTTGTCCTGAGATTTGCATCATTAATTAGGGTAAATGTCCTAACAAAGATTTTTTTTTTTTAACACAAGAACCATTACCAAAACCTAGCTAAAATAACAATGGCAATAAAAAGCCATCCAGAAAAAGATCAGAATACGCACACATATACGCATACATACATATATGTGTATATGAGCATATACACACCATATACACATGTATATATTTACATATAGATACACATATATACATATATATATATATACATACACACATATACATACATGCATACACCCAAATGTGTGTGTGTTTCTGTATGTCAGCTGCAAAACAAATTACAAGTCCTTCAGAAAATATACCCTATTTAAGGTGGAGAGAAAAGAATTACTAGCAGCATGGAAAGAGTCAGATGTGATTCCATCCCATCTAGTCCTGCTGAACACATTTTTTTTGCTCTTTGCTCTAGTCCCAGAGAACATATATTATATAGGACTAATGGATGCCTTATTCTTTCCTGATGACCATATTACAGCCTTTCTGGTGTCTTATCTTCCTGCTGCCAGGATTGTATACTATTATGCAAATCAACAAAGTTCACAGGACTTGAGCAACCCCATCTCTCAAATTATCTAGATGACCACTGAGGTCCTTTCTTGTTTTTAAAATTTTATGATATTGTGTCCTTATTTTACTTCCTTTCAAAGTGTAAGCCAACAAACTTGCAAGTGATCTTGCAAATGATTAAGTAGATTAAAAAGCTACTAGGATCAACCTATCCTTTGCTTATCTAAGATGAGTAGCCCAGTGCCTGTGATTTTTGTTGTGGCATGTTTTAAAATATTTTGATAGGTGCATTTCAATCTAATTAGCTCCATTTGTAATCCTATGTATTTTACTATATGTATTTAAAAGTTTCATTCTGAAAAGGGATTCGTAAGTTTCTACAAACTGCTTAAAAGGGTGAAGTGGGGGGAAAACATTAATAATTTTTGATCTAAATGAATAGAAAGTTAATTGGAGCAGTAAATAATGTTCTGGAACTGGAGGAACAAAGAAATGTATTCAAATCAGACTTAAAATATCCCAGCTGTCACTAAACCTCTGTCTTATTTTCTTATTTGTAAAGTGGACATAATAATAGGACCTATTTCACATGGTTGTTGTGAAGATCAGATGACATTTTTATGAGCATTTTGAAACCTTAATGCTTATATAAATATTAGTTATAACTCTCATCATCATCATCATCATCATCATTACCACACATACTCCAAAATTGAGGGAAATCGATGGGCACATAATTTGGCTAAATGATTAAACAAAAACAAATAAATAAATTTTGTCCCTGAGGAACTTTTGGCCTTTGACCATAATGTGAACACTTCACCTCCCAACCCCCAGCACTGCCTTTGGGAGGCAAGGCCATCAAACACTGAGACACCCACCAAAAGTTGTTCTCATCTCTCATATTGTGAGAGGCAATATGATTCAATGAAATGTAGATCTATGTTCCATAAACTCTCTTTATCTGGACTCCCCAGAATGAAATCACAGGTCAACTTAGGAAAGCTTATCCCTATAGTGCCTTCCTTCAAGTCATAAACCCATTGAAAGCTTAGCTTATCAAGGAAACTTGGAGATATTAATCGAGTCTATCCCTTCTCTTCAATTAAAAAAAAGGATAAGAAAATGGATTTTGGGGCTTGCACTTTGCACAACTGATATGATTCTGATTCAGCAGTCGTCCATGAAGCAACCTTCCAAATACATTTGATTTCCAAAGTGTATTTGACATCCCAAGAGGGGCTGTCCACTGGAAAGATATAACTGTGTAATCAAGATATTGGAAGTCTAGCCTCTTCCATACCATCAAAATTGTCTTTAGATTGCAAGCCAGTTTCATGTGACTTTGTCTGGACTGAGGCCATTTCTTCTCAATGCCTGCTCACTCCTAAGTAATTCAGAGTTCAGAACAGCAAAGCTAAGATTACAAAGAGGGGATGAATGTCCACATGAAATATATATATATACATATATATATATATATATACATACATATATATATGTGTGTGCGTGTGAGTGTGTGGGTGTGTACATGCATATATGTGAGTAGATATATCATTTGTCATTTGTTCTGAAAGTGTTGTATATCTAATATAGAGTACAAGGGCTGTCAAAAAGTTTTATACAGATTGGTTTGCTTCTAGGCCATGTTCAGATGTTCAGATGTGTCATTGATAATATGCAGCAGGAGTGGGGAACCTAGAACCTCGAGACCACATGTGAAGTTCTGTGAAGTTTGGATATAATCAAAGCATTGCCCTTGAGGACCTAGAGTGTCTCATGTGGCCTTGAGGCCACAGGTTCTTCACCCTTGCTCCTGAGACATGGATTCTACTTCTGGTTCTGTCCCTAACTCATTTGGTGAGGATAATACTTTGAAGATTAATTTCTACATGAATAAATAAATCTTTAATAAATTAGGGTGAAGGCAGAACAGTTAAAAACTGAAGTATATAGGATTCCAAGACAAATATCTTATAGTGTAAAATTAGGTTCTCTTCTCTAAATTATGAACATTTGCTCTGTGATGCCCAACTTTGTGAGTCAGGGAGAGCATGATTTGATTTAAACAGTGACCCTGACTTCAGGTCCTGCTAACTTAAAAATATTGCTCATTATAAGGATTCTAGAAAATACTAGACACTAACATGGACATATATACTCACTGATAATATTTTCAAATTCCCAAGAAGATGTGAACATATTCCAAAATGAATAGTAGTTGTAGTCCTGTTCTCAGATTATATTGGACTCACTGAATCAATGGGTAGAATACCACTGAGATTTTTCATAGAAATCCATAGTATTATAAAAGATACTAATCTATTCATCTATTCTTAAAGATCAAAGTGAATGAGAAACGCATCTTGCTCATACTAAGAGCGACAGTAGATGGGAAGGTTATTAAATTAGTCTGATAGGGTCCAAAGCATCGATATAACACACAACTATGCAGTGACTTAGTCATAAACATGTCTAGGAGCAGGATATTGGCCTGTGTTAATTTAAATATTTTAATGGCCTTATTATAATTGCTAACTGCCCACTGGTTCCAATAAACTTTATCTTGTTAATAATTATATTCTCCCCAAGATGTTATATGACTAGAAGTCATAGAATAACATGACTTTGGAAGGATCAAAATCAGAAGTAATCAAAAGGCAGTGGAAATAAGTATGGATGACACGAATAACCTGCAGTATTTTATCAAACACTATTTGCACACAAATCCAACCAAGTCTTATTTTTTTTCTGGTTTAAAACATTTATCAATTACATCCTCTCTTGCCTCATGCAGCCATAACTCTGGTGCAGGGCTTTATCACCTCACATTTGGACGATTGCAAGTCCCTACTCTAAGTCATTCTACACTCAGCCCCCAAAATCCCTCAAAGCTTAGCTCTATCCACATCATCCCTCTTCTAAATAGTCTCCTTTGGTTCCCTGCAATCTCTAGCATGATATAGAATATCCACTGGATCTTAAAGTTCTTCACAATTCAGTCCACTATTGCCTTACATATCTGACCACATTCTGTGATCCAGTGGTCTACTTGCTAGTCCTGGCATATGACACCCCATCTTGGGACTTTTTACTGGCTGTACTTTTTATCCATGTTTATTTTTCTTTCATATCCATCCTTTGGTTTCTCTGACTTCCTTTAAGACTCAGCCTCAATTGCCCTCTAAGAAGAATGTCTTTTTTGGCCCTCCCAGCTTCTCATGTTTTCCTATTTCAGAATATTTTCCTATATATTATGCAAAAATATATTTTATGTCCGTAATTATTTACCTTTGTCTTCCACTTTGGTCTGTTAGCTCTTTCATGATAGAGATTGTCTTTTCTTCTATCTCTTTTATAAATTTTGTTAAAATATTTTTTCAATTAGCAAGCATTTTTTTCTCTTGTCACCTTCCTACCCCAACGAGGGGCAAGGATGATGTTTCACATACACAAGCACGCACGCACGCACACACGCACGCACACACGCATATATATGATAAAGCATAATATATTCCCATATTCTTGCTGGTTGGGATCCTTGTAGCTTAGCACATGCCAATTCATAGTAACTGTGTAATAAATACTTGAACCTAATGACATCATTGCATGTATGAAGAGATAAATGGATGGATGAAAAGCACTTAATACTATTGTGATATTAATATTGGCATTATTGTCCCATACCAAAGAGAATCACAGTTCTAAACAAATGCAAACAAAAATAAGCTAAGCACTATGTGTCATGAGGAAAAACAAAGTAAATCAAAATAAAACAAAGAAGAAATAACTCTCACAAAGTCCCTACCATGGGCTTATAAAAGAGATGTGTGTTCGTAGAACTATCTATCCCAAATACTATCTATCTATCTATCTATCTATCTATCTATCTATCATCTATCCATTTAGCTACTCAGTCACCAAAGAAGTAGACTGCCAGAATTCTCCAGCTTGGCTCACCACACTGGTGATCTGTACAGTTACTCTTCCACCACACAGTTTGCTTCTAGAGAAAATATTCTTTTGACTCAAAGATTTGACTTTTAAACCACGAAACAAATTCTCTGATATAATGTACATCCGTTCATATATAAGGGTATACATGCTACCAGATATTTCATATTGGGCCCTGTCTCTGTCCAGAATTATTGTGTGAACCTGAAGAAGTCAAAGTCAGTCTCTAACTCTGGGCCTCATTTATCATGCCCCTAATATAAAGAATTTAGACAAGATGACTCTTTCAATTTGCTTTCAGTCTAACAATCTGGGTTAAAATCTTGCTTTTAGATAATGAGGCTGTTTAGCAGGAAGAGTAATTATTTGTTCTTGTCTGTAACCTCTTTGAAGGTATATTCAATGATCTGCATTTAACTTGCAGGTAAAAATAGATTTCTAAAGCAGTATTTTCCAGAAAATAACAAAGTAATCTCACTTCAGAGTGAATAAATAAAATAATGTTCCATTAGTTGGATGTTCTATTTCTTTCTACCACTTAAGAAAAATTAAAAGTGAAAAATTCAAATCAATTGAGAATATTAGAAAACACTCCAATGCCTGTGTGGTTATAGTACAAAATATAATGGGAAAGATAGACTGGATTTCAGTCAAGGAGAAAAAGGGAAGACTTCATGGAAGATCTGGCTGTTGAACTGATGTTTGAAAGAAGAGAACAAATCTGAGAGACCAAGGGAAGGAGCAAAGGCATTTCAAGAAAGAGGGAGGTATTTAAACGAATGCATGGAGAAGAGAGACAGGCTGTGCATTTCCAGGGCTAATAATCCAGTTTGACTGGAGCCAAGAGTACATGGTCAGTGTTCAAGACTGATTAAGGACATTGACTTTTAACTTGAGGTCAAAGAGACAGTCTCAGCAGATTAGAAGCAACATGTGAAAAGGGATTGGAAATGTTTCTATCAGACATATTAAATTCCCAAGAAGTGACAGCCCAGGAGATAGGGAAGAAACAGAAGCACATAATTATAATGGCATTACTGCATTACAGCACAGTTCTACAAATAGTCAATTTAAGTCAATTGGAGATTGACTCAATAATTAAGGGCGAAATCACAGTAGAATGCATATGATGTGAGGACAGGAACTGGATTCTTTTTGTATTTGATCATCAGGGCCTAGCACAGGGCATGACTAACTGCAGACCCTTAAGAAATGCTTGTTGAAGGCTGACTTCAGAAAAATTTGAAAAGACTTATTTGAAAAGCAACTGATGCTGAGTGAAATGGTCAGAACCAGGGGAACATTATGCACAGTAACAGCCAGTGTGTGAGCACTGTTTATAATAGATTTAGCCCTTCACAGTAATGCAAGTAAAACATTCCCAAAGGACTCTCTATACAAAATGTCATCCACTACCAGAGAAAGACCTATAGAATTAGAACTCAGAATGAAGCAGACTATTTTCTATTTTAATATGTTTTGTGTTGGATTTTTTTCATGGTTTCTCCCATTTATTTTAATTCTTCTATGCAGCATGGCTAATATGAAAATGTGTTTAATAAGAATGTATTTGTAGAACCCATATAAGGTTGCATGTAATCATGGAAGGGAAGGAGGATGGAGGGGGAGGAAAATTAAAACTTATGGAAATGATTGTTGAAAACTGAAAACCAATTAATCATTAACAAAAATGCTTGTTGATTGATCAACTGATGCTTTACTGGAGAAGGCAGAGAGGTATAAGGACTATGCAGTTATTTTAGAAAGATTCTCATAAGAAATGACTAAAATGGCACATATATCTCAACTTTTACTATAAATAAGCTGGGTTCTTATTGATGTGAATATTATTTTCTTTGGTAGACAAACAACTTCTTCATGCATTCACAAAGTCACCAAACCATAAAGCCAAAGTATTTCAGAGGACACATCTAGTTCAGTCTATATCTAATAAAGGATCATCTCTGCATTATATTTGATAAAGTCATCCATTGTTTTCATGAAGACAAGTAAAGAAGGGGGGAAAAGTTCCCTACAAGTTTCTAAGGCAATTCATTCCTCTCTGGGATTACTAGAATTGTTAGGAAGCTACTCCTTTATTATTTATTCTAACAAAATGTAAATTTGCTCCTTTGCAATTGAATTTAGTGAATCGGGGTTAAATTTTTTTTTTTTTTTGCAGATTTTCGTATGACTCTGGAAAAATGACTTAACTTCTCTTAGACTTCAGTTTTTTTCCTCTGTAAAATGAGAGGTTAGACTAAATTTCGTCATTTCACAGCGTGTTGTGGGGGGTCATCTTGAATGAATTCAAAGTCAGACCACGTCTAATCCAAGTATAGGATTAACTGAGGGCACTTACTGAGCCTTTCAGAAGGGAGCGAGGTTACAAGAAGAACCAGTAAAGTAGTAAGAAAAGGAAGAAGATTTTATAGTGTGATGATGTTGATTACAAAACAGAAATGATGGATATTAGAAAAGCAGGGGGGGATTTCTTGAGGGATTAGATAATGGGGAGAGTCCCTTCTATTCTTTGGTGATCAAACATGCTATTGTTTCTGATTGCTACTTATTGTGTTCTGTCTGGTCAAGAAGGATAGTTAGGTAATGTGGTCCTGTTTGGGGCTAAAATAAATGATGTGACTGTAAGATAAGAACACACCTACTCAAATATGTGAATTGGATCTGGGGGCAGCAGCTAGCCAGGTGCAGTGGCAGTATTAAGTCTGGGGGTCTGAGGTGTGGTTAAAGCTAGATTCTGTTAAATCAGGGTATGCTTGTTTTTCACTGAAGCATATAAGGAAGTTAGACTATTGGGATTGGGAGCAGCTTTATTAGGATACCATCAAAATGACCTCAGAGATTTCATCATGCTCTCGTTAAAGTTTATGTAGTTTGTTCAAAAGTTTATGTAGTTATTCAAGATTTAAGAATATAAATGTAAATGCATACACATATTATATATAGTCTCCTTTGATAAAATAACCTTGTAAAGGAGGTGATATCATTATCCCTATATTTTAGATGAGGAAACTGAGGCTGACAAAAGGATTATGATATACCAAGGGTCACATAGCTTGAAGGAGGATTTGGAAGGCTTTGTGATTCTAAGTCAAGAACACAAATCATCACATCACTTAGCAGCAACTAGAATCTTATAATATTTTTAAACATTTTTTTTCCTTCTCAAAGCATCTCCTACCCGTTTTACCCTTCCTCAAATACAATCATAAGAGAGGGAATAAATATTATCAGGAAGGAAGCAATTATTGAAGTAAAGTTATAAAATATTCTTAACTCAAAAGTTTGATAGGAACGAATCCCAGAATAAGGATACTTGAGAGTTAATAAGAAGTAAATGCTTCTTTACTTCAGAAAGGAAAAATTGAGGATAAAAAGTCCATGGCTAATGGGGAAAAAGTCATGGAAAAACAAGAAGGAAGTATCTCATTTGATATAGAAGAAATTACTTTTTAAAGATCTATCACTATTGATGATTAAGGGGATAAGAGCTGAAACCCATTTCAAGGGAACGAGAAATAGGATTTAATACCTTTGGGACTTTTCACTCACATATAAGTGACAAGATTTTAATATTAATGCTGAAGAAATGGAATAAGGGAGCCAAAAAGAATCTCCGTTAACAGAAGCACAAGAAAATTGGAACAATGTGATCAAATGTTCCTTGTGTTGCACACATGAGCTCTGAGGTATCTTTATCCCAATCAGCTTTCTTGCAGGTGAATTATTTCTCCAGAGCTTGGCAATATCACCCTCAGGATTTGAAGGATAAAACTGAAGATTCAAAGATAATTCTATAATGCTGTTGGTCCAAGTCCCAAAAGCTTCATAAGATTGTCAGTAGAGGGAGAAGAGCCAAGACGGCAGAGTGAGAGCAACTACTCACCTAAGTTCTTAGACAAACTTCCTCAGATATCTCTAAAAAGAGAATCTGTCCAAATTTTGGAGGTACAGAATCCAAAAGGAGAGAGACTGTGTCAGCCCAGAACAGAATAGAAGGTTGATGGGAAGGATATGTTCCATGGGGGCCGAGGAGCATTCAACACGCAGCACAACATCCCTACTGTGGCATGACAGAGAAGGTAAGTCCCAGGGTGGTCTGAGGAAGGAGAAGCATGGCAGCATAGCAGCTCAGGGCAATAGTCAAGTAGAGCCAAGCAAGTGAGAGCCGTGAAAGGAGGCCCAGGTATCTGTAGCAGCTGCACCTGAGACTTTCAGCTCGCATATTAAATGTCTGTAAATCACCTATTTCAACTTACAGGAGCCAAAATGGCAAAGCGATTGGTAAATGCTCCCTCCCCCTCTCATTGCTGACCTTGAAAGAACCATTAAATATTTACCCAGAAAAGTGGGATCAGTGGGATCAGCGGAAGTGGAAAAGAGTCTCGTAACAATTCAGGCTAGGAAAATTGCAAAGGAGTATAACTTTAATTATGGCAGAGGACCAGAAACCCAGTGAGGTGGAACCTCACAATCAACACCAGGAACCAGGTGCGTCAGCGCTTCATGGGAAATGGGAAGATAGAAAGATCACCAAGCCTTGAGCTTGTCTTTGATCTAGTTCACCTGAGGAGATTTCCTGTGACAAGACCACCGCTCCCCCACACTTAACAAGCTAGCTCCAGAGCTAATCCAAGGAAATACAAACAATGTGCACCTTTGTTTTCTCATACCAAACAGTTCAGCACCAGATTCTTAGCTTCTACTTGAAGAAACTAGAGCCCACAACACACAAAGCCTCACTATCATGAGCAAGAAGCAAAGGAGGAAGGAAAAGATCACAGAATCTTTCTACGGGGAAAAGAACCAAAACATGAATACCAAAGACCTCAGTACTGAGACTGTACTACCATCTCAAACTTCAGAAAGGACTATGAACCTTTCGCATGCACAAAGAGCACACCTGGAACACCTTAAAAAGAAATAGAAGAAAAAGTGACCAGTGATTTTAAAAGTATGCAAAAAGAATTCATTGAAGAGAACAACTCTTTAAAAAGGAAAGTTGAACAAATGGAAAAGGAAGCATAAAACCTAACTGAGAAAATTGGACAAACAGAAAAGCAAACACAAAAATCAACTGGAGAAAATAATTCCTTAAAAGAAATAATTGGACAAATGGAAAAGAAGATGAAAAGGTCAATTGAAGAAAACAATTTGATAAAAATTAGAATTGGACAAATAGATGCTGACTCGAGACATCAAGAATCAGTCAAACAAAATCTAAAGAATGAAAAGATAGAATAAAATGTAAAATATCTAATTGGAAAAACAACTGACCAGAAAAAATAGATCCAGGAGACAAAATTTAAGTATTATTGGTCTACCAGAAAGCCATGATGAATAAAAGAGACTGGACAATATCTTCCAAGATATCATCAAGGAAAATTGCCTAGAAGTGCTAGATCCAGAGGACAAAATAGTCATTGAAAGAATCCACTATTCACTTCCTGACAGGAATTCCACACTTAAAACAACAAGAAACATTGTTACCAAATTCCACAACTATGAAGTGAAAGAGATAATAATATAGGCAGCTAGAAAGAAAACATTCAAATGTCAAGCAGCTACAGTCAGGATCACACAGGACCTTGAAGCTTCTATATTAAAAGATCGAGGGAATTGGAATATGATATATCACAATGCAAAGGAGCTGGGAATACAACCAAGGATCAGTTGTCTAGCAAATTTCAGCATAATATTTCAGGCAAGAAGATGGACATTCAATGAAGAAAGGGATTTTCAGACCTTCTTGAGAAAAAGGCCAGAACTCAATAGAAAATTCGATCTTCTAGCACAGATCTCAAGAGAGGCATAAACAGGTAAACAGGGGAAAAGAAACCTTGTTACTCAATTTGGGCAAATTGTTTACCTACCTATAAGGGAAGATGACACTTGTTAATCTTGAGAATTGTATATCCATTAGGAAAAATAAAAGGGATATATATAGAGAGAATGGGTATAAAGTAAATGATGTGATGACAAAAATGTGATTTAAGAATGAAAAGGTATTGTGAAAGAAGATGTGAAAAGAAGGAAGCATAAAATGATAAATTACCTCATAGGAAGAAGTACAAAATTGTATTACAGTAGAGGGAGAGAGGGGAGAGAGATGAGTGTTTTTTGAGAGGTACTCTCTTCTTATTTGGTTCAAGGAAGGAACAATAAACGTGATTAATTATATAAACCTAACTAGCTCTATAGGTAGTAGGAGGGGAAGGGGGAAAGGAAGGGGAGGGAAGGCTAAAAGGGAAGAAAGGAATAGCAAGGGTAAAGCACAGTAAAAGGGAGGGAGACTGAAAGAAGGAAGGTAAGACAGTAATACGTAGTGGTCAAAAATTAAAACTGTTGTAGATGGAGAAGGGAGAAGGGAGCACTAAAAGCACCAATGGTGGGAAAGAGGATGGGGGAAAAGACACAAACAGGAAACTTAACTGTGAGTGTAAATGGGATGAATTTTCCCATAAAACAGAGATAGATAGGAGAACGGATTCAAACACATAATCCAGCAATGTGTTGTTTACAAGAAATACATTTGAAACAAAGGGATACACAAAGGCTAAATGTAAACGGTTGGAGCACAATATGTTGTACTTCAGTTGATGCAAGAAAACCAGGGGTAGCAATTCTAACCTCAGACAAAGCAAAAGCAGAAATAGGTCTAATCAAAAGAGATGACGAAGGAAAGTATATCCTGCTAAAAGTCACTAAAGAAAATGAAGCAATATCATTACCAAATATATATGTATATATGTATATATATATATATGTATGTATGTATGTATGTATGTATGTATTCCAAGGGGGATAGCATCCAAATCCATAAAGGAGAATTTAAAGGAGTTACAGGAAGAAATAGACAGCAAAACTGGAGAACTCAATCTCTTCTTCTCTGAACTTGATAAATTTAACCTTAAAATAACCAAAAAAAATTTGAGGAGGTGAATAAAAATCTGGATAAGGAAGACATAATGGATCTCTGGAGAAAATTGAATGGGAGTACAAAGGAATATATCTCTTTCTCAGCAGTATATGACACATATACAAAAACTGACCATGTACTAGGACATAAAATCCTCACGATCCAATCTAGAAACGTAAAGATAGTAAAGTCATCCTTCTCAAATCATAATGCAATAAAAATTATATGTAATAAAAGGCCATGGAAAGACAGACCAAAAATTAATTGGAAATTAAATAACCAAATCCTAAAGAAGTAGTGGGTTAAACAAAAAATCATAGAAACAATCAAAAACTTCACTCAAGAGAATTACAATAATGAGACAGCCTAGCAAATGTTATGGGATATTGCAAAATCAGTTCTTAGAGGAAGTTCTTTTTTTTAATCTCTGAATGCCTACATGAATAAAATAAGAAAGAAGAGATCAAAGAATTGGTCATGCAGCTGAGAAACGTAGGGAAAAAATGGAAATCCCCAAGTAAACGCTAAATTAGAAATAATGAAAACCAAAGGAGAGATTAACAAAATTGAAATTAAGAAAGCTAATGAACTACTAAACAAAATTGAGAGTTGTTCTTTCATGAAAAAAACAAATAAAATTGATAAAATTTTGGTCAATTTGATTTTAAAAAAGAAAGAAGAAAACCAAATTACAAGTATCAAAAATGAAAGGGGTGGTCCAAAGAGGAGGAAATTAAAACAATAATTAGAAATTATTTTGCCCAACTTTATGCCTCAAAAATTTGAAAATCTAAATGAGAGGGATGAGTGTTTTAAGAAATATATAAATTTCCAAGATTAACAGAAGAGAAAGTTGAAGACTTAACTCCATCTCAGAAAAAGAAATTGAACAATCCAGCAATGAACTTCCTAGGAAAAGTCTCAAGGATCAGAAGGATTTACAAGTATATTCTATCAAACATTTAAAGAACAGTTAATTCCAATACTATATAGACTATTAGGGGAAACTGAGGAAGAAGGAGTCCCTCCAAATTCTTTTCCTGATACAAATATGGTTTTGATACCTAAACCAGGAAGAGACAAAACACAGAAGGAAAATTAGAGACGAATCTCTCTAATAAATATAGATGTAAAAATTTTAAATAAGATTTTGGCTACAACAATACAGCAACTTACCATGAAAATAATATATTATGATGAAGTATTATTAACATAGTAATGCAAGGCTGCTTCAGTATTAGGAAAACTATTAGCATTATTGATCCTATCAACAACAAACCTAACAGAAACCACATAATTATCTCAATAGATACAGAAAAAGCTTTTGACAAAATACAACACCCATTCCTACTAAAAACACAGAAGAGCACAGGAATAAAGGGAATTTTCCATAAAATTATGAGTACCTACGTAAAACCTTCAGCAAGAATTATATGCAGTAGAAAAAAACTAGATGTTTTCCAATAAGATCAGGGGTTAAACAAGGATGTCCATTATCCACACTATTGTTCAGTATGGTACTAGAAATGTTAGCTGTAGCAATTGGAGAAGATAAACAAATTGAAGGAATTAGAATAGGCAAAGGAGAAAGTTATCACTCTTTGGAGATGATATGATGATATACATAGATAATTCCAAAAATTCAAGTAAAAAACTACTTGAGGAGTCAGGATGGTGAAGTAAAAAGACATATGTAAACTAGTGCTTTCCCCACAACGCACAAAATACCTGTAAAAATGACTCTCAACAAATTCTAGAGCAGAAAAAGCTGAAGAACAAGAGTGAAAGAGATTTTCCAGCCAAAGAGATTTCTAGACAACAGGAAAGGTCTATCCAACAGGATGTTGAACACAGTAGAGGCCAGCACTGGCCGTGTGACACAGGAAAGAACAGGATTGGATCAGGCCTCCAGGGCTGAATCCCTAGGAGGGAGAATCCTACATCCCTTAAGTCAAAAGCAATAAAGAAAGTTTCAAAGATCAGTGTGGGAGTGCTTTCCCAGCTGGTTCCCCCCAGCGTTAGCCCCAGGTGGCAGCAGAAGAAGCAGCAGTAAGCAGCAGGCAGCTATGCTGGCCATGCAACCAGACTGTGGTCATTTTCCGAGTACCTCAGCTTAAAGCCTTGGGGGGAATTGAGCAGAGGATCTGAACCTCAGCATTCAGTGGTGGTACTGCTCCCATCCAAAGCCCCTGGGGGAAATGAGGAGCTGATTAGAATCTCATCCCTGAGCACTGTCCTGGGGAAAGGAGGAGCACTAGGACCCTCCTCCTGACAAAGGATTCAGAAATCAAATAACTGACTGGGAAAATGCCCAAAAAAGGGAAAAAATAACATCATAGAAGGTTACATTCTTGGTGAACAGGTATTCCCGTCCATCCTTTCAGGATGAGGAAGAACAATGCATACTGTCAGAGAACGTCAAGGCTTTAACCTCCAGTAGCTCCAAAATGAATAGGAAATGGACTCAGGCCACAGAAGAGCTTGAAAAGCAAGTCAGCACCTTGGTAAAGGAGACTCCAGAAATGGTGAAGAAAATAACACTTTTAAATATAGGCTAACTCAATCGTAAAAAAGAGATCCAAAAAGCCAATGAGGAGAAGAAGGCATTAAAAAGCAGAATTAGTCAAATGAAAAAGGAAGTCAAAATCTCACTAAACAATATAGTTCTTTAAAAATGAGACTGGAGTTCAGGATATCTAATGACTATAAAACAAATCAAGACATTACAAAGCAAAACCAAAAGCCTGAAAAAAATAGAAGAAAATATGAAATATCTCATTGGAAAAACAACTCACCTGGAAAATAGAGCCAGGAGAGACGCTTTTTTTCTTTAAATTTCAAAATAAATTTATTTATTTAACTTTTTACATTCATTTTCACAAAATTTTGGGTTCCAAATTTTTTCCCATTTGTCCTCTCCCAATACAGCAATGATTCTAATTTCCCCTATCACCAATCTGCCCTCTCTTTTTTCATCCCTCCCTTCTCTTGTCCCCATCTTCTCTTTTGTCCTGTTGGGTCAGATAACTCTCTATTCCCCATTACCTCTATTTCTTATTTTCTAGTAGCAAGAACAATACACGACAGTTGTCTCTAAACCTTTGACTTCCAACTTCTCCCCATCCCTCCCTCCCCACCCATTCCCTTTGGGAAGTTAGGCAATTCAATATAAGCCATATCTGTGTAGTTTTGCAAATGACTTCCATAGTACTCATGTTGTGTAAGACTAACTATATTTCCCTACATCCTATCATGCCCCCCATTGCTTCTATTCTCTCTTTGATCCTGTCTCTCCCAGAGTGTTGACTTCAAATTGCTCCCTACTCCCATTATCCTCCCTTTCATCATCCCCACCACCCTGCTTATCTACTTCTCCCCAATTTCCTGTGTTGTAAGATAGGTGTTCACACCAAAATGAGTGTACATTTTATTCCTTCCTTTAGTCGAATACGATGAGAGTAAATATCATGGTTTTTTTCCTCAACTCTCCTCTTTTTCTCTCCACTAAAAAGTTTTCTGCTTGCCTCTTCTATGAGAGATAATTTATCCCACTCCATTTCACCCTCTCTCCTCCCACTGCATTTCTCTCTCACCGTTTACCTTCATTTCTTTAAAGATATGATCCAATCCTATTCAATTCACTCTGTGATCTCTGTCTCTGTGTGTGCACGTGTGTATGTGTGTGCGTGAACCAGTGTGTACATGTGTGTGTGTATGTGTGTGTGTAGTCCCACCAATTACCCAAATACTGAAAAGTTTCAAGAGTTACAAATATTGTCTCACCATGTAGGAAAGTAAACAGTTCAACTTTGGTAAGTCCCTTATGACTTCTCTTTGCTCTTTACTTTTTCATGCTTCTCCTCATTCTTGTGTTTGAAAGTCAAATTTTCTTTTCAGCTCTGGTCTTTTCATTAAGAATGCTTGACAGTCCTCTAATTCATTGAAAGACCATATTTTCCCCTGAAGGATTATACTCAGTTTTGCTGGGTAGGTGATTCTTGGTTTTAGACCTAGTTTCTTTGACTTCTGGAATATCCTATTCCACGCCCTTTGATCCCTTAATGTAGAAGCTGCTAGATCTTGTGTTATCCTGATTGTACTTCCACAGTACTGGGATTGTTTCTTTCTAGCTGCTTGCAATATTTTCTCCTTGACCTGGGAACTCTGGAATTTGGCCACAATATTCCTAGGAGTTT
>CM053769.1:475516923-475547949 GCA_028658325.1 Potorous gilbertii | reverse complement strand
ATAGTTCCAACCATTCTCCAGAATGGCTGGATGATCTCACAGCTCCACCAACAATGAATCAGTATTCCAACTCTCCCATATGCTCTCCAGCATTTATCATTTTCTTGTTCTGTCATGTTTGCCAATCTTATAGGTGTGATGTGGTACCTCAGAGTTGTTTTGATTTGCATCTCTCTAATCAGTAGTGATTTAGAGCACTTTTTCATATGATTATAGATATCTTTAATTTCTTCCCCTGAAAATTGCCTGTTCATATCCTTTGATATTTGTCAATTGGGGAATGGCTTGTATGGTTATATATTTGAGTCAGTTCTCTATATATTCCAGAAATGAGGCCCTTATCCCCAAGCTTAGCTGTAAAATTTTTTTTCCCAATTTACTACATCTCTCCGAATTTTGGATGCATTGAGTTTGGTTGTGCAAAAACTTTTCAGTTTAAAGTAGTCAAAATTATCCATCTTGCATTTCATAATGCTTTCCATCGTTTCCTTAGAATAAAATTCTTCCCCTCTCCATAAATCTGATAAATGCACTATTTCTTGCTTCTGCAGTTAATTCATTGTATCAATCTTTATACCTAAATCATGTACCCATATGGACTTTATTCTTGTGTACGGTGTCAGGCATGGGTCTATGCCTATTTTCTGACACACAGTTAACCAGTTTTCCCAGAAATTTTTGTCGAACAGTGAGTTCTTATTCCAGAAGCTTGGTTCTTTGGATTTATCAAAGAGGCAGTCGCTATATTACTTGCCTACTGTGTGTTGGGTGCCAAGTCTATTCCACCTGTCTACCCCTCTGTTTCTTAGCCAATTCCAAGTGGTTTTGATAATTGCTGCTTTATAATACAATTTGAGGTCTGCTAGCATTAGGCCACCTTCCCAAGAATTTCTTTTCATTAGTCCCTTTGATATTCTGGACCTTTTGTTTTTCCAAATGAATTTTGATATTATTTTATCCAGCTCCAGAAAATAATTATCTGATAGTTTAAATAAGTAAATTAATATAGGTAGAATTGTTATTTTTATTATATTAGCTCGGCCTACCCAGGAACAACTGATATTTTTCCACTTACTTAAATCTAACTTTTTTGTGCAAAAAGTGTCTTGTAACTGTGTTCATATAATCCCTGGGTTTGTTTTGGCAGTTAAACCCCTAAGTATTTTTTAGTCCCTACTCTACCTTTAAATGAGATTTCTCTTTTTATCTCTTACTGTTGGATTTTGTTACTAATATATAGGAATGCAGATTTGTTGGGGTTTATTTTGTAACCTGCAACTTTGCCAAAGTTGTTTATTATTTCAAGTAGTTTTTTACTTGAATCTCTGGGATTCTCTAAGTATATCAACATATGATCTGCAAAGAGTGATAACTTAGTTTCTTCTTTGGCTATTTTTATTCCTTCAATTTCTTTATCTTGTCTAATTGCTACTGCTAACATTTCTAGTACCATATTGAATAATAGTGCTGATAGTGGGCAACCTTGTTTCACCCCTGACCTTATTGGAAATGCATCTAGCTTGTCTCCATTGCATATTATGCTTGCTGAAGGTTTCAGGTAGATACTTCTTATTATTTTATGGAAAGTTCCCTTTATTCCTATGTTCTCCAGTGTTTTTAATAGGAATGGGTGTTGTATTTTGTCGACAGCTTTTTCTGCATCTATTGAGATAATCACGTGGTTTTTGTTAGTTTTGTTCCTGATATGATCAATAATGCTAATAGTTTTCCTAATATTGAACCTGTCCTGCATTCCTGGTATGAAACCTACCTGATCATAATGTATTATTTTCTTGATAAGGTGCTGTACTTGTTTTGCTAAAATCTGGTTTAAAATTTTTGCATCTATATTCATTAGAGAAATTGGTCTATAATTTTCTTTCTTTGTTTTGTCTCTTCCTGGTTTGGGTATCAAAACCATATTTGTATCATAGAAAGAATTTGGGAGGACTCCATCTTCCCCAATTTTCAAAAATAGTCTATATAGTATTGGAATTAACTCTTCTTTAAAGATTTGATAGAATTCACTTTTGAATCTATCTGGTCCTGGAGATTTTTTCCTAGGGAGTTCATTGATGGCTTGTTCAATTTCTTTTTCTGAGATGGGGTTGTTTAAATATTCAAATTCCTCTTCTGTTAATCTGGGCAATTTTTGTTTTTTAAAATATTCATCCATCTCTTTTAGATTATCAAATTTGTGGGCATGATCCAACCATTCTTTAGAGAATCTGGAACTATTCCCAAAAGGCTAAACAAAATGCATATCCTCTGCCCCAGCAATACTGATTCTACGTCTGTCTCCCCAACAGATCATAAAATGCAAAAGAGTCTGACAGGTACACAAATATTTATAGCGGCATTCTTTGTAGTAGACAAAAATTGGAAATCAGTTTTATGCCTATCAATCGGGGAATATGAAATTCAATTGCAGGTTGTAGCAGATCATTTTCTTTTGTATTACGTTTTGGTTTGTTATATGATTTCTCCCATTCATTTTAATTCTTCTATACAACATGACTATGATGAAAATATATTTAATGGCAATGCATGTGTGGATCCTATATAAAATTGTATACCTTCTCAGGGAGGGAGAATAAATGTGGGGAAGAAGGGAGGGGTAGAGAGGTAAAGAAAAAATCTAGTTTTTCTGGTAGTGATTGTGGAACACTAAAAATAAATAAATTTAAAAGAAAAGATTATCAGTAGAGAAGCCTTAGCATTATCATATCGCAATACCACACTCACAAGAAGAATATGAAAAACACAGAACATCAGGGTATAATTTTAGAGAAAATTTCTCATACGAAGGTCTCCCATCTCAAACATATAAATAACTTTGTCAAATCCATAAGAATACAAGTCATTTCCCATTTCATAATGATCCAAGGATATGAACAGGTCATTTTTTGATGAAGAAATCAGGAGAATTTATTTAAAAATAACTAAAAATGTTTTAAACATTATTGATTAGGGAAAATCAAATTAAAACTACCTTGAGATATCATTCTATACCTATCAGATTGGATAATATGATTGAAAGGGAAATGAACAAATATTGGAGAAGGCGTGCAGAAATTGAGACACAAATATCCTGTTGATGAAACTGTGAACCACTCCAAATATTTTGGAGAGCAATCTGAAATTATGCTCAAAGAGTTATTAAATTGCCCTTATACTTTGAATGAGCAACACTATTATTAAGTGTATTTCCAAAAATGATTAGGGGAAAAGGGAATCCACCTATATATTCTAAAATATTTATAGCAGCCCTCTTTGTGGTGACAAAGAGCTGGGAAATGTTGACATGCCTATCTGCTGGAGAATAGCTGAAGAAGTAGTGGTATGTGATCCTGATAGAATATTACTGTAGTATAAGAAATGAAGAGCTCAATGATCTTAGAAAAACATGGATACACTTTATAAAATAATGAAGAGCAAAATGAACAGAACCAAGAGAACATTACAGACAGTACCGACACCATTATTTTAAGAATACCATTGAGAGACCAAGTCACATTGACTATTTTAAATAACAAAATGAACTACAAAGGAAATAGAAAGGAAGATGCTATTTGCATTCAGAGAAAGAAATAATAGCTAAAAGCATATATTTGTGTGGATTGATTTTATATATACATATATTTTTGTCTAAGGATAACCATCTCTAGGCTAAGGGGAAGGGAAAAAAGAAAAACGAAGTTATGTGATATTTTTATTATTTATTTAAAAGGAAAACAAGTTATACATAATAGATTTGCAGCTTTATGTGCAATCATGTTTCTTATTCTACTATATTCTGGAAATGCTTGTTGTATTTCTTAAGTTCAGAATATTTTTTTTTAAATATCTCTTAATAAAACTTGTGAACTTAAGAAAAGCAAAATTAAAAAGACAAAGAATTTAAGGCTATTAATCATATTTGGTCAAGAGTTAACTCAGTTTGTTTCAAGAAATTATTCTATTTGGGAACAACTCAAATGTCTGTTTGCTGAGTTCCTTGTAGAATCATGAATCTAGTCTGTCCTGGCTAACAGCAAAATAGACATTATCACCAGCTGATCTGTGAATGTCATTTAGGGATCCAGTAGGAAGATGGGAGCCACTGAAGCTGTAGATGCAATGCCAGGGTGATGATGGAAGCCTAGGGAACTCAAATCTTCTGTACCCTTTGAGACTAACAGGGTTCTTCCTTGGTCAAAGAAGGAAAGTGCGCAAGGATTACTTGCTAAGGTTGAATGAAGTTGAAGCCTCTCCTCCCCTCCTCATCCACTGTCCCCAAGCAGTTCTTTCTCAGAGATGTCCTTGAAAATTACATGTTCCAGTTACTAGAACTAGATTTCTCTGATGATTTGTAGATAATCCCTGTAGACGGCCTATCCGAAAAATATTTTTATATAATGTCAAAGGCCATTTAGCATATTATCCAAAAACATTTTTGATTTATTGATTAAAGAATAGAATGTTCTCACCTAATTTAAGTATTTAAGTCTCAAATGAAGTACAGACATTTTGGTCCCAATGTTATATTTATGATTATTCAAGGTAAAAAAAATTCCAGCACACTTTATGTGGAGAAGAGAAGACCTGTACTGAGATCTAGTATTCAACATTCACTGATCATGTAACATTAAACAAATCCTTTAACCTATGTGATCCTCAATTTCTTTATCTATAAATTGAGGATACCTATAGTACATACCTCATGAGATTTTTTTTGAAATTAATGACATCTGACATACCTTGAAAAACATAAATTTCTTTATAAGTATCACCATTTTTATCAACTATTAATTCATATATCAAAAAATATTGATTATGTACTTAGGACATCAGAAAAAGCAGTTATTGAGGCATATTACTACCTACAAGGAGTTAATGGTAAATATGAGAGTCTGGATTTGCACAAAAGTTAAATAAATGGAAATTTACCTAGACAGCAATATAAGAAATGTTTTAAGGAAGAAAGATGTAAGCAAAGCTACAGTACAGTTTCATGGATGTAGGACTGCTGGAACGGCCAGACTTAGAGTGTAGGCATTAATGGTTCCATGTCAATTAGAAAGGAAGTTTCCAATGAAGTATCCCTAAGAATGTGAATTAAACCAGTGTTGCTTAGCTTTTGTTTGTTTATTTTAACATAATGATTTGAATAAATATCTAAATGATATGCTCATCAAATTGTCAAATGACATAAAGTGCTGGAAAAAATAGATCATACACTGTATCATATACAGGATCCCATATACATGACAAGTTTGATTACTGAGCAAGTGAAATAAAATATAAAAGAAATAAATATCATATCTTACATTTGAATTCAAGAAATTAACTTCATGGGACACTATGAATGGGAAAGACATGTTTAGAGACCAGTTTGTCTGTGAAAAAGATCTAGAGGTTTTAGTGTTTTGCCAGGCCAATGTGAATCAGCTATGTGATATGGAATCCAGAATTGTTTAAAAATTTGATTTATAGATACATTTAGAGAAGCTGAGGTTCCAGAAATAAGGAGATATTAATTCCATAGTGGCCTGTTTTTGTTAGATCATTTATGGAACATTTTGTATTGCTCTGGAAAGTATATTTTATTAAGGATAGTGATTGATACATGATGATTGACACATGGTGGACACAATAGGTTGCTGATTAATTATTTCCAGTTTATTGTATATATGTTAGTAAATATTTATTGACTAATTGAAAATTTGAAGATATCAAGATGCAGAAAAAGAGGAGATATTTTTAGTTTCTACCAGGAGTAGGGAAACTTGTGGCCTCAGGACCACATGTGGTTTTCTAGGTCTTTGGATGTGGTCTTTTGATAGAGTCCACGTTTTACAGAACAATTCCTTTTATTAAGGGGATTTGTTCTGTGAAGTTTGGATTTAGTCAAAGCGTCATATTTGAGGACCTAGAATGCCACATGTGGCCTTGAGGCAACCGGTTCTCTTCCCCCTCCCACCAATTTATGCTATGTGACTATCATTTGAAAGAGTTTCTTATATTCAGTCCAGAGAAGGGAAGACTCAGATGAAGTGGGAGTAGACAACTGTATTCAAATATTCAAAGGGAAATCTTGAAAACTAATGATCTGGCAGTTTCTATCAGAAATAAAATGAGAAGAAAGTGTTGGAGGAGTCAAAGAAAAAAATTAGCATCTATTTATGAGAAAACTTTATCAAAACTAGAATTATCCAAAGAAAGAATGAGTTGTCTTTGGAGGACGTAGACTCCCTCTCCAGAGAGATATGTGTGTATGTGTATATGTATATGTTTGCCTGGTGTGTATATATATATGTTCTAGCAAAGAAAGGGTAAGCACTTGTCAGTCATGTGATGGAAGGTAATCTTGATCATGCACAGGTCATTGGGATCTTATCCAACCTTAAAATTCTGAGATTCTATTAGGTAAAATTTAGTTTAAAAATCACTGATTTATTACCACATCCTCTTAAGGAATAGAGTACATTGTGCATGAGGGATGAAAGAGAGAGAGAGAGGGAAAGAGGGAAAGAGAGGAAGAGAATTAATATTTTCAAGAAATTTATATTAAATCTATTGAAATTAAGCTATTAGAACAACGACCAGTAAGGAGAAATGTGATATAGACAAAAGAAACTAGAATTTGGAATAAGAAGACCTAACCTTGAAAGCTAGCTTTCTTTACTTATTTGCCCAGTTTCTTTGACTGATTCTTGACCTTTTTGAGACGTGGTTTCCTTATCTGTAAAATGAAGAAGTTAAGCAACTTCTCCTAGTTTTAAATTAGATAAAGCATAGAAATCATCAAAAAAGTTCATAAAAATCAATAAATCAGTACTAATGAACACACCACATGAGTGTGGCAATATTCATAATATTCTACAAGCAGAGTCTCCTGTAACAGTAAGCACTCCAATATACACTGGGGAAACCTGCTATCCCAAGTTCTTAGATCTGCATTTCCAAAAGGGAAGCAACTTTTGAGGGTTCAATAAGTACTTTATTCAAGCACAGGTATTATTCACTTAGTTCAGGGGGAAAAGTCAGCACCTTGAACTTCAGAGAAAACACACATAAATCAAAATCAACAGACATGCTTACAAATGTCTGACATAAGCAATACTTACATCATAGATCAACAGACAGATTCAACTGTGTGATCAGTTACGACAGAGGAAAGCACCAACATCTGGGTTTCCAAGGAGAGAGGGGCGCTGTTTAAGGGCTTCTCAGAGTCTCAACTGGCACACAAACTTTCTTCCTAGACTAAGCCCCAATGTAAAACCTCACCCTCAGAGTACTTTACATTTTTTAGAATCAGAGGGCATCGCAACCTTTGAGAACCAGTGCCTCATTAACAAAAGGTGTGGGTCTTCCTACCCATCTTCCAAGGCCCATTAATGGTTGAGAAAGATGTTCTTCAATCACATTGTTAGGTCAGACGTACCTGATTATGCTAAAACAAAAAATGCATTTCCAATATATCTCCCAGCTCTGCAAAGAAGGGAGGTAGGTATATTTTGACTTCTCTTATGTAGAATCAAGCTTTACCATTAGGATTATAAAGACTACTTTTCTTTCTGAAGCAGTCACTGCACATAGAATTTTATGATTCTGTTTATTTCACTTTGTACCAGTTTACAAAAAGTTGTCCTATGTTTTTCTTTCTTTTTTCATACTTTGTTGTTAAATGCCAAATAATCATTTATGTTCACCTGTCATAATTTTAAGCATTATCAAATTAAACAGGAACTATGTGGATCTTTGCTAGTATAAAACATGCTAATGTAATAGTTTGAGGCATATGGAATCTTTTAATATAATTGAGTTCTTTGGGGGTACAAAACGAATAT
Organism: Potorous gilbertii; assembly: GCA_028658325.1. Classification (NCBI taxonomy): domain Eukaryota; kingdom Metazoa; phylum Chordata; class Mammalia; order Diprotodontia; family Potoroidae; genus Potorous; species Potorous gilbertii. The sequence goes on along the minus strand of CM053769.1, from coordinate 475,540,114 downwards.
TTGGAATTTGAGATCAAAGGCTATGGATATTTGACCACCTTATTATCTTCTATTATTCCAAATACTTTCCCACAACAGATGGGCTGGTTTTCAGGTTCATATAGTTTATTAGTATGCTTGATTTTCTACAACTTCAAAATTAGCTATTCACTTTGACTGTCATCTTTGTCAACTTTCTCTCTATCCATTTTTATTACCCACTCCAACTCCTTATTTGTCAACTGTAAACATCTCTATCATTCTACTATCTCTCTCAAAAAGTCCGGTTCCTGCTTTAGTTTTTTTCTTCAGTACTCTAATCCAGGGGTGGGGAACCTGCAGTCTTAAGGCCACATGTAGTACTCTCAATACTCAAGTACGACCCTTTGACTGAAACCAAACTTCACAGACAAATCCCCTTAATATAAGGATTTGTTGTGTAAAATTTGGATTCAGTGAAAAGGCCCGACCAGAGGACACAAAAGATCACATGTGGCTCTGAGACTACAGGTCTCCCATGCCTACAACCCCTGCCATCATACTTGGGAACCTCAAAAAGCATATTTATTTCCCTCACATACACTGGCCTGCAAGTTCTTCAGCTTTCTAAAATCTTTCCCTCATCACTTCAGATCAGTTTTGCAGAAGGGGACAGACACAGATGTAGTATTCACCCCAAAATCTTCAAACTTCATTATCTAGAACTTTGAAGTTGGTACATTTTCCAAAAATCTTCTATCCTTCAATTTCTCCTTCTAACTTATTTTTCATTTTCACTGTGATTTCCCAAATGCAAACCCTTCTAATTCAGTTCCTACGCTCTTACTCAGGTCCTGCTTATTATTCCAAGAAAAGATATGTGGCTGTGATGACTGAATTCACTAGAAATTTGTACTATTTAGTCATAAATGGCCTCTTTCTGCTACATGTGAATAACACTACAGTTTATCCACTACCTTTCTTCAATTTTTAGACCTCCTAAAAATATTCTACTTCCTTTCTCTGACCTTACCTTCTATTACACGAAAAAATACAGACCATATATTGTGAGCCATTTCTTTTCCTCCACTCCATATCTCAAAGCATTTTTCAGAATCCTCTATTGTCTTCTTCCATGTCTCATATCCTGATGAAAGCTGGGGCTTTGCATTGCTCAGGCTAACTTCTCTACTGGAATCCTTGTTCCCAACTTCTACTTTGTCTCCTAGAACCTTAGCCCTACCACCATTTTTTTTCTTTCTCTCTTTTTAGTTGTCCAGCTTCTCTGCAGATTTTGACAAAGTCAACAACCACTCTCTGGTGGACATTCTCTTTTTTGATTTCTGGGATATATCTCTCTTATTCTTTTTGGATTTCTCCTTCCCAGAATCCTTTGCTAGATCATCATTCTTCTTATTTAATTCCATAAAACTCTCCTGGATTTCTTCTTCTTTTTCCTATACAATCTTTACCTTATTGACTTCATCAGCTCCCATCCATTCTATTATTTTCTGTATTTCCATGACTCTCAAATCTCCATGTCCACTCCTAAGTTCTGTCCAGAACCACAATATAGTACCGCTATTTTTTTTGTTACACACTTGCACCAGTGTGTCCCATAGGTATTTAAACCTAATATGGCTAAAATCAAACACTATATTTTCCCAAGACTTATTCCTCTACCATCCTTCCTCATTCCTTTCTTTGTATGTGTATGTGTGTTGTGAGGGAGAGAGAGAAAGAGAGACAGGCAGAGAGAGAGAGAGAGAGACAGAGAGACAGAGAGAGGGAGAGAGAGAGAGAGAGAGAGAGAGAGAGAGAGGGAGAGAGAGAATCAGGGTTAAGTGATTTGGCCAGGGTCACACAGCTAATAAGTATCAAATTTCTGAGAATGGATTTGAATATAGGTCCTCCTGACTTCAGAGCTGGCACCCTACCCACTGTTACATCTAGCTGCCCCTCTTTTTAGACTCAAACACAAGAACTTAAATATAGAATAGAAAAAAAGAAACATATTTTAAGTTTAAATATTGAAACAAATACAAAATAGGAAAAGAAAAACATTATGTCATATGTACAACAGAACATAAGAGAGGATTTGAAATGCATAGCAATACATTTCATTTCATGATAAACACTACATATTGTGTTGAGAGCTGTCCATCTTTGCTTTCTTGTCAGTTTTATTTTGTTCCCTGCTATGTACTTTTTATATTGTTCTTTTTTTCACCTCCCATCCCAGAAGACTACAATTAAGGGGCAGATATATTTATATATAGATATACACATACCTACATATATATACACATATGTGCATATATACATACATATATATACATGTAGACATATCATTTCCCTAACAAATTCCACATCTGATTCTTGTTTTTATTTTTGGGCATGTCTCTTATTCCCTATCTCTCCTGACTCCCCTATTTTACTTGTACCCACTACTTAGACCTTCTATTCCTTAGCTTTCCCCCCTCCAAGGATCTCTTCCCAATGCTCCCATTCCCATAAATCTTAACACCCTTTATAACGCCCTTTGACCTATTTCTTCACCCTCCCCTCTAAAGATCCCTCCTGTATCCTCCCATTATCCTTGATCTCAACAGCCTTTTATATCCCCCCTTTAACCTATTCTTTCATCCTCCCCTCTAGAGAACTCACACTTATCTTCTCCCCTTCCCTCTCTCCTTACCATTTTATTTCTTCAAAACTTAGAAGACTTTTATACTCTCCTAGATATATATGTTTTGTTCCCTTTGAACCCATTCCTGATGAAAGTAGGTTACAAGAACTGCCAGCCTTCCTCCCCTCTCATATGCCTCAGACATATTTAGTATAAAGTGGAGAATGGAGAAGTTTTCTGGGTTGCAGAGACATGATAGGGTGGAAGAGTAGGGATAATACCTGACAAAATATGCTTTTTTCTTCAATTTTGTGAGGAGATAAGATGAATAGTAATTCTCTGGGATAAGGACTATCTTTAATCCCCTCATAAAACAAGAACTGAGAAAAGAAGCAAAGCAACGAAGTCCTAGAAAACTAGGCTTTATTTCACACTGGAGGGAAGATTCTGTTCAACATTCATTTCCATAAGATTTTGAGTTCAAAATATTCTCCACATCTCCCTCCTCTCTCCACCCCAAGAAATACGTAACTTGATATATGATCAACATATATTCATATTAAACTTGTTTTCACATTAGTTACCTTTTAAAGAATTGGAACCAATGGGAGAAACCATGAAAAAGAAAAAGAAAAAAATGAGAGAGCAAATAATATGTTTCAGTCTGCATTCAGACTCCGCAGTCCTTTCTCTGGATGTGAACAGCATTTTCTGTCATGAGTCTTTTGGAGTTGTCTTAGATTCTTGCATTGCTAAAAAGAGATGTCTATCAAAGTTAATCATTGCATGATGTGGCTGTTACTGTGTATAATATTCTCCTCATTCTGCTCACTTCACTTAGCATTAGTTCATTCAAATATTTCCAGATTTTTCTGAAGTCTGCCTGCTCATCATTTCTTATAGCACGATAGCATTCCATTACATTTACATACCACAAATTGTTCAGCCATTCCAGAATTGATGGATATCCCCTCAATTTCAAATTCTTTGACACCACAAAAGAGCTGCTATGAATATTTTTGTGCATGTGTGTCCTTTTCCCTTTATTATGATCTCTTTGAGATACAGATATAGAAGTGGTATTTCTGGGTCAAAGGGTATACACATTTTTACAGCACTTTGTACGTAGTTCTAAATTGCTTTCCAGAATGATTGGATCAATTCACAACATTGCATTCTTGTTCTAATTTTCCCACATCTTCTTCAGCATGTATCATTTTCCTTTTTTGTCATGTTATGTTCTCCCATGTTTTAACTCAAGAATGCAGATGGTTTACTTTGTTAAAAGATGAAATGAGGAAAAAAATCTGGAGATCCATAATCTAGAAGGATGATGATGTATGATCTTCTTAGGACCTTGTCTGATTTTCTTTGGGGATGTGGAGATGAAACTCAAAGACCAAGAGGTCTAAGAGCCTTCATGATCCTGGTAGTTTCCTAGATTCTGTTCTGTTATTTCTATAAAGGGTCTTATTTTCAAGAATCCTTGTTTTTCTCAGAGAGGTATGTTGTTATATGGTGGTGAAAAGATACTTAAATGATCTAGAAACAAGTCCAGCAAAAGATGTGATAGGATTTTCATGGACAAAGAAATCATGATAGAAAGATTTAGCTTGAAAGTTTCAGACAGCAATGCTTCACTAAGTTTTTTTGCTGCTTCTGCTGTTGCATGGAAGGGGCAATTAACTGTCTAGAATTCTTCACCTGGAAATGGGGCATATGAATTGCTGGCATTGAAAGAATAAGGGTCTGTTATTTTTGCCAGATGATTTTTGCAAACTGTAGGTGAAATAGGCTATACAAAATTCTCTGGATAGTGTTAATATTCAAAGTTTACCAGTCAATAGGCCACAAGGGTCTGATCTTCAAGGAGAAAAGGGCCAATTTGGGTGAGTATCCTGATACTTCCAGGAGCTTAAGTTTTATTTCATTCAAACCGAAAATATGTTGACCTTGACTTCCAACTGAATTTGATTTCATGGAGTAGAGACCCCAATAGCAACCCACAGAGAGGGCCTAGTAGAGAAAAAAATGAGTATTGACAGGAGGGGTTTCCTAAGCTCCAAGATATTGTTCATGTTTTAAGGTCAGGTCCAATTCTCTACATGGTACCATTTTTTTTCCAACCATCCACTTTGAGAAATTTGGAGCCAAACTAGGCATTTATCTTTCCTTCAACAACCATCTATGATTCATTGCCATTTACTCTTTTTCTTATTTCTGCCACAACTCTCCCATCTTAGCTGTTTCTCTATTCATAGAGATTGTGCCCTAGTCAGGACCTCATTATTTCCAACCTGAAGTAACCTCCACATTGGAGTTACTGATTCAGTGGCATGGTGGATACAGGACTAAGTCTGGAGTCAGGAAGACGTGAGTTTAAATCCAGACTCAGACACTTCTTGGTTATATGACCTTGATCATGTCACTTAACCTCTGCCTGTTATAGTTTCCTCAATTGTAAATGTTGTTGTCTTCTTAAAGAATGAAGGAAAAACAGAAACAACTGTAAAACTGGAATAATAATAGCACCTGCCTCCTAGGATTTTTAATAATATCAAATGAACAATATTTATAAAGTGTTTAATACAATGCTTGGAAAATGATGAGCATTTAAGAAATAGAAAGCAAGGTGGCAGAGTGGATAGGGCACCAGCCCTAGAGTCAGGATTGCATGAGTCTGAAGTGTGTCACTAATCCCTGAATACCTCAGTTACATCATTGTAAAATGAGCTGGAGAAGGAATTGGCCAAGCACTTCAGTATTTTTGCCACCAAAACCCATAAAATGAGTCATGAAGAGTTAGGAATTTACTGCAAAAGAACTAAACAATAATAAATGTTTATTCTCACCCTCCACATATATAACAAATTAATGTTTCTAAAACAGATCATCTCACCATATCATTCTGCCAACCTTCAAAATCTTTAACGGTTCCTTGTTGCCTCTATGATAAAATGCAAATTCTTCAGCTTAGTATACACAGTCATAATTTGTACCAACTTCCAACGTTAAGATACAAACATGTTTGCCTAAGATCCAAATTAGAAACATGAATCTTCCCCAGACCACAAACTCTCTTGATACTTCTATTCTAACACATGGGTACATACTATAAGCTGTTAAGTCAGCAAAAGGAAATGTGGATGGTTGGCTTGCGATTACACATTTTCTGACTTTCTCTAAGAGTATCTGCATAAAGGAAATAATAGAGATAGATTATTAGCTTAAAAACTAATAAGGAATAAACCAAAGCAGATGGTAAGGATGATAAAGGATCTGGGGGAGTTTAGACACAGCTCATTAAACACAATTTGTGATCCGTTTGCAGATTTGTATGAGGAAACATTATAACCAATAAAATGCTTAATCAGCCCAACTGAAAGAGGACATTTCAAAAGCCAAAAACTACGCAATGAACAGAGGTTTAGATCTTTCCCTAAAACTTAGATAACTTTGGAGTTTGTTTCTAATAGTACTTAGTCCAGAGTCTGAAAAAGAGTAGGTGCTTAATAAATATTAACTAAGTGATGATTTCTGTTTTAAAAGGTTTGTAAGCCTCTGACATTGTCATAAGGAGATATTTTGGTGTCCATCTGTACCATGAGTTCTCTTTTCCTCATAAAGTAAGAACTGTATGCTTCATTCACTAAAGGAAACCCATGACATGAGGCATTTCCTAATTTCTTAGTAAAAATGGGAGCACCCCAGAGGTTTTTCAGTTTCTTTTTAAAAATTGTTTTTGCTTATTATATGCAAAATGATGTCCTGTGGGGGGTGGATCCAAGATGGCAGAGTAGAAAGATTCACATATGCTAGCTCCGAACCCACAGCCCATAATGATCTATAAAAAGAACTCCCAACAAATTCTGGAACAGTGGAGCCACGCCGCAATGGGGTGAAGGAGATTTCCATTCCAGAGAGCCCTGAAAAACTGACACCAAAGGTTCCATCACACACCGGACGGGAAAAGAGCCCAGCCCTGCCCTGGCCGCGTGGCACTGAGAGGAGTGAGCAGATCTGAGCAGGCTTCAGGGAAAGAATTTCTCGCGACCACAAAGGTCCGTCCACCCACAGACGCACAAGTCAGTGAAAGACACGTCTGAATGGGCTGAGAGGGGAGTTGGTTGTCTCCATGACTCGGCTCCCCCTCCGGAGGCAGCAACAGAGGAAGCAGGTGGCCAGAGGCTCCCAGAGCAGGCAGGAGCTCAGCAGAAGCTCCATTACAAAAGGTCTCTGCATAAACCCCCTGAGGGAACTGAGCCTGGGAGGTGGCCCTGCCCCAACCTGAGCACCAGAACTTAAGCTCCAATTGAAGAGCAGCCAGGCCTGCCACCAAAAGGTCTGAGGCTGAGGAGCAGCATTTGAATCCCAGACCCCAAGCACTAGCTAGGCAGAACTAGGCCGGGGGTGGAGAGGACTCTCAGAAGTCAAGTAACTGGATGGGAAAATGCCCAGAAAAGGGAAAAAAAAATAAGACCATAAAAGGTTACTTTCTCAGTGACCAGATGATTCTGCCATTCCTCTCTGAAGAAGAAAACCAATGCTTACCATCAGGTAAAGACATAGGAGTCAAGGCTTCTGTATCCAAAACATCTGTAATAGATATCCAATGGGCTCTGGCCTTGGAAGAGCTCAAAAAGGATTTTGAAAACCAAGTTAGACAGGTGGAGGAAAAACTGGGAAGAGAAATGAGAGAGATGCAAGTAAAGCATGAAAAACGGGTCAATGTCTTAATAAAGGAGACCCAAAAAAATGCTGAAGAAAATAACACCTTGAAAAATAGACTAACTCAATTGGCACAAGAGGTTCAAAAAAGCCAATGAGGAAAAGAATGCTTGTAAAAACAGAAAAAGAGGTTCAAAATCTCACTGAAGAAAATAGTTCTCTCAAAATTGGAATGGAACAGATGGAGGCCAATGACTTTCTGAGAAACCAAGAAATCACAAAACAAAACCAAAAGAATAAAAAAAATGGAAAATAATGTGAAATATCTCTTTGGAAAAACAGCTGACCTGGAAAATAGATCCAGAAGAGACAATTTAAGAATTATGGGACTACCTGAAAGCCATGATCAAAAAAAGAGCCTAAACATCATCCTTCATGAAATTATCAAGGAAAATTGCCCTGATATTCTAGAAAAAAAGGGCAAAATAAGTAAGAGAAACTCCTAGGAACATTGTGGCCAAATTCCAGAGTTCCCAGGTCAAGCCCTCATGATGAATGTTATCAAAGGCCTTGATCAGCTCTACAAATATTGAGTACAGACTTTGTTCTGCTCCTGATATTTCTCCTGGAGCTGTCAGGCAGAAAACACCATATAAACCATTCCTAGGCCCTTTCTGAAGCCATACTGCCTTTTGCAATCAATCTACTAAGATGGACTGTGGCAAGAATCTTGTCAGTTATGACTAAAATAGAGATCCCTCCTCCATGATTGTCACAGGACAATTTCTTTTATCTGTATAGAGATGGACAATGGAAGCATCCTTGAATTCCTGGGGCATAACCTCCTCTTCCCATATAACTGAGAAAATTTCAGTCAGCTTTTGTATGAAAAATGGACCCCCTACCTTGTAAATCTCATCTGGAATAGAATCAATATGAGGTATTTTGTCACATCAAAGGAGGATAATGACATTGAAAACCCCTTCTTCAGTTGGAGCTTCAGCTATGGAGGGAATGACTTCAACCTGAAGTAAATAGCCAATGGCCTCAGCATTGATTAATGATGGTCTGTTGAGGACACTATGGAAGTGTTCAGTCCATCTCTCTAGGATTATATCCTTATTACTAATCAGTGTGGCTTCATCAGCACTAAGGAGTTGAGATTCATCATAAATCTTTGGTCCATGGACAGTCTTCATGACATCATAAAAGTACTTTGGATTGTTACTATCAGCATAAAACTGAATTTCATCTGCCTTCTTCCCGAGCCAAGAATTCTTCCTTTCTCTAAACTTTACCTGTATTTTACCTTTGATGGAATTAAAAGGTGCCTTCTTAGAGGTGAGTGAACTATTCTGTAAACAGTGTTTTCTCAATTTTCATTTAGCAGCTTCTGAATTTCAAAATAAATGCTAGCTGTGTATCATCATCCTTATCACAGTTAACGATAATAATAGTATTCATAAAGTGCTTTTAAATTTATATGGTACTTTTATAAATACTGTCACAAATTATTTTCAGAATAACACTTGGAGGTGGATAACCTTCCTATGCTCATATCTATGCTTCTTTATATTTATGTATGACCTAAAAGATAACCTTCCTATGCTCTCTATCGTTTTCAATAGGAGCGGGTGCTGCATTTTATCAAATAAATTTTTCAGCATCTATTGATATGATCATATAATTTCTGTTTGTTTTCTTCTTGATGTGGTCAATTATGCTGATAGTTTTCCTAATATTGAAAAGAAATCTTGTGTTCCTGGTAAAAACCCCACATGGTCATATTGGATAATTCTTGTGATACATTATTGTAATCACCTTGCTAATATTTTGCTCAAAAATGTTTGCATCACACTTCACTATGAAATTGGTCTATAATATTCTTTCTATGTTTTACCTCTTCCTGGTATCAACGCCGTATTTATGTCATAAAAAGAGTTATTTTTAGTACTTATTTTTGCCCTTTCTCCCAAATGTTTTGTGTAGTATGGGAGTCAATTGTTCTTTAAATGTTTCGTAGACTGAAGTTGTAAACCTATCTGCCCCCGGGAAATTTTTTAGGGAGTTAATGGCTTGTTCATTTTTTTTTCTAAGATGAGGTTATGTGGCTATTCTACTTCCTGTTCTACTAATCTGGTAAATTTGTATTTCTGTAACTATTCACAGATTTCACTCCGATTCTCATATTTATTTGCATGTAACTGGGAAAATATTTGACAATGATTAATTTAATATATTTTCAATTGGTGATGATTTCTCCCTGTTCATTTTTACACAGGATATTTGTCTTTTTATTTCCTTTTTTTCCATCAAATTAACCATTGGCTTATTTATATTATTGTTTAAAAAAACAGGCAAAAAAGATTTTAAAAAAACGCCCAAACTTAATAGAAAATTCGATCTTCAAACGCAGGTCTAAAGAGAGGCGAAAAAGAGAGGTAAACAGGAGGGAAAATCATCAAAAACTTGTAACTGAATTTGGGAAAACTGTTTGCCTCCCTATAAGGGAAGATGATACCTGTTAATTTTGAGAATCATACATCTATTATGGAATATCATAGGGATATACATAGAGGGAATGGGTATAAAGTAAATGATGTCATGTTAAAAATATGATTTAAGCATGTAAAGTTTTGTAACAGGAGGTGTAAAAATTAGGAAGCAGAAAATGGTAAATTACATCACAGGAAGAAGCACAAAATTATAGTAGATGGAAAGAGGGGAGGGAGATGAGCATTGTTTTAGGGGTACTCTCATCTGATTTCGTTCAAGGAGGGAAAAATAAACTTAATAGACAATTCTAACTAGCTCTACAGGCAGTAGGATGGGAATGGGGAAGAAAGTGGAGGGGAAGTTAAGAGGGAGGGAAGAAGCAGTAAGAGTAAAGGGGAGTAAATGGGAATAGGGTTTAAAGAAGGAAGGGAAGATGGCAGGAGGTGGTGGTGAAAAGTGAAAACTATTGAAGAGGGGAAGGGAGACAGAAGAGTTAAAAGCACAAACTGTGGGAAAGAAGATGGTGGGAAATGCACAGATTGTAATCATAACTGTGAATGTGAATGGAATGAACTCTCTCATAAAATGGACAAGGATAGTAGAATGAATTAAAAGCCATAATCCAGTAATATGTTGTTTACAAGAAACACCTTTGAAAAGAGGGGATACATTCAGGGTAAAAGTCAAAGGTTGGAGCAGAATATATTGTGTTTCAGCTGATGTAAGAAAATCAGGAGTAGCAATACTAATCTGAGAAAAATCAACAGCAGAAATAGATCTAATCAGAAGAAATAGGGAAGGAAATTATATCCTACTAAAAGGAACGATAGAAAATGAAGCAATATCATTAATAAACATATAGGCTCCAAGTGGTATAGAATCCGGATTCTTAGAGGAGAGTTTGGGGGAGTTGAAGGAAGAAATTGACAGCAAAACTATACTAGTGGGGAACTTCAACCTTTCCCTCTACAAACTTGATAAATCCAACCTCAAAATAAACAAGAAAGAGAGTAAGGAGGTAAATAAAACTCAGGATATTGTAGATATGATAGATCTCTGGAGAAATCTGAATGGGAGTAGAAAGGAATATACTTTTTTTCTCAGTAGTGCATGGTACATATTCAAAAAGTGACCATGTAATAGGACACACAAACCTCACAATCCAGTGCAGAAAGGCAGAGATAATCAAAACATCCTTCTCAAATCATAATGCAATAAAAATTATATGGAATAAGAGGCCATAGAAATATAGACCAAAAAAATTGAAAACTAAATAATCTAATCTTAAAGAAGGAGTGGGTTAAAGAAGAAACCATAGAAACAATCAATAACTTCATTCAAGAGAATGACAATAAAGAGACAACCTACCAAATTTTATGGGATACTACAAAAGCAGTTCTTAGGGGAAATTTTATCTCTTTGAATGCCTACACAAATAAAATAGAGAAAGAGGAGATCAATGACTTGGGCATTCAGCTAAATAAACTAGAAAAAAGAAGAAATTGAAAATCCCAAATAAATACCAAATTAGAAATAATGAAAACCAAAGCAGAGATTAACATAATTGAAATAAAGAAAACTATTGAATTAATAAATAAAACCAATAGTTGGTTTTATGAAAAAGCCAATAAAATTGATAAACCTTTGGTCAATTTTATTTAGAAAAGAAAGAAAAAATCCAACTACTAATAACAAAAATGAAAGGGGTGAACTCCCCTCCAGTGATGAGGAAATTAAAACAATAATTAGAAATTTCTCTGCCCAACTTTATGCCCACAAATTCGACAATCTAAATGAGATGGATGAGTATTTTAAAAATACAAATTGCCCAGATTAACAGAAGAGAAAGTTGAATATTTAAACAACCCCATCTCAGAAAAAGAAACTGAACAAGCTATCAATAAATTCCCTAAGAAAAAATCTCCAGGACCAGATAAATTTACAAGTGAATGCTCTCAAACATTTAAAGAACAGTTAATTCCAATAGTATAGAGACTATTTTTGAAAATTAGGGATGAAGGAGTCTTCGCATATTCTTTCTATGATACAAATGTGGTTTTGATACCTAAACAATGAAGAGACAAAACAGAGAAAGAAAATTTTACACCAATTTCTCTAATGAATATAAATGCAAAAAATTTTAAATAAGATTTTCGTAAAACAAATACAGCATCTTATCATGAGAATAATATATTATAATCAGGTAGGATTCATATCACAAATGCAGGGCTGGTTCAATATTAGCAAAAGTATTAACATTATTGATCATATCAACTTCAAAACTAACAAAAACTGCATAATTATCTCAATAGATGCAGAAAAATCTTTCGACAAAATACAACACCCATTCCTGTTAAAAAACACTGGAGAACATAAGAATAAAGGAAACTTTCCATGAAATAATAAGCACTATCTACCTAAAACCTTCAGCAAGCATTATATGTAATGGAGATAAGCTAGATGCATTTCCAACAAGATCAGGGGTGGACAAGGATATCCATTATCATCACTATTATTCAGTATGGTACTTGAAATATTTGCTGTAGCAATTAGACAAGACAAAGAAATTGAAGGAATAAGAATAGGCAAATAAGAAACTAAGTTATCACTCTTTGCAGATGATATTATGATATACTTAGAGAATCCCATAGATTCAATTAAAAAAACTATTTGAAATAATAAACAATTTTGGCAAAGTTGCAGATTATAAAACAAACTCGCACAAATCTTCTGCATTCCCATATATAAATAGCAAAGTCCAATTTTGTTCCTGAAAGAATTTGGAGAACTCTAGTTCTCCTAAGTCCTTCTTTGAATGTAACCCATAAATTTTGGTATCTTATCTCTTTGTTGTCAGTCTCTTTAATGAAATTAATGATTTTTTCTATGATTTTTTTCTTTGAACTAGTTATTCTTTAGGATTAAATTACTGAGTGTTCTATGAATTTTTCGTCTATCTTTCTGCTACCATCTGGTGAATGTGATTTTTTTTTGCATTATGATATGAAAATAATGCATTTAATAGTTCTGTCTTTCTACATTTGATTTTGAGTTTTATGCTCTGGTACATGGTCAATTTTTGTTTAGATGCCATGTGTGGCAGTGAGAAAAAGTATATTCCTTTCTCTTCCTAGTTTTCTTCAAAGGTCTACCATATCTAACTTTTCTAATATTTTATTTACCTCCTTAGTTTCTTTCTTGTTTATTTTTTTTGTTGGATTTATTGAATTCTGAGAGGGGACAATTTATGTCCCCCACTAGTATAGCTTTGCTGTTTATTTCTTCATGTAACTCACAACTTCTCTTTTAAGGATTTGGATGCTATACCACTTGGTTTAATTCTGCTCTTCTTCTGAAAGTTTGAAATACTACTAATTTATTGAATAACTTTTTCCCCTTAATGGATTATGCTTAATTTCACGAAGTGATTATTGGTTGTAGTTCTAGTTCCTTTACCTTCTTGAATATCATGTTCCATGATCCCCTATCTTTTAATATTGCAGCTTCTGAGTCCCTTGTAATCCTGATTGTGGCTCCCTAATATTTGAATTGTTTCTTTCTGGTCACTTTCAATATTTTTTCTTTGAGCTGATAGTTCTGAAGATTGGTTATAATGTACCTTTGTGTTTTTATTTTGGAATCTCTTTCCTGAGGGGATCAGTAGATGCTTTCAATGACTATTTTGCCCTCTTGTTCTAGGATATCAGGGCAGTTTTCCTGGGTAATTTCTTGAAAGATACTGTCTAAGTCTTCCTTTTGATTATAGCGCTCAGAGAGCCTAATGATTTTGGTATTGTCTCTCCTGGATCTATTTCCTAGGTCATTTGTTTTCCCCATTAGGTATTTTACATTTTCTTCTATTTTTGTTTTCTATTCTTTGGAATTTGTTTCATTGATTTCTTGATGTCTCATTAACTCATTAGCGTCCACATGCCCAATTCTAACTCTTAAGGAGTTATTTTCCTCAGTTAGCTTTTGTACTTTCTTTTCCATTTGACCAATTGTACTTTTTACGAAGTTGTTTTCTTTGGTGTATTTTCATATCCCCTTTTGTGCTTGACCAATTCTACTTTTGCTGTTTGACCACATACATTGGGCCAAATATCTTAAATTCCAGGTTCCTATGCAACATTGAACTTTAGTGCATCAAATTTTACTTTCAACATCAGATATATACACAACTGAGGTTTCTTTTGGTTTTGATCCAGCCACTTCAATAGCACTGGAGCTACTTGCAGCTGTCCTATGCTCTTCCTTAGTAGCATGTTGGATACCTTCTGATCCGAAGAGGTCATCTTCCAGCAGCATATCTTTCATTATTTTAATGCTATCCATGCAGTTTTCTTGATAAAGATCATGAATTGGTTTTCCATTTTCCTCTGCAGTGCTTTGCTTTTTATCAGAATTTTCTACTCTGACCTGTACATCTTTGTTATCCTTGCATGGTTATAATATCATTGAACTATACAAACTCCTTCACCACAACAAGACAGTAATTCAACAGCAAATAATGTCTCACTCCTTTATTTACCCAAGTTTATTCTTTACTAAAACAGCATCAAGAGATCTAGCTTTCTGACAAATCACCATTTGGCAAGGGGATAGAAATTACTGAAGATAAAGATTGAGAAACAATGAAAATTGTTGATTGATTCATTCACTTGGGATGAATTTATACCTTAATTGAGGAAAAAGATGAGGATTTTTTATGTTAATATTACTCATAAAGTCGGCAATCCATCTATACTACATCTAAGAGTCAAGATATCTTCTCATGACTGAAAAAAACAGCATCTTGAAGAAGATGATCATGGAAACAAAACCATTGGTATTTCATTGATTTAATACAAAAATATCTGCATTAGTTATTTTTTTTTGCCCTGAATGAGTAGAAATAAAGCTTTCAATTTTACCATTTGAAAATCAATCTCATTGGAATGCAGATTCCCTTGAGATACAAAAAAGCTCTGCAGATAATCATTCTCCAAAGCTGGGTTCAGAAATTACATAGTGCTGCGTTGACTTTTGAAAATAAAATTTCTGGTCCAATTAGCTTAACAACTTGGGAAAAATGCACCACTGAGTGTCACCTTTCCAGTATTTCCAATCCCACATTAATTAAAAAACTAATTACAATTTTATCATAATCATAATATTCTCCATGAATCAAACAAGATCCCATTGACTAAAAATATTAATTATGTTGTGAAAGAAGACTAGGAAGGTGAAAGATTAGCCTTTCTCATTTGCTACAGTTTCTATGGTGCTTTGCTAGTCTGGTAAATGAATATTTATGTTTAAGATAACATGATTAATAAAAACACATTTTACTTAATAATTTCATTTACTAAAAAGTGCACCCATGAGTCCCCAAGGGCTCAGAGGCAAGACCTATGTTTACCTGATATCCCTAAAAGGGACAGTCTGTATGTCATTCTTTCCAGTGTAGCAGATTTCATTAGAAGGTGGTAGTGCAGGATGTTCCCTGAAGACAGAATTATAGCCAGCCTCAAGTATCTATCCTTTAAGTTACTTTTTGAGATATTTTATAATTAGTTTAAGTGAAATTACAAGTTGAAACTATAAACTATGTCTTTTTCAGGAGTATTAAACTAAAAAAAATAATTATTTTGTGACAGGTATGCTTTCTACATATTTTAATAATAAAAGCAGGGAATCTTTCAGTATTGTATTGATTTATTGATTTATGATCTTCTTTGTTAAAGATACTTAAAATAATTAGAGACAAATAAAGTCTAATAGTCTGAGAGGTTACATTAGGGTCTCAAAACCCATCAAAACCATACTATGAAAACAATAGTCAACAAGGATATGAATTACTTGATCCTTCTGAGGATGCAAATATAGGGAAATTGATTGATATTATTCTATTAATTCTGCTGGGTTTTTCTTTCTAATTAGCATAAAATAAAGAGTAGTAGATATGGTGTCCAGAAATGTGGGGTTCAATGGTTCAAATTTGTCCTGATCTTGTGACCTGAGAAAGTCTTTCCTTCTGTCTCTACCTACGTTTCTTGATCTGTACAATTTAGAGAACAAAGGGGTTGAGTTGAATGATCTTCAAGTCTCTTTCTAGCTCTTAGTCTGGGATTTTATATTTCCACTTACAAGTAGTCATTTCTATTCCATAAAATCTCTGAATCTCAAAGTTAGAAAAGACCTCAAAGTGTATTGATCTAAAAGGTATGAGAAAAAGAATCCCCATTCCAATAGTCTTAACTAGTAGCAATTCAGCTTATATCTAAAGGCTGCTAAGGATGAACACCAAGGTGGAGTGGAGAGGGTACTAAAAGTGAAGAGAGTAAGTTCATGTACTACCTTTGACATTTATAATCTGACCTTTGGCCAAGTAATTCAGCTTTCTTGGGCATTGGTTTCCTCATATATAAAATGAAGGACTTGGAATAGATGAGTAATCCAATAAACCAATGACTTTCAGACTCATTTCAGTTCTGTAAAACACAATGAAATCATGCTTCAATGAAGAAGGTTGGACTTCATGGTCTCTGAGATACATTCTAGGCCTAAAGCTGCGAGACTATGTCTCTACATCCCTTGCTCTTTATCGTACAGGATACTGTCTCTGTCATTTTCCATAGCTACTTCCACAGCACAAAGAGATATTTTAGTAGGACTCTAACGAAGGACTATAAATATGAGTTCTTGTTAGTTTAGGTCTCCAATCTTCTAGTTTTAGAGTGAAAACAGTGAGTGGAAAGAAAAGTATAAAAAAATCCCCCAATGAAAGTAGCTTTCCTTTTCCAATTAGATGAAATTCACTAACATTGAAATGGCATATATCTATACCAGGTAGATATGTACATTATAGCAATGTTTGCACCAGAGCTAATTAAGAAATTCTCTCCAAGTTCATACATAAAAATATTCATCCAATATATTAGTATCTCCAAGGTAGAACAGGTAGAAAAGCATCTATGTTAACCGAAGTAATTAATTACTAAAACTAATTTTGAATGACTCTTTCTAATAAATGCGCTTCCCAAGTTTTGTAGAATTTAGAGTGATTCCTTAGAAGTTTGTTCTTTTTTTAAAACTATTTGATTGTAATGTAAAGTTCCCAAAAGGTCCTCTGGTTCAAATTTATATAGTACTTTAATGTTTACAAAAGAAATTTACATATAATTTGTGGTTAGACCCTAAAAACAGCTCTGTTGCTTAGGTATAATTGTTACCCACATTTTAAAGTTGAAGAAATTGAAGCAGAAAGAGGCTAATGGGCTTGCTCAGTGTTAGATATCTAATAAACTATTGACAAATGATTAATATTAAAATTCAGAGTATTCTCAATTCTAAGTGCATCATTATTCTGTCCACTACATCATTTAATTCTCTTAGGATTTATGGTGAGTGCAGTGTGGGAATACTAGCACCACCCCTTTCTATAGGTGAGCTTTTCTTATTCCCCCATTATTAGTGCTACCATGTTGAAATTACTGTAGATATGCTTTGTAAATATTTTGTATATCATTTCATGTGTCCATTTTGTTACTTCTGATAGCATTAAAGAAGCTAGAGGTGCAGAAACTGTAATCCTCTTTTTCTTTGTAATCTCAGTGGACCCTCCCAGGCATTATGATGTAGAAAGAATTTAGCAAATAATTGTCAATTGGCATAGATCATAAATTTTTGACAATTAGTTGTGTGGTCATTAAGATTTCATGTAATAGTGAATCTGGTGATGAGTCCCTCAGGCTCACTAAAATGGTCTCTTGATGGCAATCATGCAAGCCATCATGGGACCCATGTGCTTCCTTTCTGGATTGGTTGGACACACTTAAGCTATTTCCCTTTCGTTTATGCTTTGGGGCTTTGCCATCATTTCTCTGCTGACATCATCCCTTGAAATTCCTTTTAGTACCTGAGCCTTCTTTAGTTATAGCACCCAGCCTTCCCTCCAGTCTGCTTGACCTTCTTGCTCTAGAACATCTCTCCACCATACCTTTCATGAGTTCCTCCTGAAGCCAACATTTTTAAGAGGGTTTTAGGCTGACCATCCTTCACTCCTCTCCTGTCCCTATTTTTTTACTTTCCATCCAATAACACTGTTTCTCAGCATGCTAATCAACCCACTCTTAATTCATGCTTTTCACTTCTCAGTCTTTGGTTTGCTGTCTTTCCCCATCAGAATGGAAGTTCCTTGAAACTTGTAACTGTCTTTAATTTTATCACATTGTGCCCCAGTACTTAGCACCTAGAACATAATAAGTGACTAATAAATGCTTGTTACTTTGCCTTAACTTTCAAAAACAAAGTATCATTTCCATACTGCCTATGGTGAGCATTCAGATTGGACTAAAAGGAATCAACGAAAACAATAATATTTAATCAGGAAACTCGCAAATGCATGCATGGACATGAGAGCTAATCTCTCCACCCAATTTTTAAGATAATAATTCCCAGGGAAGGGATATGCATTTGGAAGATAATGATTTGCCCCATAACTGGAAGTTTATGAGCAAAGACTCCACTTATCTCAGAATGAGTTCACCCCTACAAGGAATACCTGGTGAGCAGGGAGTTGGATGATATGGACTCGGAGAATTCTTTATTCTTCTCTTCAACTGAATTTGCATTGTTTATTTGTTGACTAGCTCCACTAAGGAATTGTTTGGCACCCCATAGAATACATCCCTCCTCCCAAATTAATAATAAATAAAGAGAAATATAAACCTTGCCCTCTAGGAGCGAAGATCTTTTAATGTAATTGTAATCAGAAACCTAGTTCATATAAAACAAATTAGAAATAGTTAATGTTTATTATTCCCCTAATTGACTAGTGTTTTCCCGTCCTTGTTGCATTTTTATTTATCTAATAATAATAGCTAAGATTATAAGAATGCTTTACGTTTTATATGTTGTTTCACAAATAATATTTAATTTAAAATTCACAACACTGCAAGGTAGGTGTTATAATTATTCCCATCTTACAGATGAGGAAACTGAGACAGCTATATAAACTGATTTGTCTAGGGTCGCAAAGCTAGGGATCATCTGAGACCATATTTGAACTCAGTTATTTCTAATTCCAGCATGATTGCTCTATCCAGTTATCCACCTAGTTGCTTGAAGTATACAGAAATATATGCATTTTTATCCAAAAAGAATGGGATTACTTAAAAATAGGGATTGTTTCATTCTTTGTATTTACACCCTTAACACCTGTCATAGTGTAAGGGATGAATTAGGTACTTCATAAATACTTGATGTTTGATTGCTTGGTGATTGGAATAAATTAGAAAATTTAAGGGAGTTCAGAGAAAGAAAAGTAGTATTATCAAACTGCTCCTCTGCCTGCCATGTGTTAGACCTTGAACTAAGCACTTGGAGGAGGGGGATCATATTTAGAAGACAGAGAATCTGCACCAGATTTCTCCCTCTTTGCTATTCCCCCTTCTGAAGGTGCTTCATTAGAAATATGATAGAACCCTAGGTAGAGGTTTGTCTATAGTGACAACCTACAAAACAGTCTGTCTATAAACAATATATGCCCTCCCAATCCATCAGGAACTTCTTTCCCTTCTATTTGAAGTGAATTGGAAGATTGTAAACCTAAGTGAATGTGACTGAACTTCTGTCAGAAATTTGATAGAGGTATTCATTTTTTGAGAGAAAGAGACAGAAGGAGAGGGAGAGAGAGAAAGAAAGAGAGTAAGAGAGGGAGAGAGAGGGAATTCCTTGTCTAAATATTTTAAAATTCTTTTAAAAATTCTCTACTACTAAAGGGAGACATCACACAGTAGTGTGGCTTAAAAATTACTATAGTGTGGGTCTAAGCCCTGACAATAGTATATCAATCAAGAAACATACGTGCCAAGAAATATGTTAAGCACTGAGGATACAGAAAAGGCATAGACACAGCAATTCTTACTCTCAAGGAGCTTGCAAACTACTTGGGAAGACAACATGCAGATATGTGTGTATATATGTATATGTGTATGTGTATGTGTATATGTATAATGCACATATCCATGCATATATGTATACACACATGCGCAATGTATGCATGTGTTTAAATGCATGTATGCACAACACTTATATATACATCATATATGTGTATAAATGTATGTATGTGTTTTATGTATGTGCATGCATATGTGTGTATATGTATGTGTATATACACATAAATAGAAGTATAAATATCAAATTTTTTATATACATATATATATAGCATACAGAGGAATTCGTTAATAGAAGGAAGACACTGGAATTAAGCTATATGACAATAGGCAAGTCATTTAGCCTATGAGTAATCAAAACAACCTAATTGGTGGATCATATAGGAGTTACTAACCTGTACAGGTGGATAAAACTTCTATATTGGAAGTTCTTCTCAAAGATGGAATTGCAGGTCTGGATTTTTCCCATATTCCCTAAATAGCAATTTAATTATTATTAATACTAAAAATTTGGAAATTCTCATCACAATATTCTTTGTTCTCATTTAACTCTCTTCACACAACTAATATCCACTTTTTTACTATTATTATTATTTTATTTGTGTTCAGTGTTCTACAATCATTCCATATAACTTTGATTTTTCCCCCTCCTTCACACTCCTTCTCAACTCCATCCCCACTCCTTCCCTGAGACAGCATACAATTTTATATGGGTTCTACACATACATTCCTATTCAATACATTTTCACCTTAATCATGTTGCATAGAATTAAAATGAATGGGAGAAAGCATAAAACAAACCAAAACATGATACAAAACAAAATCGTCTCCTACATTCTGCGATTAAATTTCATAGTCCTTTCTTTGTATGTGGAAAGGATTTTACCTTAAGAGACCACTGGGAATTTTTTAAGTTCTTCAATTGCAAAGAAGTTCTAAGCCTAACAGAAAAAATCCTCACACACTGTGGTTGTTGCTGTGTATAAAGTACTCTTGGTTCTTCTCTTTTCACTCAGCACCAGTTCATATAAATCTTTCCAGGCTAATCTGAAGAAGTTTTCTTGTTCATCATTTCTTATAGCACAATAATATTCCATTATATTCACATACCATAATTTATTCAGCCCTTACCAAGTTGATGGGCATGACTTTGATTTCCAGTTTTTGGCCAGCATAAAGAGTGCTGGCGGACGGAGCCAAGATGGCTGAGTAGAAAGACTCACATATGATAGCTCCGAACCCACAGCCCATGGATTTCCTCTAAAAAGAACTCCCAACAAATTCTGGAACAGTGGAAGCCACACAGCAACACAGTGAAGGAGATTTCCGTTCCTGGGAGCCCTGGAAAACCAATCCCAAAGGTCCAGCGCACACCAGATGGGAGTGCAGCCCTGGCCTTCCCTGGCTGTGCAGGACAGAGAGCAGCGAGCAGATCCCAGCAGGCTTCCAGAACGGAATCTCCAGTGGCCGAGAAGGTCTCACCACTCACAGACACACAGGTCAGTGAGAGAGACGGGCTGAGAGGGGAGCGGGGTGTCTCTGGGACTCAGGCCCCTTCTGGAGGCAGCGGCAGTGGCAGAGGCAGTGGATGAGGCTCCCAGAGCAGGCAGGGGCTTGGCAGGAGCTCCATTACAAAAGTTCTCTGCATAAACCCCCTGAGGGAACTGAGCCTGGGAGGTGGCCATGCCCCCACCTGAGCATCAGGAATTAAGCTCCCATTGAATAGCAGCCAGGCCAGCCACCAAAAGCCCTGAGGCTGGGGAGCAGAATTTGAATCTCAGACCCCAAGCACTACCTGGGCAGACCTAGGCAGGGGCAAATCATGCTAGTCCAAGTAGTATGGACTTTGACTCTTCTTGTCCATAATGTCTATGATAACTTTTTGCCCTGATGTCCTCTCCCCTACTCTCTCCTTCATCGACGGTCCCACACAACACCCATAGTTTCTGGACAAGTGTCATTCCTTGACCAAGACCATAAACATATGTATATATTTCCACATTAGGATATGATCTTATTGAGGATAAGGATTTCACCAAATTCATAAAACTTCTATTTGATGCACTTTAAGAATTTAAGAAATAATTTTTCCTTCCTTCTTTTAGACATTTGCTTGATTCATTGCAAGTGTCAGTGTCCATAGATTGCTGATTTCCCAACAATCCCTTGAAAGGAGTTATCTTATTTTTTTTATTTTATTTTTTTAAAATAAATTTATTTAACTTTTTACATTCATTTTCACAAGATTTTGGGTTCCAAAATTTTCTCCCCATTTGTCCCCTCCCCCCTCCCCAATACACTGGACATTCTAATTACCCATATCAAAAATCTGACCTCTCTTCTATCATCCCTCCCTTCCCTTACCCCATCTTCTCTTTTGTCCTGCAGGGCCAGATAATTTTCTATTCCCCATTACCCGTATTTCTGATTTCCTAGTAGCAAGAACAATACTCAACAGTTGGTCCTAAAACTTTAAGTTCCAGCTTCTCCCCGTCCCTCCCTCCCCACCCTTTCTCTTTGGGAAGGCTGGCAATTCAATATAGGTGATATCTCTGTAGTTTTGCAAATGACTTCCATAATAGTCACGTTGTGTAAGACTAACTATATTTCCCTCCATACTATCGTGCCCCCCCATTGTTTCTATTCCCTCTTTTGATCCTGTCCCTCCCCAAGAGTGTTGACTTCAAAGTGCTCCCTCCTTCCATTGCCCTCCCTTATATCATACCCCCCACCCTGCTTATCTCCTTCTCCCCCAATGTCCTGTATTGTAAGATAGGTTTCCATACCAAAATGATTGTGGATTTTATTCCTTCCTTTAGTCAAATGTGATAAGAGTAAACTCCATGTTGTTCTTTTTTTTCTCCCAGCTCTCTTTTTCCCTCCATTAAAAAGACTTCTGCCTGTGTCATCTATGAGAGATAATTTATCCCATTCCATTTCACCCTCTCTCCTCCCACTCCATTTCTCTCTCACCGTTTATCTTGATTTCTTTTAAGATATGATCCCATCCTATTCAATTCACTCTGTGCTTTCTCTCTGTGTGTGCGTGCATGTGTGAATGTGTGTGTGCATGCCTGTACATGTGTATGTGTATGGGTATGTATGTGTGTGTGTGTAATACCAGCAACTACCCAGATATTGAAAAATTTCAAGAGTTAGAAATATTGTCTTTCCATATAGGACTGTAATCAGTTCAACTGTGGTAAGTCCCTTGTGAATTCTCCTTGCTGTTTACTTTTTCATGCTTCTTCTCATTCTTGTCTTTTCATCAAGAATGCTTGAAAGTCCTCAGTTTCATTGAAAGACCATATTTTCCCCTGAAGTATTATACTCAGTTTTGCTGGGTAGGTGATTCCTTGTTTTAGACCTAGTTCCTTTGACTTCTGGAATATCTTATTCCATGCACTTTGATCCCTTAGTGTAGAAGCTGCTAGATCTTGTGTTATCCTGATTGTATTTCCACAATACTGGAATTGTTTCTTTCTAGCTGCTTGCAATATTT
>CM053769.1:475486321-475516423 GCA_028658325.1 Potorous gilbertii | reverse complement strand
TTTTCATTCTTTTCTTGCATCTCTCTCATTTCTTTTCCCAGTTTTTCTTCCACCTGTCTAACTTGATTTTCAAAATCCTTTTTGAGCTCCTCCATGGCCTGAGCCCATGGGGTATCTATTTCAGATATTTGGGATATAGAGGCTTTGATTCCTATGTATTTACCTGATGGTAAGCAGATCTCTTCGTCGTCATCAGAGAGGAATGGCGGAATCATCTTCTCAAGAAAATAACCTTCTATGTTCTTATTTTTTTTTCCCTTTTCTGGGCATTTTGCCTGCCAGTTACTTGACTTCTGAGAGTCCTCTCCACCCCTGCCTAGGTCTGCCCAGCTAGTGCTTGGGGTCTGAGATTCAAATGCTGCTCCCCAGCCTCAGGGCTTTTGGCAGCAGGCCTGGGTGCTATTCAGGGTAAGATTAAATCAGGTTCTCAGGTGGGGGCAGGGCCACCTCCCAGGCTCAGTTCCCTGTGGTTTATGCAGAGATCTTTTCTAATGGAGCTGCTGTCGAGCTCCTGCCTGCTCTGTGAGCCTGTGGCCGCAGCTGCCTCTGCCTCTGCCACAGCGGCTGCCTCCCGAGGGGTTCCGAGTCCCGGAGATACCCTGCTCCCCTCTCAACCCATCTCTCTTACTGACCTGTGAGTCTGTGGGTGAAGGGACCTTCGTGGCCGCTGGAGATTCTGGTCCCTGAAGCTTGCTTGGATCTGCTCCTTCCTCTCAGTGCCGTGAGGCCAGGGCAGGGCAGGGGAGAGCTTGCTCCCATCTCGGGCTGGATGGACCTCTGTGGTCGGTTTTTCAGGGCTCTCTGCAACGGAAATCTCCTTCACTGTGTTTCTGCGCAGCTTCCACTGTTCCAGAATTTGTCAGGAGTTCTTTTTAGAGGAAATCCATGGGCTGTGGGTTCGGAGCTAGCAAATGTGAGTCTTTCTACTCCGCCATCTTGCCTCCGCCCCCGAAAGTAGTTATCTTAGAGAGAGAAACTTGTTCAGTGGATTAATCAATCAATTAATTATTCAGAACTAAGGAACCTACTCTGATTGTATAGGGGCTTGACTTTACCCTTAGAAGCATGGTGAAAGCAATAGCTGTACCCTTTAAGCAGCTCTGAACAGAAGAGCTGGTTGATGCTACCAGTTATTCCCACATCCACCCAAGACAGAAGGAAGTTTTAAAAAATGGCCTTCTCTTTCCTCAAATTCCTTTTCTGATCAGCTAAGACTTAAATACACCCCGTAGTTACTTTAAACAAATGTTTATAGTAACCTACTCTTTGCCTCAATCACAAAGAGGCAAGGGTTAATAGAAAGATAAAAGCAGAGGTACCATTTAGGTAGAGAACCAAACTTCTACAAGAAATCCTAGAAATTTTCCTGAGGACTTAGAATGATGGTGATTGTCTTCCTCACTTTTCATCCAACAGAAGTTACCAAAAACAAAAGAGGAGGCAATGATATAGATTTGAGGGGCCACTATATTATACTTCTGCTTCAAATAACGAAGTGTTACATGTAAAATGAGGGGATATATAATCATGACTTCGGGAGTGCCTTAAAGTTCTAAATGTAAATATAACAACGTGAATAAATACCAGTGATTGTCATTAAAGAGCAGTATACATACACTTTCTGATTTCCGCAACCATGGTCAGGATACCTGTCAGTTTAGAAACCTTTAAATATATCACCCTCTGGCAAAGCCTGTGTCACCCCTGGTAGTAGTAGCTGTATAATAAAACTACAGTCCTACCCCCCCAATTCTAACCTAGTGCTCTTAAAAGACAGCAGAGAAACACTACTAGTCCTCCACTATTTCCTGACACTAAACTCATTTTAATGATCAGATATGTCAGAGATATTGGCCCTTGAGACTCCAGGTACATCTGTGACTTTGTAGGGACAGGATCTTCTCCTCACCACTCTCACCCCAACATGAGTGCAACATAATCACCAGTGAACACATTCTTTCCCTAAGGAAAAAGCCTGTTTTGGGGTAGTCATTCTGTACTTTTAAAAATAAATCTAAAAGGAAGAACAAGCATAGGCTTGGGGTGCAGTAGGTGAAACAAATCTCAGTCAGGCTCTGAGATTAATTTTCCATGTGTCCCAGTTATTTTGAATCACCCAAAGACTCTGAAGTCTACCCAGGGCTTTACCATTTTGTATATTCTTAGAAAAAAATATTTTTTAATTGAAGTTATAAGTTGATTTCTTTTTCTTTAAAATTATAAGCAAAATTAAATGTTATGTACTGATACTTCTTGGAATAAATTAAAATAAATATGCATCTATCTAGAAAGTCAAAATGATCACACAATTCCAACTGGGTTCTTTAAACACAAGGTAACAGATGGACAAAGCAATGCTTTAGAAAGTGAACTAATCTATACTTCAAGAAACATGATGAATATTTTATGGTTAAAGGTAAAGTAGAAATGGGCACTGCATATATCAAATATACCTTACTGTAAAGCCTAAGAGCCTCTAGGATACATAGAAGAATAAGTATACATTAGATGTTCCAAGAAGCTTTAAGAGGAGAATATTTCTTGGCAAAGACTTCTCTTTCTTTTCTCATCATAATAAATGCTGTAAACATTGTAGCAAAGAAATAATCACCAGTATGCCCAATGCTTGAATATAGCATTTTCCCCCTTTTGCTTTCATATTTAATGAGCAGACACTATTAGTTAAGCAAATTAGCTCCAATTTCTGGCTTCTTAGGTATTCAAGTCAGTTAAAATGACTATATACAGGGATAGGGATTATGCTTTAGGAAAGAGACAGCTCCATTGTCTGCTTGTGTTATCACCCTTATGCATGAAATATTACTATTTTATTTCTTCATGTTCCTTTGCCAGGGGTCCATAAAGAAATAACAAAGTGAAGAAACACACTTTGCTTAGATTGTTTTGAAAAGATTGTATAATTCCAAAAAATGATGGATGAGGTGACAATGCTCTGTCATGGTATGGAGTAGATAGACAGAAAGATAGACAGATGGATAGTTAGATAGATAGAGAGAGAGAGAGAGAGAGAGAGAGAGAGAGAGAGACAGGTAGATGATAGACAGATCATTTATTAATCATTTTTAATGTGTAATGTATGGTGCTAAGCACTGAGAAAAGAAATACAAGAAGAAAAACAGGGAATCTCTACCCTTAAGGAGTCTTTATTTTAATTGAGGAAGATACCATATTACAAGGAGTTGAAAAATATTCACGTGTGAGATTGGAGTGGTGCATATGCTTGCAGAGCAAGGTCAAATGTTGTTTAGAGTGTGAAGTGGGACCAGGGAGGGATGGGAGTCACGACTCATCTGAACTCTTGCTTCCACAAATGAAAGTTCTAGGCAGGAAATCAATAATAGACAATGGGAAATGGGGCTTCAGTGCAGCTGCATCTGTAGGATAAGAACAGAGACAGGATTGTGGTGGAAAAGTTCAGAAAATAAAGAACAGCATCAGGAGAAAGGTAAAAAATAGAAACTGGAAAAATTCAAAGCACAGACCTATTCCAAATAACAATGTAGAACTCATTCTTATTACTCTGAAAAAAAATTCATCCAACCGTTAAACACTTTTATTTGTCTGCAGGTGGAACTACCATCCTTCTAGTCACTCAGATTCAAACCACTGAAGTCAGTCTTGACTGTACCTTCTCCTGAATCTTCATGTCCAATTAATTGTCATGTCTTGTCTATTTTATTTAAACTATTCAATTATCCTGCCTTTTTTCTCCATTCAAACATATTTGACCTTCTTTCATGGTATCAATTGGACCAGTGAAGTCAACCTGACTGAGCTTCCTATCTCCAGTCTCTCTACCTCTCAATCTATCCAATACTTAACTACTCAGCTGTTAACTCATTTGGTCATTTGCCATACCAACACAATTTACACAATCGCAGGGTTTGAAAATTAAAAGCAGCATGGATGGTCAGGTAGTACAACACATAAGAAGGAAATTTCCACTATGAGATAACCCTCAGCCTGATATTTAAACACTCTCAAAGCATAGCTGCCACATAAGAAATATTCAGTCCTGAGGATACAATGAAAGAAAAAAAAGCCTTCCTCCAGGGCCTTCATCACATTAGAGAAGAAAAACTTATAGATGGATGGATAGACAGATAGACAAGCAGACAGGCAGACAGGCAGACAAACAGACAGACATAGACAGTTAGATAGATAGATAGACAGATAGATAGATGATAGATAAACATAAAAGATAGACAAAGTAAATCCAAGTAATTGTGGGAAAGGAAGTTCTAATAATTAGGAAGATTAGGAATATGAACTTCATGTAGAGGCAGGATTTGCACTGAATCTAGAAAAGTTGTTACCAGTCTATGATTGTTTCCTATGATCGCATTATTCCCCTTCATACACTTTCCATTTCAAATTTGCCTGTGAGCTTTCCTTTATATATTGTGTTCTATCCCCTACCTCCAATTATTTGAACATTTGTTTCCAGTGTCTATAATATGCTCCCAACTTCTCTGTATCTGGTAGAATCCCAGACAGTGCCTTCAAATCACAGCTCAAGTATTGTCTCATACATAGGACCCTCCTCATTCTAATCATTTCTTAGTATCCTCACTTTTAGAAATACTTGTCTCTTCCTTTAAAATACTTGAGTTCAAGTCTGGACCCAGACAAGTATTAACTGTGTGACACTAGGCAAGTCATTTAACCTTCATTTACCTCATTTTCTCCAACTACAAATTGAGGACTCTTACAGCACCTACCTCCCAGTTTTGTTAATAAAGATAAAATGAATTAATATTTGCAAAGCACTTGGCATGATACTGACACATAGTAATCATTCAATAAATGACAATTAGTGTTGTTATTAGTAGTAGTATCATTAGTATTAAATGTCAGTTTGAATTATATCTACATGACCTTAATAGAGTTCATTGCTTTGGTTACTCAACAGTGTCCTGCAGGCAGATATAATTCAAAACTCTGGGATATGGAGTGATGTAGTAAAAAGCAGTTGCCTCTCTTTGTTCTAGAAGCAGCTTTTGAGGAATGAGCATAGGTGGTGGGCAGCATGAAGCAGGTTAATTCCTCTTCATCAAAACGGTTTCATGTTCCACATATTTCTTTTTTGATTTCCCAGACTTCAAATGGATCAGCAACCTGAGGACAGAAGATGTATAAAGAAACCCAGTTGAGTCCAATAAATGAAGTCAATTGGATATCTTGGGGCTGCATATCAACAGTCTTCTTATTTTTTTTGTACTTTAAAGTGAATTTTAAATTGAACAGGCTTCTAAGTTTCTTTACTCTTCCAGGAAAATATAATTATTTTGTATAGTGCCTCTCACATAATCTATAAAGAACAAATATCCCTGAGTTAGGTTTTTGTGTGTGTGGATACAAAGAAGCAGCAGAAACAAGGAAGAATGAAATGGAAAAATAAGAGAGATACAGAGAAAGGTAAGGAGAAAGGGAGGAGGAGGAAAAAAAAGGAGGAGGGAGAAAGCAAGAGAAACAGAGAGACAGAAGAGAAAGAACTAGGAAGGGAGAGACAAAGTCATAGAAAGAAATGGAGACAGAGATAGAGATATAGTCAGGGAGAGAGATAGACAACACATGGGAATGGGAGAGCCAGAGAGAGGGAGGGGGAGAGAGAGAGAAAGGGGAAGAGAGAGAGTGAGATTTTGATTTTGAAATGAAAATAAAAATTCTTTCTCAAATTTCAGGCTCATATCCTCTTGGGATTGAAATACAATTTCAAACATCATGATTCTATTAGGAAAAAAAGGTTTCCTAAATAGCTAGATCCTTTGTAGTATCTGTATAAAAATGTGAATTATAGGCTAATATTTTGTGTTTTCCCCTGAATATTCTAACAATTTTACAGGAAACATGATATTTTAGATATAATACTGGCCTTGATACAAGAAAAACTTAAGTTCAAATTCTCCTCCAACAAGTTTAGGGTTAGGGTTATTTGGGTAGGTTATTTCATCATATTGAACCTTAGTTTCCTCATCTGTAAGATGCGGATAACAATAGCACCTTCCTCTCACATAGTAGAGGTTAGGCTCAAATAAGAAAATGTATGTAAAACTATTTGCAAAGTTAGAAACACTTCTATAAGTCTGCTTTAATTATTCAATTCAGTCATTCAAGCTGGTTTTGTAATTCATTGTGTGGCAACAATAGTTACCAGGTAGGTTTTAACTTTTTATAGAATATCAAGGTAAGAACTTACAGAAAAGCTAAAAAGGTATGTGTAGTAAACATTTTGTCTTTATATCATTCTCTTAGTGCCATTAATTGAGCAAATGCATGTCAAAGAAGAGGTTGATTTCCTGATTTTAAAAAATACGCTTTTCAGTAAAAATAAAAACAAATCTCCCATTGTCATCAACATGGTAAAGAGGATAAAAGACTGAAACAGTAAGTTTTGGAAAATCTGTGGAAGACAGACACTCTTACAGATTTGACTGAGCTGTGAATTAGCCCATATGGACTGGGAAGCAATTTTTAATCAGGCAAGAAAAAAATTGCTATAGTTGCTATACATTTTCGTGCAATAATCA
The DNA here is from genome assembly GCA_028658325.1 of Potorous gilbertii. Classification (NCBI taxonomy): domain Eukaryota; kingdom Metazoa; phylum Chordata; class Mammalia; order Diprotodontia; family Potoroidae; genus Potorous; species Potorous gilbertii. The sequence goes on along the minus strand of CM053769.1, from coordinate 475,509,872 downwards.
TGCAATTTAACACATACCACAAGAAGGCCAAAGACTGAAATATCTCAAAAAGTTCATAGTACATTTTCAAATACAAAAAATGGAAATATTCTGACTTCTCAATGTTTGAGAAATGACTGAATAAGATGTATTATATGGATGTAATGAAATTTTTCCTATACTGTATTAAAAAATGAAAATTAGGATTTAAGAGAAACAGGAAGACTTATGGAAACAACGCAAAGTAAAATAATCATGAGATTAAATTACACAATGATTGCTATAATGTGAATGATTTTATCCATATTATTCATACACTAAAAAGTTTTCTGATTCATTGTAATGGCGCCACTCAGTCATGGAAGCCAAGTAATAAGACATACTTTTTTTCTTCTTGTTGGATGGATGAACATCCTTGAGTTCTAGGCAATGCATACATTACCAGCCATTAAGTTTGTGCTGGTTACTTCTGTTTTATTATGAAAGAAAGTTTAATTGGAAGGAAAGTACCCTGAAAGATAATAGTGGTGATAAAATTGAGAAATAAAATAAGGAAGAAAGAAGAAGGAGGAGGACAAGGAAGAGGAGATAGAGGAGAAAAGAAAGAAATGAAAGAAAAAGAAGAAAGGAGGGGAAAAAGAGAGGCAACAAGATAAGAAGGGTAAAAGGAGGGAAGGAAAGTCAGAAGGAAGGAAATACTCAAGAATATCTTTGCTTTCTAACTCTGCAATACTCTTCCTATTATACTTCTGGTTTGATTTCCAGTACAATGAGACATCTGCAAAAACAACAAAAAGAAAATTTTAAATCCACTCTTATTTGTATTTCCAAAAATGGTTAAACAAACTTCCCTGATCTAATTTCCATTCACCATTCACATGTTCATCACACATTGGCAGATTCGACTTTCAGCACCTGTGGATACTTTGAGGAGAATTTGCAAGACCTATGATAGACATTATTGGAATGCAAGTGGGATTGCTTATAAAGAAATGTAGTAATGAGTTTCCAATTTTCACAATGATTAGAGAATGCTTCAGAGTGGAAAACAGAAATATGTGAAATGTGAAATTTTAAAAATATGAAAAGGTATTATGAGACTATATGGCCTTAGAGAGCAGAACCAGAAGCAATGAGTATGAGTAAGAGAGATGAAAATTTAGGTTTAATCTGCAGGGGTAGGTGAAATGGCATTTCCTAATAATTACAGCTATCTGAAAATGATAGTAAAATATAATAGTAATATTGTAGTAATGAGGTGTTCCTTATTGAAGGCCATTCAATACAGGTTGTATGATATCTTGTCATGGATGTTAAGAAGTAGAGTCTTTTGGAGCTACCTATTGGATGAGATGGCTTTTGGGGTCTCATCCAAACCTGAGATTCTTTATTTCTCTGTGAGGTAACAGAAGCATCATTAAGAAATGCATAGAAAAGCACTGAAACATTTCACAGTCACCAACATAATCTTCCAACTCATCACATATCTATAGATATTTCAGGGTAAATATATTCCCATTCTGAAATAGATCGGACTGACTGAAACAATACATTTAGCTCAATTCTCATGCAAGACATTTAAGATTCTGTGAAACACAGATAAAATATGGAATCAATGTCTAAGCACTCTGGGATTGAAGACTGTAATGGGGAGCAAGTGAGCTGGAGGTGAAAGAATACTGAAGAGGCTGGATGCAGATTTCCTAAGAATATTAACAATCCTAGGATCAAGGCAAGTGACATGCAGGTACAGATTTCTCACTGTTGCCAATCCCTTTTAACTTATCTCTATTTTAACCATTTGTTATTATTCCAGTAATCTCTTTGGACTGTCAGTTCACTTTCTTTTCTGAGCATTTTGATTAACTTTAAAATGTAAGAGTAAATCTCTAAAGGGATACACAAATACACAACTCCAATATATTTTAAAGTTTTCTTTATTTTTTATTTTTAGTTTCAGAAAAAGAATATTCTTTCCTGTTTCTTATTAAGATGCCAGACTACTTATGGAAGAGTTCTGGTGAGGACACATGAGAGGAAATCATTTGGGGTATCTGTCTGTTTACTCCCTTGCTCCATGACCAAAAGATAACTTTGCAAACCTAAAACAGTATGGAAGATTTTTGTCTTTCAATCAGCAACTGTTGACAAGTGTCATTGACATCTTATTGCTTGATAATACCATCATCAACTGATGCAAAATAAAGTACACCGAACCAAGTGGACAATTTGTCCAATAACAACACTGTAAAGGTAAACAACTTGGAAAATCTTTAGTATTCTGATTAATGCAATTACCTCCCATGATTGCTAAAGCCTGATTGTAAAGCATGTTGTATACCTCCAGAGAGAGAAATAATTCATATGACACATAGAATGAGAAATGTTTTTTGGATGTGATCTATGTGGAAACATGTTTTTGTTTTCATTCTTTTCACATTTGTTACAAATATTTTGTTTTTCTTTTGTTTAACTTGAGGGTATGGAAAGAGAAAGAAAATAAGTGGTTATTTTCATGTTTTTTTTCTTTTTTTTTTGTAAATAAGAGAGAAATGCCCACAGGCATGGTTTAAGAAGGAGGAGGAACAGCCATTTTAATGAGTCTTAGGAGAGGAATGAATAGTTAGGAGAAATAGGAGAAAATCAATATGTGTTTTAAAAAACATAATAAATGCCGACCCATACAGAGCAGTGCATTAGAAACTAAGAGAAAGATAATGTTCAGAAAAAATGTGTTTCTTCTCCTTGAGGAACTAGCCATATTATAAGGAAAAATGAATATGACACTAAAATTAAAAGCCCTCTATATCAAATATGTGAAAATTAATTCATTAAAAGTGATTCTATTGAGACACAACGGGGTAAAATGAAAAGAGCATTAAACGAAATAAGGAGTCCTAGTTTCAAGTCTGAGCTTTGATACTTAATTAACTTATTGACTTAGAAGTCACTTAAATTACCTTTACCCTAAGTTTTTATATATTTTAAATGGTGACATTAATATTTGTGTTTATGTGATCCTGAGTGAGAAAATTAACATCTGATCCCTGCAAACAATTCTCTTTGACTATGAGTTGTACACTAGAGGTAGTAGAAGTAAGTCATTATGTAAATGACATCACAGATGTGATAAACACACACACATGCATACTTATTAGTACTTACAAAAAATCAGTGTAATAGAAAGAAGGCTGATATTGGCTGTGGAAAAACATGGACTCAAGTCTCTGAGCTAACATACTAGCTACTGTACTTTGTAGCATTATTTTACTATTATTTGGTTGAGAGGCAAGGTAGTTAAGCATTCAGGGACTCAGAAATCTGTTTAAGATTGTAAATTATAGACAAGTTGCCTATCTGTTTAGTAGACAGTTTCTTCCATAGAAGATTACTAGACTGAAGGAAATCATAGACACAGATGCAAAATAACAAAATTCTCAGTAATGAGGACAACAGAAGAGACTTTTTTCACAACTTTATTGTCCTTTAGAAATTTGAATTATTGCTGCAATTTTTATCATTTTGCAAAAAATGCATTTTAAAATATGCAGAAAATATAGTCACTACAAATATAATTATGGAACACACATTACTTTGATAAAAGGTCTGAGCAAATGAGGAATATATTAAAAATAAATGCTTTGGAAATCAGACATTAGAGAGATGAAGAGACCTAAAGATGGCTGAGAGGAAATGAAGGTATTTTGGGGGGAAATTCACAAGTCTAAGAAGAAAGAATTCATTGTTTCCACTTTTTTTCTCTTTTTGTTTGAATGAGTAACAAAAGAAAAGAGATAAAAAAGCAAATTTGAGCTCCCTGAAGCAAATGCTAAGGATGTTCAGCTGTTTTTGGAAGTCAGATTGGTAGAGGAATGAATTCAGTATTATAAAAACCCAGAGTGCTAAACAGAAAAAAAATAGGAAAGTTTTCCTGAAATTTCAATAATTTAATGTTATTGGATGGGGAGAAGTAGTGACTTAAAAGAAAATTTACCTACAGTTAAAAAATACCATCCACTTTGATTTAACATCTAAGAAGTATTTTTTTTTTAGTAACTCCTCTGTGGTAGACATCATGCTGCTCAGTTGATATACATAGATGAAAACCAAATCATCCCTCTCCACAAGAAGCTTTCATTCTGTCTTCCCAAAAACTGTATGAATGTCTTGTGGAAAAAAAGCTATGATTCTCTTAAGTCCAAAACTAAATGGAACCATGTAACTTCCTCCTACACCGGTTTTTGTGGATAAACTATTTCTTCTGCCTGTCTGTCTCTCTATCTATCTATTGGTTTACCTCTCTCTATATGGGTATGTGTGTTTATTTACTGATAAGAGATGAACTTTGGGGATATATGTATAAATATATATGTATATATAAATACATACATGCATATACACATATATGTGGTGTTTGTATGTTTGTGTATGTGTGTATGTGTACTGGTATAGGGAATATATCTGTGATTTCATTGGGATAAATCACTCTACGTAGGGAAACTCTCCCTATGCATTCAGAATGGGAACTCCTTTGAAATTTATGGTTTTAGAGAACTGACCAAATTATGAACATTAAAATAACTTTTCCAAGGTCATATAAATGATGTTTATTGGAGGTGGGATTTGAATAAGGTCTTTCTAGATTCCAGGCTATCTAAATTTCTAGATTCCAGGCCATGTCTCTACTCACTATGGAATACTGCCTATGGTGTATGTAAAAACTTTTTATAATACCGTACATATTCAAAATCCTTTATTTTTTTCATGAAATACACATAGTTTATCACATTTAAGCTTTCTGATCAAGTAATATGGTCACTGAAAAAGTGTATCTTCTTTTACATATGAGGAAATTGAGGTTCAAACAAGTCAAGTTACATGTCTCAAGCCACCACCAAGTAGCTAGAATGAAGATTCAATTCTCCTTATTTCCACTCCAAGGCTGGATCCTTCTTATCTGATGATGAGAAAACATACTCTCCTGAAATGATGGACAGGATACTTATTGAATTTTATGAGCCAGAGTTTGATTCTAAGTGATAAGATGAAGCCACTTTATGGGGGCTGTGCTCTCATACTTGGAACATTTATTGGAATTGAATTTATAATAGTCCATCTTTATTAAAAGGCAAGGCAAGCAAAACTATCTAAAATGGAAATATTTTTTAAGGATTCTTGATGAGTTTCAATATTATATCCCAGCAAGTGAGCAGTGCTGATCAGGTTCAATTCTCTTTCCCAAACCCCATTCTTTTTCCATTCTCATCCCCTAAAAAGCATCTTGCCATCAGGAGACAATAAGTTATGATTCCAAGCCTCAGTAAGGAGGGAGTCAAGGGGCAGTGAATTAAGTCTCATTAAGATAAAAGACTGCTTTTTATTTGTATCTAGTTTCCAACTATGAACAAAACAAGATAAATACATGATAAGGGGAAGATAATCAACACAGAACAAATATTAGCATTAAAAAGGATTGGGAAAGATTTCTTGTAGAAGGCAGGGTTTGCCTGTCCAAGGATATGAATAAACAATTCTCAGAAGAAGTATAAACTATTAACAACTGTAGGAAATAGTGCTTCAAAACAGCAACAACAAAATAAATACAAATCGGAGCAAATTCAATGTTTTTACCTCAGTTTTTAGCAAATTAGCCAAGAGGAGATAATGGGAATTTTGAATAATGGAAGTTTTATGCAAAGTATACTAATGTATTATTAATGGAGTTTTGGGTTGGTCCAAAGATTCTAGAAAACCATTTGGAATTAGACTAAGAAAGAGACTACTCTGTTCATATGTTTTTGATGCAGAGATCCTACTGCTAGACACTAACCTTGGGGAGGCAAAAGATAAAAAGAAATCAAAATAATTTAACGACTTTTCGTTTTAGTAATATGATCTGGAAACTAAGCTAATATCCATAGATAAGGGAGTGACTAAACAAGTTGTGAGACATGAATGAAATGGAATATTAATGCTATCTCATAAAGAAAATCAAGAATACAGATCATGGAAAGATGTCTATGAGCTGTTGCCAAGTGAAGTGAGCAAAATACCACAACAATGTAAGTTTCTTCTTAGGATTGTTTTATTCATTGTACACTTGCATCAACAACATTTACCAGTCCGTGGTGTATAGTAAGTTCTTAATTAACTACTTGATGAATTACTAGTTGGAAATGGAAAGAAGTACAATAACACAAAATTGAAATAAGTTCTATGTTACTATAATCAAACTTAGTGCTGAAGGAGAGAAATGACAGCAGCTAACCCCCTACTTTCCTGATTAGAGTTAAATGGACTTGAAACATAGCATTTGTTTTCAGGCTGGATTGATACGTTTGTCTTTTTTCCTATTTCTTTATCATTCACAATAAGAGATGGCTTGCTCCTGAGAGGGCAAAGAGGATCTAACAGAAAATACATTGCTGTAAAGAAGCAAAATAGATCCATACAATTTAAAAACTAGAGATGTCCCAAAGTCAATAGTGAAGATGCCTACCTAGGAATCTTTAAACAGAGGTTGAAAGACAGCTTCTCTGGTATATTATAGGAAACAAATTTATTCAGACATGTGGTGCTCTAGAATACTACTGAAGACCCTTTGAACTCTGAGATGCTGTGATTCTCGATTTACTACATGAGTGACAGGGAGCAAATCATTTAACTTTTATGATGCTGTTTCCTCCTCTGAAAAATAATCCTTTCATCTTTGTCTGATCATCTGATATTCAAAAGTGAGAAACAGAGACATTTCTCAACATAACTTTAGATACAAACAATAGCAAAAACAACCAATAATAGGTAGGCTACCTGAAGTTTTCTAACAGACTACAAGTATTGTACATCTGTTTACTGTTTCTCATATGCTTGTAAAGCATTTCACATACATTATCTCATATGAACCTCACAATATCTCTAGTAGGCAAATATCACGTGCAAGATCATCTCTCTTTTACCAATAGAGAGATTCAATAAATTGTAAAGAGATACATGTTCAGTCCAGTAAATTTTTTCCCATTAAAGCACGCTTCCTGTCTTCTTCATGCATTATGCTATTCTACTACCAGCAATCTATACCCCAGTGTCGAAAGTCATTTTAATCTGCTGATCCTTTTTCTACAGCTTTTTTGTTATTTGGTCATTTTTAGGCATACCTAAGTCTTCATGACCCCATTTTGGATTTTCTTGGCAAAGGAATTGGAGTCGTTTGCCATTTTCTTCTACAATTCATTTTATAGCTAAGGAAATTGAAAGAAACAGGGTTAAGTCCCCTACCCAAGGTCACACAACTTGTCTGTGTCTCAGGCCACATTGGAACTCAGGAAGGTGAGTCTTCCTGTTTGTAGGACCAGTGCCAGATTCACTGTGCCACCCAGATATTATTCATTTTACATGTGAGCTACTTTTTAAATTTCACTTTGCATACACAAATACAATGTAAAAACTTTGGTAATACACCATTTTGGGGTAGAATAATTGCATATTTTTCAATTTCGGTTATATGTTAATATCTTTAATTTTAGGGTGAAGGGTAGGGACTATAATTTCATTGGCATAGCAAGCTCCTAAGTAAGACAATTCTATCTATCAAAGCAGGTCAATTCTCCAAAATTTATATTCCTACTGAGCTATGTCAAACACTAAGAGGCTAAATGACTTGTCTAGATACACTCAACTAGTCTTTCTCAAACTGAGGTGAAACTTGAATGCAGATCTTCCTGATCTCAGGATCAGTTCTCTCCTTTGTATTATGTATTCATATATATATATATATATATATATATATAATATGTCTATGTAGATATTGACATTTTCAGCTACTTTTCTGTATACAGAATACTTTTCTGATAACAGAATTATCCAGAAGAAATAATACTCTTCACAGTTCTTAGACATGGATTCAAATTCTAGCATTTTCCCTAAGCAGCTGTGTAAGCCCATGGCTTGAATTCACTCTAAAAAGGAAAGAGTTTTCAATTTCATGCCCTCTGATACCTAAAACAACTCTCAATTCTGTGGTATGATCAAGAATTAGCACCAAAGTGAATACCGGTTCTAGGGATACCCATAGGCAGCTAACTGGATCTATCCATGTAAGGAAAAAAGGTACACCCATCACCACTTAGGAGTAACTCTCTATGTCACAGGGGAGACATACCAGTATGAATTAGAATAAATAGAGAACATCATAACACAGAGGAGAGTATTCTATTGCTACGCTGAAACAGGAGACCAGAAATGTTACTAGAACTCTTTATACCAGAGCCAAGGTTTGAATGTTGTGATGGGGACTCCCAAATAATTTTAAGACACCGTCATTGAGGAAGGGAATATACATACATATTTTCTCCCATATTCATATGAAAACACCTTGAGGACAGGGACTGTTTTACCTTTTTTTATATCTTGACCATATACCACAGTATCAGTCATATATCATAGTTGTCTTTGAACTAATTGGCACAAAGTAAAATAATTAAATTTATTGACTTGTACTGTGGACCCACTTCTGACATCTTTAGAAAAGTCACTTGATTAAAATATGTTATCCTTTTGTTGAATGTACTTGTTTTACATATTTTAGTATCAAATTAGTATGAAATTTGAATCATTCATTAATTCTTCTTCAAGAAAACTTAATCAATTAGAATTTTAAGCATACCATAAAGAAACAAACAACCTAGTTTGAAAAGTCTGGGCTTCAATATGATCTGTTGGTTTTCAATGAAATTCAAGGTATCCAGGCCACCAAAAGATATTTATCTTCATCTTTCTGATGAACCTCTCAACCTTTTTTGGCACACCATAGAGGAGTATTTCATCTTGATTTTTAATTTTTCTAATTCTTTAATAATTCTTTTGTAGTATATCAACATATACTGAAATATGTCATTCATAAAACAGGACAAGAATTTCAGGCCCATTGAAAGTAAAAATTCTCCAGAAAGCTTGGGGTTGTATATTCTATGATCTCATGAAAGGTTCCAGATCCTAAAGACTCACCTGGACTGCTTCTGACAAGAGTATGACAGAGTAATAAGAGAAAAATTGAGTTGTAGTATTAAAAATTATTTTTCCAATCTTCCATAATCTAGTCATAGTATTGTCTTATCCATGATTTGTTTTCTTCATAGCAATACTTAATCACTTTTTAACCCTAACTTCTTTCAATTTCACAAGATCTATCTTACATTATTGATGAATCAATATTAACCTCTGCAGCTGCCAAGTACCACTGACAGTCTTTGCCTAGTTTTTGTCTTGTTTTCAAGCAGATATGGCAATAATTCCTTGCTGTTTTTCATCATTTTCTTTCCCAGATGCTTTTGCATATGTGTCTCATTTGAATTTCAGCACAAGCTTTTGTTAAATAAACAAATCTTGTTCATTCTATCTGACAGATGAGGAAACTATGATTCAAAAAATTTAAATCTTTCGAGGATTTTTTGCTTCCAATAGGCTTGGAAAGCTTATCCTATTGAGAAAAAGTTATATTTCAATATATATTAATATCCTGAAAAGAAAATTTTTCCTAGAACTACAGTTTTCAAATGGAAATAAAATATTACATGGGAACTTCACATTGCAACACCAAAGGTTAAGATATTCATTAGAATGATGGAAATAAAAATGATTTCAGGTCTTTGTCAAGGTCATTCTATCAAGTGGGAGAGCCCAGGTTACTTAAATAATAACACTCAATAAAATGAATTTCACCTTAGCCTTTTTAGGAGAAGAGGAAGGGAATAAGCATATCTATAGCATCTACTATGATTCAAGTAATGTAATAAATTTTTTTAATATCTCATTTTACTTTTTTTTTGTTTTTGTTTAAAGAATCGAATATGGGCATGGAATGTAAAATATTATGGATTTCTGGGTAAGGGAAATAACTACTTTGTAGAAACATTCAAATAAAAGAGTATATACTCTTTTTTCTGAGAACTCCAATATCACAGGAGCCATGGTTGGTTTAACTGTATTGAGAAAGTTAGTTTAAATAGAGACTGGAAACTAGAATGAATGGTTTTTAATTTCCTAACTTTAAAAAGAATGAATGGGTCCCAGTGTCCTCATTCTTTCTGTAGAAAATGAGTAGCTTGTTCATAATTGAATCAGGGTTTCCAATTCTGTACTGTGCTAAGTCTCTGTCTTGCTCTGATGATGAATATCTTATCACTCTGGACTTTCTGCCAGGAAATTCAAAGGAGTGATCATCTGTTGAGGAAATAATCATGTATGAATATGTTAAAGATTCCAATGTTATAGCATAATGATATTTGTAGATTTCAAAATGTATATGAACTTTTAATTGCTTTCCTTTTATTTTTAACATTATTACATACATAAGCATGATAAAATACATCTTATAAATACTTAGGGATTTGTTTGATCTCTTTCTAATATAGATTTAATTGAGCTGACAGGTTATAATTGTATGTCTAATTTCATCATTCACATTTTTTAATAAATTAACCTAAAATTTTAGAGGTACAATTAAATACAGTTGCACTTGTTATATCTAATTAAGGAATTGTACTCTACCTTTAGAGTTCCTAATTTTAATGTCTTCCATGGAAGAAGTATACCTTAGATGAATCAAAAAGCATGACTGCTATGATGTATCAATATCACCAGTGGCAAAATACAAGAATTTTGTTTTTTAATTGCCCTATACGCATATAGAATATGTACTTCAAGAGGTGGTGGGCTCATTCTCACCAGAGCTCTAGAAGTGAAAGTTATTATGAAAAGATTTACATGACCATCTAATAATAAAAAGAATTTAAAATAAAAATAATGTGGGCCAGAAAACATGGCCTAAAATCAGATAAGAAGAACAAGAAGGAAAATTGGAGATAATTATATAGTACTTTTAAATTTTACATGGCAATTTATATACATTATTTCAAGTAAGCCTTGCAACTTTCTTGCTAGGTAAGGGTTACCATAGATAGTAGTGATAAAGAGGTGAGATAAGATTAGAGTTTGAGACACTCACATCTTAACAGACTATAAAATCCTAGAATGGAGTCCAAAATATAATCCAGGGCCTCTAATAGATATGCAAGTCACCAGTGGAGATGAATTAGGTATAATAGCACAGAGAGACAACTTTGATTTTAGGATGTTGTACAACTAAATCATTCAAAGTAAATGAAATGTTTGAGATTTCTAGCTCATCTATTCTTTCCTGAGATGCTCCCCACCTTGCTTCTACTCTCTAATTACTGGATTTCCTTATTACTTGTTCAGTCACACCCAACTCTTTGGGGTTTCCTTTGCAAAGATTCTAGAACAATTTTCCATTTCCTTATCTAGTTCATATTATAGATGAGGAAACTGGGGCAAAAATGGATTTTACTTGCTAAAAGGCAAAAAGTTTGTATCTGAGACTGGATTTGAACTCAAATCTTCCTGATTCCAGGTTTAGTTCTCTATCCACTGCATCACCCAGCTGCCCCTTCTTCATGAGCATGCCTTCATAATATATCATTCTAATGCAACTCCCTTTATCCTGTTTCTCTCAAAAAAAATATCCATTTAGAATTATATTCCAGTCATAGGTTTTGTTCCAACCAAGTCTTGGTGATAACTATAGGGAGAAATAAATGACTCCACTCTAGATTCAAAACTTGAAAAATATGTGGTGAACTTGGAATAGAGAAAGAAAAGAAAAATCAAGACAATTAAATGGTTGAACATAGAAACAATAATCACATCGAATACTGTTGAGCTTGACTCTGATTACACTAATATTTTGAAAGTTATATGGTTTCCTCATTGAGTTATTCCTCTCATTCTTAGAATTTCTCTGAGCTGGAAGAGGACTCATGACTTCCTAGGTATTGTCCTCAAAGCCCAGCAGGGCTTGATATGTCTAAATTCTGACACTTTTTCCAACTATACTGAGCCCACTTAACCCCACTACCAAATCAAGATCAATATCTATGAATAGGAATAAGAATTTAAAGGAAGAATATGGGAGAGGAGCTAGTCTTTCACTTGCCCCTACTCCAAACACCAATATTTAAGGAAAATAAAAAGTACATGAAGGAGAACTAAACAACATCCTTACCTTTCTACTTCATGATTAATTCTTTCCTCCTATTTTCAGGCTAAATAATCCAAACTTTCTAAACCTCCTTTCTATCCCACTTTCCATTCATTTAATTATCTTCTTCCTCATTTTCTTTTGAACCCATTAGAAATTCCCCTTGTCTCTATTAGGTTGCTGAGCTAAGGAAGTCATCATTACCATCTCTCTAGGGCACTGTGTGTATAGATGATCTAAAGTAAATGATGTGCTTCAATATCTCAGTAGTGAAGTTACTTTATATACACAAGATCTTGGAAGGCATTCATGAAATGGATCCTTCACAATCATTTAATTGTCTTATCATTGTCTAATGGTGTTTCTGATCTATGAAGTTCAAGGAGTAAGAAACAAATGATCACCACACATGGATCACCACCAGCTAAATATATTCTGGGAAACATCTTCCAAAGCTTAATGGGCATTGCTTCTGCTCATTCCTTCATGCTGGATGTATTTTCTGTCAGAATTAAATGACAATTGCATCTTGGTTCAGAGATGGTAGATCCATCTTCCAAGAATTCTGCTTGTTGGAGCAAGCAGTACAAACTATTGAAATCCTTCAAAGATAAGTTTTTGAAGAGTCTCATAAGTTTTGGTTATTGTCAAATTTGACTAGCAGTATACTTTGAAGTAACAAAATCCAAATAAAACACATAGTAGATACCTTAAAAATGATGATAAAGAGAAGAGAATGAAGGCAACACTGTTTATATTATTTTTACTAAATGGTTTTGAGAATTTAATTGTGTCAGGTAATGTTGATGGTATGTTTCTTTCTTTTCTGACTATAGATTCATCTAAATTTTCTTCCCTAGGTCAAATAACCTTGTACTTCTACCCTAGTTCTACCTCTGCAATTAAAAAGAAAGTTCTTTCAAATCCTCCATGAAGTACAAAAACAGTTGAGATGATTTAAATATTCAGGGTTATGGGGAAAAAAATAAGTGTAATGACAGCATTTGGATATTCTTAAGGTTCTCTTTTGTCAGGAAAAGATTTCACCCTCTCAGCACTGATGTTTTCAGGTAGTCGAAGGAAACAATTTACCCAGAGGTAATTGTTCTTCATTGTAGTAACAATCATTCAGGCTATTAATGATATTATAAACAGTTGCTATTGACCATTAGTGATAGCTCATTAATACTCTTTCAAATACAGAACCAGGTAATATAAATAGATTAAATTTGCATTTAATATTGAATGCTCAATTTCCCAGAAATAACGACCAACTTTACACTGATTGCAATATTTTAAAGCAAATACCCCGATCAAAATTGTATAGTTTACACCAGGCAGAGATGCTGTCATTGTTAAAAACAAAAAACAAAATAACAAAAAACAGAAATGGCTTTCCATGTGAGGTAGACAGTAATTTTCAGTTAATTGTGTCAAATAAATTATGCATCTTAAATTATGCAGACATTAAGTGAGATGCTAATGGTTAGAACATGCTGAAAAACAAACAAGAGGAGTATTGTACAGCACATAAAATCTTTTATTGAAATCACTTCTGCATTAAAAAAAAGATATTCACAGGCAGGCCAAAAACTGCCCAGCAAAAAAAAAAAAAAACATGCTAGAAAGAAAAACAAGAAGCTTAGTTACATTTGATGACTCTTATCAGGCAAATCTTCACACAAAAATTATTTTCCCCTAATCTGTTACTTCAGTGGAGCCATACATCCTTCATGGGTGTAGATATCACATAATTAACACATTCTCTTCCTATGAGTGATCTTTTCATAAGAAGTTGACCCAGCAAACTGGAGGCCTTCCTTTTGTCCATTTAACCTTTTTTGTGGATGCTGGTAAGGCAGTTAGATTATTCAAGCTATTGTGCCTTGCTCTCACTACATAAATAACCTAATTTGTTTTACTGATCATATGTTGCTGACATAAAATTTGAAGAATATTTTTGCATACATGTCACTACTGAATGAAGTGAATGAAATACCATTTATGAAGTATGTATTCTGAGAAAAGTACTGTGTCAAGTGCTGAACATGCAAATTTCCAAAAAAATAAAAATTAGATAGCTCCTGCTCTGAAGTAATTCATATGGCAATTGAATGAAATATTACATTAAATATTACATTACATGTAGATTGATGATATATAGACAATCACCATTGATCTTTCAAGGGCCCTTTGGATTACATGCATTTTATAGTCTCTATATATGATGATTCTTAATGATGTAGCATCATCAAAAGAGTACTTTTTAATATGGAGAGTATTATTTTTACTCAGGAAGAAAATTCTTGGAATATTCCAATTAATTTTCAAACTCTGGTTGTTTGTAGGTGGAACAAATCAAGTATTCTCACATCAGTCACCTTTTTTTCTTTCTTAGGTTGCCTTTACAGACCAGCAAAATGGCATTTGCAAATGAAACTAATAATTAAAGGGTCATTGATAAGCCAAGCTCTCCGTGTCAGACAGGATCTCAATGCACAAATTCCATAATTCATATTTGCTTTTTTAAAAAAGGCTAACATTTTGTCCCTATGAATTCTCAAGGTGGTTAAACCATTTCTACCTTTGCTTTTTTTCAGTTATAGTTACAGATAATTAATGGATATGAGTATATTAATGTTTCTAGTAAATGGAATTTGTAACTGCAGTAAACTTCTTTTGTCCCAACATAGCTGTTGAACTTGTCACAATTAACAGTTCTGAAAATCCCATAAAATGCCCACTAACTTCATATACAATTTTCAAATACAATTTTATTATTTAGAGATGTTTCCTGACTTCCTGGTAACTAAGGCTTCTCCAACCTATTAGCCTTTTCTCATCTTTACAGCAAATAATACAGGGTTTCTTCTACCAACTGAATTACATAATATCCCTCTGTGGAGGTTGAATGCTATTGGTTTAAGTCTATTATCATTAGAAGAACAAAGAGGAAATGAAAGAAGAAAGTAAAGATAAGCACAGAGAAAATGAAAGGAGAAGGAAAAAAATGGTAGGTGACCAAGTTAAAGTCCTGAGATGAAGGTCTTTCTCCTGGACACTTGCAGAACTGGTTGTTTATCATTGTAAATGTCAAATTTAACCATTATGTACCTTGGAATCTATAGCATTGCTTCCCTTCCCAGCCTCTCCTTTCCCTCTAAAACCAATCAGCAATCTATAAGTTTTTTTGATGGGCCCTTTGTTTCCCAGGTTCATATGTTTTAGGCAATTTCCACATATGATTTCTTTACATTATGTTAAGATCTCTCTCTCTCTCTCTCTCTCTCTCTCTCTCTCTCTCTCTCTCTCTCTCTCTCTCTCTCCCCCTCTCTGGCTCTCTATATATATCTCTGTCTCTCTGTCTCTGTCTCTCTGTTTCTGTCTTTGTCTCTGTCTCTGTCTATCTGTCTCTGTCTCTGTCTGTCTGTCTGTCTCTCTCACTCTCACTCTCTTTCTAGGAGATTTATAATTCCATAGTTGTCTCTATACAAAGTGATTGGATGTTTTGCTCACGTTTTGTTTTAAATGTTAACACTTTTTACAAAATTAATGTTAGCACTTTTTAAAAATTTTTAAAAATTCTCTTCTTTCAGGTTTTCCATCAGTTCTATACATCTGTATTCCCTATCAGTTATTTTCTTTATTTTAGTTTTAGAGGTGACATGTCACCTTGGATCCAAGTTGTTTTTTTTTCTTGCTTTGCCTATTATTTCTGCTGATTGAGCCATAAATTATGTTTCAACAGTTTTCTTTTTTAAGACATTCAAGAACATTCTGCTTTGGTTCCATGCTTCCTATAGCATTACAAGATCCTCTGCCTCATCAGGTATTGATTAATTTTCCTGTCTTGCAATATTATATGTACATATTTACACACACACACACACACACACATACACACACACACACACACACACACACATATATATATATATATATATATATATATAAAATCTTCCCTATTTCTTAGTTTACCTATTTTCAAGGATTTGATAGAGCTTGATTTCTCCCAATATCTTTGCTAAATGCCCTATTTCCCCCATATATTTACTTGTAATTCACTCTCTGATTTCGTTCTCCTTGATGGTGGATCCCCTGAATGCTGAAAGTCAAAGTTTTCTCAACCTCCTCCTATTCTAAGGAATTCACTATTAATCAGTCTCTGCCCCCATCCCAAGTGATTTTTGGGTTGATGAAATTGTTCTAAGCTGGATGTCACTCTTTTTTCCTTTAGGCCCAGTACAGAGGCAGGCGTGCGCGCACGCACACACACACGCACACACACACACACACTCACACACACACACACACACACACATACTGGTGATCAATTTAGTTTACTTTCTTCTTTTTGTATGCTTGACTGAGCACTATTGTAGAATAACTATGCCCAAAAGAGCAAGCTTCTGGTTCTATATAACCTGTACCTTTCACTCTTAGCACAGTAACAGACACATATTTATTGTTTTTGTTGTTTGTCTTGTTTTTGAAGAGAATCAACGATATCATGGAGTAACATTTTGATTTGTGCATGAATTCATCTTAATTGACTAAATTGTACGAAGGTATCACCCTTACTCTCTTCCAGAGTTATCAAAACTCATTGGCAAGATAAAAGTCAAGATAACTGGCAATGGACCAAGATTTGGTGAATGACCTTGATGTCTTTGATACCTGACCAAGCTCTAAGCACCCTCCAGACCCCGCTTCAGCCACTTTCATGGTTGTTGGAAAAAATTGTTCTCATCCACCATTACACATTGGGGAGAAGTCTTCATATGCTTGGAGTAGAAATCTCCTCAATTCACTGATGAGCTGGAGATCTATCAATTACTCCCAACCAGATTTAGGCCATCTGCAGAGATGCTTTTGTTTTGTTTTGTTTTTACCAGAGTGTAGTCACTACATGTGATCCAGCTTCTTGGAGCCACAGGTAAGAGGTGGGTGACAATTGAATGCTAAATGTGGATGAGCAGCCCTCACCCTAGAGGGGCTAGTCCTCCCCATGTCCCATACATTCCACCAGACACATACTACTCTCTTCATAAATTGACTGACTGAAATAGTTCATCTTTTTCTGCAGGAGCAGAGAAGAGAGTTGAGTTTTATTGTTTGCTGCCACAAAATGGTGGGCTGAAGGCAGCAACAAAGCAGTGCACTAGAAGAAATTACAAGAGTGGAAAGGAAATTAATGTGTGGATCCCAGTACACAAACTTGGAGGTCATGTTGTACCCCCCTGCCATAGTTGGGGAGAGGCATTGGCAGAAGGAGTGGTACTGAGTGAGTGAGAGTTTAAAGATTCAGCCTTCTCTACTATTAACTTATCAGGTTGTCACTTTACAAGCTGCCTTGTGTCAGCCTGTTGAGATAACGATAATTAGTTTACCTCTTGTGCTTAATTCTTATTTTAGTGTTTTGAGAGAGAAAAAGTTAAGTCTTCCATGATCCCACAGTTATCAATCTTAGGTCATAAACTGAGTAGCCTGGTTTTCTTGTAACACTGATAGAATTGTGCCCATTCAGAAAGAAGAATTCCAAACACAGCTTGGAGCATGGTAATTTTTTTGAGGATAATGCTAATTTGGTTGTATACATGACAGTATGAATCCAGTGGAGATGACAAGGTGTGCCATACAGTTTAAAGGGTAGGAAAACACCATAGTCACTATTTTATCTCCTTTCATGCTTTGGAATAAGTTGTACAGCCCATGCCTGAAATGCACTCTTTTGTTACCTCTTCTTCTTGGAATCCTAAGCTTTCTGTAAAGCACTTCTTAGGATATCCATTCCAGAGAAAGTCTTTTCTCTTTCTTTTCTCTCTATTGATTTGCCTCTGAGTTTCTCCACTCTTTCCTCTAACTCTTCCTATCCCTCTCATTCTCCATTTCATTTACTCTTTCCCTCACTTCTCTCTCTTTCCTTCTCATGCTACATTGCATATTTTTAACTCTTCCCATCTTTGTAAATATGTTTTCCTCTGATAAAATTTAAGCCCCTGGGGGCAGAGACAAGATGGTAGAGTAGAAAAACACATATACTCTAACGCTTCCCCCACAGCCCAAAAAATACCTGCAAAAATGACTCCCAACAAAGTCTAGAGCAGTAGAAGCCACAGAACAACAAAGCGAAAGAGGTTTCCAGCCAAAGGTAACCCAAAAGGCTGACAGGAAAGGTCTATCTCTCGGGATGCTGAATGGAGCAGAGCACAGCCCTGGCCACGTGGCACTGGGAGGAACAGGACCTGAACAGACCTCCTGGCAGAGTTCCTAGCAGGGAAGGTCTCAGATACCTCAACCCACAAGTCACAAAGAAAGCTTCAAAGGTCAGTGGGGAAGAGTTTTCCCAACTGGGCAGGGAATGGGTTTCTCCAGCAATGGCCCCAGGTGATGGCAGCAGACTGTAGGCAGCTACTGAGGATGGGAAGCAATGTGGATCCATTGTTCAGACAGCTCAGCTTAAAGCCTCTAGTGGTAGGGAGCAGATGACCTAAACCCCAGGACTGAGTGATGGCCCCACTCCCACCCTAATTCTAGGGGAATCAAGCAGCTTAGTCTACTCTTGACAAGGGATTCAGAAGCCAAGTAACTGGCTTGAAAAATGCCCAAAAAAGGGGGAAAAAATAAGACCACAGAACAAGTATCTCCTCTCATGCTTTCAGATGAGGAAGAACAAAGCTTACTGCCACAGGAAGTTAAGACTCCTGCCTCCAGGGCTTCCAAAGTGAACTTAAATTGATCTCAGGTAATAGAAGAGCTTGAAAAGCAAGTTAGCAACTTGTTAAAGGAGAACCACGAAATGCTGAGAAAAATAATACCTTTAAAAAGAGACTAACTCAATTGGAAAAACAGGTTCAAAAAGCCAATGAGGAGAAGGAGGCAGTACCAAAGCAAAATTAGTCAAATGGAGGAGAAGCTTCAAAAACTCACTGAACAAAATAGTTCTCTGAAAGAGAGAATTGAGTTCAGGGAAATTAATGACTATGAGATAAATCAAGCAGTTATAAAACAAAACCAAAAGTTTGAAAAAATAGAAGATAATGAAAAACACCTCATTGGAAAAACTGACCTGGAAAATAGATCTAGGAGAAAATTTAAAAATTATGGGACTACCTGAAAGTCATGATCAAAAAAAAGGCTAGACATTACCTTTGATGAAATTGTCAAGGAAAACTGTCCTGATATTCTAGAACCAGAGGGCAAAATAAATATTGGAAGAATCCACTGATAACCTCCTGAAAGAGACACGAAAAGAGAAACTCCTAGGAATATTGTGGCCAAATTTCAGAGTTCCAAGGTCAAGAAGAAAATACTGCAAGCAGCTAGAAAGAAACAATTCGAGTATTGTGCAAATACGGTCAGGATAACACAGGATCTGGCAGCTTTAACATTAAGAGATCGAGAGACTTGGAATACAATAATTCAGAAGTCAAAGGAACTGGGATTAAAACCAAGAATCACCTACCAAGCAAAACTGAGTATAATACTTCCAAGGAATAAATGGTCATTCAATGATACAGAAGACTTTCAAGCATTCATGTTGAACAGATCAGAACTGTACAGAAAATCTGACTTTCAAACACAGGAATCAAGAGAAATCATAAAATACTTTCTAAATCTGAATTGTTTACATTCCTACATGAAAAGAAAATATTTATAACTCGAGATTTTTCTCAGTATTTGGGTAGGTGGAGGGATTGTACACACACACACACACACACACACACACACACACAGACAGAGAGTATAGGCTGTGTTGAATCAAAAGAGAAGATTTCCATAAAAAAAGAGATAACATAAAAATTAAGTGGTGAAAGAGGAAAATACTGGGAGGAGAAAGGGAGAAATGGAATGGGATAGGCTATAACTCATAAAAGAGGTAAAGAAAAATCTTATTCAATGGAGGAGAAAAGGGAGAAGGGGAGAGGGGAATTACTCTGTTCACATACACTTAAGGAAGGAATAGCATGCTCACTAAATTTGGTATGAAAATCTATCTTATACTACAGGAAAGTAGGGGAGGAGGCAACAAGTGGGGTGACGAGAATAGTAGAAGGGTGGTCAAATGGGAGAAAGGAGTAACTAGAAACAAACACTTTTGGGAAGGGACAAAGTCAAATGAGGGAATAAAAAACAAGGGGGGATAGAGTAGTACAAGAGGACAATATAGTTAGTATTACACAACATAATTATTATGGAAATCTTTTGCAAAACTACACATATATAGCCTGTATTGGATTGCTTGCCTTCTCAGTGGGGATGGGTAGGGAGGGAGGAAAAGAAAGGGGAATTCAAAGCATTAGAAACGAATGTTGAGAATTATTATTGCATATAACCAAGAAATAAGAAACATAGGTAATGTGGTGTAGAAATTTATCTTGTCCTACAAGAAAAGGGAGAAGATGGGGATAAGGCAAAGGTGGGGTGTGATAGAAGGGAGGGCTCATTGAGAGAAGGGATAATCAGAATGCAAGGTATTGGGGAGTGGGGGGAGGGGAAATATGGGGAGAAAATTTGGACATGTGCCAAAGTAATGTAAAAGCAATTAGTATTAAAACAATTGACTGAATTAATTCCTGAGACTAAATCAGAGACATCTTTAGGTTGGGAAAAATAATTTTAGTCTATGTCTCCTAGAGGCAGGTAACTTTGGGTAAAATTTGGCATTGATGGATAAATTAAGGTTTTAATGGTAAATTTGATTTTATGATTGTTATTTAATCAGGAACTAGAACATGTATAGAAAGGCATGTAAGCCACTTAAGACTTGCCTCAAAAGATGTTCCTTAGCAAATGTTAAATTATTGTCATATCTGAAACTTGCTATTTTAAGATGTTATGAGACTATTAAATGACTGTTCTTCTGAGTCTAACACCAGGTATGGCTAGTAACAAAGGCTATATGAGCCTCCAATCCATGATATCAGTAAGCCTGTGAGATGGAGAGGAGCTGTTCAGCCTGGGCTGAGATAGGATTCTCCTGACTCATTTTCTCCACTGACACCTGGCAGAGTCTAAGCCTGACTGAATGCAAGTTGACAATCTACTCCTGCCTGGAATTGACATGAAGTTGGTGAGATATTGCTTCCCTGCGATGTCCCTACTCGTAGTGGCAATTTCCTACAGTCAAAAGGTTTGTAAGCTGAATACCAGATCTATTAAATTATAGAGTGTTGGTAGGGGAACATCTGAGGTCAAGTCTAAAATTAAGCTATTAGATTTAGGACTTTAGACCAACAACAATAAGCTAAGGTCCTTTAATTCTTAGAAATAGTGTGGAGACAATTAGGTCAAGGGCTTATGAAGTTAGCACATATAGTTATTATTAGTGTCTCTGTTTGTTAATATTAAAAAAAATCCATTTGTGGTCTATATTGTAAACGCTTTAAAAGAAATATCACTTGACCAAAAGTTGGAATTGTGTTATGTGATATGAACTGTGTTAAAAAAATGAAAAATAAAAAAATGTCCATATGAAGAAAATAAAATGTAAGCCCATATTTTTAAGAACTATTTTTTCACTTATATCTCCACTGACTAGCACAGTGACTTGAACCCAGTAAACACTGGAGAAACACTTAATTTTTTTAAATTAACTGACTATACAACCTTTGAATATCACAACCTTTCCGATTCTCAGATTTCTCGTCTAGAAAAAAGGAAATAATGATAAAGACACTACTTATCTTAAAGTGTACTTTGGGAGAAAAGTGCTTCCTAGGCCTACAGAAATGTCAAATAGTATTGTAGTGATAAATGGATGATTTTGAAAATCACAGAATCATATTATTAGGGACCCTAAGGATCATTAGTTCAATTCCAGAATTTATTTTAGATCCAACTACTATCACCTGAGAGTGGAGGGACTTCCCCAATTTCTTAAAACTATTTACTAGCAGAATAGAACTTGAAATCAGATCAGCTGACCCCCTAGTTTATATTTTTTTCTTCTATGTCAAAATGCCTCTAATTATTTTGTAATTAGAACATATTCAGTCCTTCAAAATATTTAAAAAATAAGGACAGAAAAGATCTTTCATAACTATAATTCTGAGAAACATACTGAATATGTGGCCAATATAGGGGTGGAAGATTCAGAGAGTTTTAATTTTTGAAACACAAAAAGCTTAAAATAAAATAAATGGTTCATTTAACATTAATTGAATCTTCAGTCATTTTATTGGAAAACAATAGTTGAGGTAGGCCACTGAGAGTTCCCATTTTTCCTCTCTACTCACATCACAGAAGCCTTTTTTGTGTCTAGAGGTCTGTACAGCCACAGGTCATATTTCTCTAACATTTTCTTTTAGGCATCTCTGTTTTTCTTTTTTAAATATATATTTATTTAATATTTAATTTTTCCCAATTACATGAAAAACAATTAACCTTTTTTTAAAGTTTGAGGTCCAAATTCTTTCCCTCCCTCCTTTTCTGACTCCCTCATTTAGCAGGAAAGCAATTTGAAATAGGTTATACATGCATGGTTATGAAAACATTTCCATATTAGTCATGTTAGGAAAGAAAACACAAAGCATAAAGAAAAACAAAGTTGAAAGTTATGCTTCGGGGCAGAGCCAAGATGGCGGAGTAGAAAGACTCACATTTGCTGGCTCCAAACCTACAGCCCATGGATTCCCTCTAAAAAGAACTCCTGACAAATTCTGGAACAGTGGAAGCTGTGCAGAAACACAGTGAAGGAGATTTCTGTTGCAGAGAGCCCTGAAAAACCCACCGCAAAGGTACCCCAGACAGGAGCGGAGTCCTCCCCTCCCCCGCCCCGGCCACGCGGCACTGAGAGGAGGGAGCAGAGCCCAGCAGGCGTCAGGGACCTGAATCTCTGGCAGCTGCGAAGGTCCCTCCACCCACAGACGCACAGGTCAGTGAGAGAGGGGCTGAGAGGGGAGCGTGGTATCTCCGGGACTCGGACCCCCGGTGGCCGCAGCAGAGGCGAGGCAGAGGCAGCCCCGCCGGAGACTCTCGGGGCGGGTAGGGGCTCCACCTGTCTCCATTGCAAGAGATCTCTGCATAAACCCCCTGAGGGAACTGAGCCTGAGAGGCAGCCCTGCCACCAACTGAGAACCAGCAGATAAGCTTCCATTGAAGAGCAGTCAGGCCTGCCGCCAAAAGCCCTGAGGCTGGGGAGCAGCATTTGAATCCCAGACCCCAAGCACTACCTCGGCAGATCTAAGCCAGGGGGGTGGAGAGGACTCTCAAAAGTCAAGTAACTGGCCGGGAAAATGCCGAGAAAAGGGAAAAAACTAAGACCATAGAAGGTTATTTTCTTGGTGACCAGAGGATTGCGCCATTCCTCTCTGAGGACGAAGAGATATGCTTACCATCAGGTAAAGACATAGGAGTCAAGGCCTCTGTATCCCAAATATCTGAAATAGATACCCCATGGGCCCAGGCCATGGAGGAGCTTAAAAAGGATTTTGAAAATCAAGTTAGACAAGTGGAGGAAAAACTGGGAAGAGAAATGAGAGAGATGCAAGAAAAGCATGAAAAATGGGTCAATAC
>CM053769.1:475463452-475485821 GCA_028658325.1 Potorous gilbertii | reverse complement strand
GGAGGGAGGGACGGGGAGAAGCTGGAACTTAAAGTTTTAGGACCAACTGTTGAGTATTGTTCTTGCTACTAGGAAATAAGAAATACAGATAATGGGGAATAGAAAGTTATCTGGCCCTACAGCACAAAAAAGAAGATGGGGTAAGGGAAGGAAGGGATGATAGAAGAGAGGGCGGATTGGTGATATGGGTAATTAGAATATCCAGTGTATTGGGGAGGGGGGGGCACAAATGTGGAGAAAATTTTGGAACCCAAAATCTTGTGAAAATGAATGTAAAAAGTTAAATAAATTTATTTAAAATTAAAAAAAAGAAAGTTATGCTTCAATCTACATTCAGACTCCATTAATTCTTTGTCTAGAGATGAATAGCATTTTTCATTATAAGTCTTTTAGAATTTTCTTAGATCATTGTATTGCTGAGAATAAAGTCATTCACAGTTAATATTGTATGCAACGTTATTATTACTGTATACCATGTTCTCTTGGTTCTGCTTATTTCAATTTGCATCAGTTCATGTAAGTTTTCCAGGATTTTCCAAGAGCATTAAGCTCAGTGTTTTTTATTGCAAAATAATATTCTGTCATAATTTGTTCAACCATTCTCCAATTGACGGATATCCCCTTAATTTCTAATTCTTTGCCACCACTAAAAGCTAATATAAATATTTGTGTACATAAAGGTCCTTTACTTCTTTTTCAGGGGTTGGGGGCAGATATAGACCTAGTAGTGGCATTTCAGGAGGTGGGAAAGTTATGCCTGGTTTTATGGTCCATTAGGCATAGTTATAATTTGCTTTGCAGAATGATTGAATCCTGACTCCACCAACAATGCATTAGTGTCTCCATTTTCCCATATAACCTCCAACATTTGTCATTTTCCTTTTTTGTCAAATTCACCAATCTCATAGGTATGGGGTGGTACCTCAGAGTGGTTTTATTTACTATTTTTCTAATCAGCAGTGATTTGGAATATGTTTTTCATATGACTATAAACAACTTTGATCACATCATCTGAAAACTGCCTGTTCATATATTTTGACAATTTGTCAATGGAGAATGGTACTTATTTTAATAAATTTGACTCAGTTCTTTAAATATTTGGCAAATATTTTCTTTAGCAGAGAAACGTGCTGTGATTGCTGTGTGTTTCCACCCATCCTGTTTCCCCATGTTCACCCTACTTTCTTATTCTTTTCACCCTGTTCAGCTTCAAAAGTGTTTTGCTTCTGGCCTTTGCTTAGCTCCTAACTAAATCTCAGGCCCACTGCTTTTGCATCAATAAAGCTCCCAAAGACTACAGAGAAGGTCTAAGTGAATTCTTTCACATTTTGAGCCAGCTCTCTCCTCTCTCTCTTCAACATAATGGTGTTGAAACCCAGGAGTCCAAATAATAATTGGACTTAGATGATCTTCTACCCACCGGGATGAGGTAAGCATCCTTTTCTTTGTTTTTTTCCTCAGACCTTTCTGCTGCTACTTTTCCCTAGCGATGAGACCCCTGGAGAGTCCAGACATTTCTAGTGACATCTGTAGCTCCACTGACTTATGGACAGTCAGTTGGACTGTGGACCCTCCTATAAAGGGATGCTCTTGCACTGGATCAGTCACAGTTTTTTCTCCCCTCTTCCTGAGACACTGGGAAAAATGGTAAGAGGCTGCCTGGAGACTGCTGGGAAGGGAATTTGGGGAGGAGATCTTAAGGAAAAGCAGCTAGTGTCCATTGTAACACAGCCTGACCTCAACATAATCTGGAAAAGTGATTTGTGCAGGGGATTTCTAAACAAAATAAACTTAGTAGGGAATTTGGTCTCCAAAACTTAAAGAAAAGGCACCTTGCTCTACTTGAGCAGACTTTTTACCGTGTTGTTCCCCCAGCACCTTGGTTTACCCTGTGTTTCTCCTTCTTGTCCTTGGGACATTAGGGGAAGTGGGCCTCTGCACCTGGTTTTCTTTGAGGTTCCTGCACCTCAGGGGTCTCTGTACCTGCTGGAGATATAAGCCTTCTCTCTGTCTCTATCCTGTTCTTTCTCTCCGCTGTGGGATATACATTTTCTAGTCTGCTAAGTCTCAAAGGCTAAAGAGACAAACACCTGGGCACACCTTCCTAAGCCCTGTTTGGAAGGGTTAGGTTCAACTCCCTCATTTCTTTCATTGCTAGGCATTTGGGAAAACTGTAGGTGCTCCTTTCCTTCTGCACCCAAGTACTCCCTGTCCCCACCCTCGTGCCCACAGGATCACCCTTTTCTCCTGGTCTATTGGTCACCAGATCCTTGCAGGTAGACTCAGCAGAACTTCCTGAAAGTTGTCCATAGGTTGGC
This sequence comes from Potorous gilbertii, assembly GCA_028658325.1. Lineage (NCBI taxonomy): Eukaryota > Metazoa > Chordata > Mammalia > Diprotodontia > Potoroidae > Potorous > Potorous gilbertii. Next base: position 475,483,503 of record CM053769.1, on the reverse strand, counting down.
AAAAATATGAATTTATGGAGAGTAATCTTTTCTTTTAAAGTATTAAGAGTATTGGGCCTTAGAAATTAAAATGCTATAACTAATGATTATGAATCGAGATTTGATTTGTTCATTCAACTAAGTTATAGTCACCTGATTGGTAATTAATTGGTTCTGTTTCAAATTTTAAATATATACGTGTGATATGATTATATTTCTCAATTTTCCTATTGTGTACCATTATATTACCTATGTTGTTAGAAAAGCAATTTCTCTTATAAACTAGATGTTGTTAGATTAAGAATTGTACTATCATATTATGAAGATGTTAACTAAAATAAAGATTTTTGGAACCTTCTAGTCAAAATCTAATCAAACCTGTGTAGTCTTCTATATAGAGTTCCTACTGAGAAAATTTTAAAAGACCTGTTACACTTATCATGATAAGGCCAGTTTGATTGGGTTATGTTCTTGTCTTAGAAAAAAATGGAACTTTCTCCCCAAGGTAAAACACCTTTTGATACTTAGGAATTTGTGATTATTGAGAATTTTGGTCTTATGGCATTTGGGGGATTTATGATACTTAAAAGATATTTTGCACCAACTTGGTTTCCATAAATCCCAGTCTTTAAAGTTTCCAACTAATTTACTTTATGATAGTTTGGTTATTATCTGCTTTAGCATCGGGATGAATTGTGAGCTTTTTTGGATAGGGAAATACTTTTTAGAAGAAATTGCTTTGCAAAATCTCTTTGTGTGATTCTAAAGGCCTACTAAATTCCATATGCAAGCTAATTTGCTTCAATTACTTGATACAGATAGCAATTACAAACAAACCAACTGAGAGTTTTCTAAATTTCACTCCTAGGTTTGTTGTGTCCTTAAATAGGTGCTTTCAGAGAAACAGAGTCATTGGTTCATGCTTCAGGTATCCTAAGAAAGGGCACTCTTGTGAATGTCAGACTGAAAGGTTCAATGCCCTGCTCTAAATTTTTAAGGGGTGAACATAAAAGTGAAAATTTAGAATCTTAGCAGATTCTGGAGGTTTTGTCATTGATCCTTAAGGGATTTTGAAACTCATTAAGGAGTTTTGAAACACCTCCTTACAACTCTAGTTATTCTCTTACTCTACTCCCTTTCCTTGAGTCAAGAGGATAAATGAAGGAGGATGGGTCAAGAAAAAGAAGCCAGCCAATCACTGTCTGCACTTGGTGAGATAGCCCATCCTTATAACTTTTATATGATCTGGAAATGCAACTAATGTCATCTGAAGTTTATTGTTTGTGTTTACAGCTAAAACAATTTAGTTCTCACTTATGAAAATTTTGTTTACCTATTACAGTTTTAATGTTAAAACCTGAAACTGGTACACTATGTGCATATGTATGGAAAGGAAAAAGTACAGCCCCAGCAGCTCTAAGGAACTTGTTTGATTCATGGAGTTCCTAAAGAAGGAACTTATTTTGGTGAGAGCTTGAAAATATATACAAATTTTCTCTAGTAATTGGTTTTTGCACCAGCACTGTTGTAAAATTTGAGATGTGAGTCCTGGTAAATTTTTGATTAGTGGAACTTGCCATTTGACGTAAAAGCTTTTGGGACTAAAATGAACAATGTTTTGAGTTATCTGATGGATCATGAAAATCCACCAGTAATCAATATTCAGTAATCTACCGTCTGAGAGAAATGCCACAAGCTACTCAGAAACCATTACAGGTGGAGATCTTCCTCTGCCACAGATGAGAGGACAATTATAGCCTGTGCCTAGGATGGGATCCTCCTGGCTCAGTTTCCCTACTGCATTCCTTTGAAAAACAATGTTTCTCACCCGTATTCCTGAGTCTGGCTATGAGGTGGAATTGATACTACATGTTTGCAAAGCTGTGATGTTTTTTCTACTCATGTCCTTGCATTTCCTTTTAATGGCAAATTTTTGTAATCAAAGCAAGTGATCAGTCTGAATGGGTAGTTATTCTATACCTCAGTTGGGTAAATTAGTACTTCTGCATAGTCATGTGAAAGACTAACTCCCTGGAAGAGAACATTCTTTCTGAATGATATGGAAATAATTAGACAAAGGGAAAAGAAGTTTGTGACAATGTTGAATCTTTATCCCATGGACTAAGCCTGTCATACATCTGAGTACTACATTAAAGTGTGTGTTTAAGGTCTGGGCTATTTCAGCCTAAGATCATATTCCTTTTTATACCCTTAAACAACTTAGTAAAAGGATATTTGGCCTACTCATCTGCCTGTTAATAGATTTATGTCTACATGGAATAAGATACTTAAATGTTTCAAAATGATGTCACCATAACATACAACTGATTGAGGCAATTACCTGCTACTCTATTAATTACTGGAAAAAAAAAAGTAACCAGATCAGAAAGATCTTTAGTTTGAGGAAAAAAATTTCAGTGCAATGTTTTTTTCAGGATGGATAGATGTCCTTTATAGAGGGTGGCAAACAAAAACAAATAAAATTAAAGGATTAAACATGTAAAAACTGGGTGTGAGAACTAGAAACAACCAATTTAGTTCTTAGACCCTTAATATCAGTTCAAGCCCCAACACAAAAGGGTAATCTCAAGGAAACCAAATCTCTTCCTACCCATCACCCTAATGATGAAACAATTTACATCCAAATCCCTATCTTTCCACTCCTCTAGCTCTGCCTCCCCTTCACCCCTCAAGTAGCAAAACCATCATAAATTCTCTCCACAAAGTATTCAGTCAGGGCCATATGGCACAAACATTTCTTGGGAACTCATTGTGTATCAATGTGAAGCCCCCAAATGCCTCTGGACTGCTGTTGTAGTTTCTCCTCTGTGATTAGCAGTAAGTTGGGTTTTTGTACAAGCAGGAAGAAATAAAGGACAAAGGAAGCTGAGAACAAAGGACAGATCTCCAGAAATTGTCTTCACGGGACCCTAGACTGCATGACCAACTCCTCTTTTGTGTCCACCCAGATCTGAGAAAGTGCACTATAGGCATAAGCAGCTGTTCTGGAGACCTGCAGCAAATCTGCAAAGGGGAGAGGGTCACTGGCAAGCACTTGTTGGGTAAGTGATGGCAGTGGTGGCAGCTTCTTCCAGTGACTCAATATACTGCTCAGGACAGCTAGGCAGGTACTGTATTGTCTTGTTCAGTCCATGTTTTCATGATGCTCCATGCCTTGGAATCTGCTACCTATACATCAATAATGTTGCTATCTTGGCAAGGATAGAAGACAGTAGGGCCTCCTCATCTGTACGGGCTGTAGGCAGGTTGTGGTAGTTGGGTTCTGCTCCATTTAGGGTCTTGATTGGGGGACTGCTGGGGTCCAGAAGTAACCTCTGCTCCTCTCTATCCTGGTTGGAGTCCTCATTGTCACTGCTATAGCAGCACCCCATGACCTAGTCACCTCCAGGAGCTCAGATCTGGAAGATAGGCATCCAACAGGAGCTCTTTCTCATCACATGAACCACACTTGTGGCCCACAGGCTCCCATCTGTCACACCATAGCCACCACCGCAGCAGGCAGAATCAGTGCAATTTTCTTAGAAGGAGGTGGCATGGGATATTTTTCTATTAATGGAAAAGTCAATTTCATTCAAAGTTTTTTACCATTGTGGAAATAATAACTGTTGATACTGCGTGTACTGTGGTACAGACATGTTTTATTACAGGCAATGTATTTCTATGTACTATTACTTATGAATCCTCCCAAATCTTTTTTGGTAACCATGTAGTAAAAGTCAGTCTCTTATAAGTAAATCATATGTATAACTTAAGCTTACGAGTAGAAAGCTTCTACCTGTAAAGTATTGTTACTTATATTTACATGTATAGAGTTAGATCTTCAATAGCATCTGATCCTTCCAAAGGACTTGAAATCTGAGTAGAAACTTTTGAGAATATTGCAAGATCAAAAAATCCTGTATATCAAAATTAAATAATGATGTAATAGGGTTCTTGATTTCTTTCTTTGTTTTTCCTCTTTTCTGACATCACTTTTAATGCTCCTTCTATTTGGGGACTGCATATTGAACCTGTTTGTCAGATTTGCATCTCCTAGGCTATGCTGTCTACCTGCAGATGATCATGCAACAAGAGGATACCTGTTCTACACTCTCCTCATCCCCTGGACTCTGCTTCAGCCTCATTTACTTTCCTGCTCACCCCCACTCAGGCAGGGACAGTACCTTTGTCCCTCTTCCAAAAGCATTTGGATTGGATGGTGACACAGACAGCAGTGCTGAGGCAGAGAAACAAACAGGAGGCAGGATGTGAGGTAAGATGCAGGGTGTGACTATGCAGAAAAGTGATCGAAGAAGACCATGCGTTGAAGCCCCTTATCTTGGGGACTTGTGTTCTGGGCCCCACCTTGAACCACTTCTGTTCCTAGCCCACTTGATTCCTGATTCCCACCCTATGCCAAGAGTTAGGCTTACTTCCTCAGAACTGAAAGTTTAATGCCTTAATTGAAATGGGGGAATGATTGTTGAGTGTGTCACCATCATGAGTCATCACTCCCCACGGCTCTGCCCCTATATTTTCTGAAGATTCTGCATGGAATTTTTCCTTTGAACCCTCAAGGATATTTCAGGCAATCTTTTGATACAAGATATCCACTCCAGGCTGATATCTCTCCCTACTTCCTCCTGGGGGTTGCAGTTTCTCTTCCTTCTTTCCCTCATTGTGATCCTATTATTGTTCATTTTATGTGCTCTTATACTTGATTTGTGCTTGTGTTTATACTCCTGGTTTGGTTTGTGTCTTCTCACTCACAGCAACTTTTAGGATACCAACCCTTGAGATTGATGTCACCAAGTAGTTTGCCTCTCTCCACCCTGGACTCAATTTACACTGCATTCTGCACCCCATACTGATCACCTCCCCCAACCAGTTTTGGCCCCTGAAGTGAACTCTTTGCCCCCGTTCCGCAGGAAGTATCTACTGAAGACAATGACCTTTGCCCCAAAAGAATTCTCCTACTTGGTGGTTGAGTGGGGAAATGATGTGGATAGAAACAGTGTCCTAAGAGTTAAAAATAAAATTAATTGACTTTGTGAAGCCCGTAGTGCCCTAAAGTCTCCCTTTACCACAACTTTCCCTTATTCTGGACTATAACATTTCCTGTCCCCCCCCCCCCTCATCCTGAGGAAACATAAAATTCCCTGACCCAATCCCTCATCCTGGGGAATGAGATTTCCTTATCTTGTGTCATTCTAATCCTCACCCTATGCCTTTATCTTGCAAGACTTACCCTAAACGTCCAAATCCCACAAAGAAACTCTAAAATCATCCTATATAAATTTGCCCCTTTTCCTATACCATTGCCTTTATTTAGCTCCTTGCTAAATCCCAGGTCCCCTGCTTTTGTGTCAATTAAACTCCCAACGGCTACAAAAAAAGTGTTTTGACTACAACTTACCCTAATCCTATCTCCCTTATATCAACAACTTCTTTTAAGTTCTTCTCTTTCTACTTTCTAGTAGGATAAGATAGATTTCTATACACACCTGACTGCACATGCATTCTCTCTTTCCCATGCATCCCTCTTTCTCATCCCATAATTTTAGGTTTTTAGATATCATTCCATTATATTATAACCATACCCACATCCTTTATCTATGCATACTCCTTCTGGCTGTCCTAATAATGAGAAAGATCTTAGGAGTTATAAGCATCCTTTTTCAACGTAGGTTGTAAATAGCTTAATTTTATTGAATCACTTGTGATTCTTCTTGTTTTCCTCTTTAGGCTTTACCTTTTTATCCTGTTTACCTTTATGCTTCTCTCAGATCTTCTATTTGAAAGTCAAATTTTCTAGTCATCTCTAGTCTTTCAACAGGAATGCTAAAAAAGTCCTCTATTCAATGAATTCCAATTTTTTCCTTAAAGGGTTATACTCAGTGTTGATGAGCAGGTAATTTTTGGTTGTAATCCTAGCTTCTTTGCCCTCTGAATAGTATATTCCACACCCTTTGATTCTGTAAGGTAGAAGTCATCAAATTTTGTATTATCTTGACTTTGGTTCCATGATATTTGAATTATTACTTTATTTGCTTACAATATTTTCTTTTGACCTGGGAGCTTTTGAATTTGACTATAATATTCTCTAGAGTTTTCATTTAGAATCTCTTTCAGGAAGTTATTGTCTGAGTATTTTCATTTTTATTTTACCCTATGGGTCTCGAATGTCAAGGTAGTTTTCCTTCATAATTTCCTGAGAATGATGTCTATACTTTTTTTTTAAATCATGGCTTTCAAGTATGGCAATAATTCTTTAATTTTCTCTCCTGGGTCTATTTCCCAGGTTAATCTTTTTTTCTGATGACATAGTTTACTTTATCTTCCATTTTTTCCTCTATTAAATTCATGTTATTTTAATGTGATGTCTCATGGAGTCATTAGCTTCCACTTGCCAAATTCTATTGCTTTAAGTAATTATTTTCTTCAAGGAGTTTTTGCACCTCCTTTTCCATTTGTCCAGTATGTTTTTTTGCCTCTTTTACCATTTGGAGTATTTAGGGGGTTTTTTTGTGTGTGTATGTTATTTTCTTCAGTATTTTTGTGCCTCCTTTACCAACCTATTAACTTTTTTCATGATTTTCTTGTAGCAATCACAATTTTTTCTCTATCTTTCATATATGATATTTTAAATATTTTTGAGGTCTTCCAGGAATTATTTTCATCCCTGAGATCAATTAACATTTTCTTTGAGGTGTTCAAAGCATAAGTTTTGACCTACTGTCATCTGAGTGTGTTTTCATCTTCCCTGTCACTATAGTAACATATAAGGTTTGTCCTTCCCCAATTGATAAAAGGTCAAAGGATATTAACAGTTAATTTTCAGACGAATAAATCAAAGATATTTATAGTCATATGAAGAAATTTTCTAAATCACTATTGATTAGAGAAATGCAAATTAAAACAACTCTGAGCTACCACAACACACATATTAGATTGACATAACAGAAAAGGAAAGTGTTAAATGTTGGAGAGGATGTGAAAAAATTGGGACACTAATGCATTATTTTGGAGTTGTGAACTGATCCATGGATTCTGGAAAGCAATTTGGAACTATGCTCAGAGGACAAACAGTTCATATCCTCTGATCGAGAAATACCATTACTAGGTCTGTATTCCAAAGAAATTATAAAAAGGGAAAGTATCCACATGCACAAAAATATTTATAGCACTTCTTTTGGTGGTGGCAAAAACTTGGAAACTGAGGCCAAGCCCTTCAGTTGTTAATAGTCAAACAAGCTGTGTTATATGGAATACTATTGTGAAATAAGAAATTTGGAGAATTATGATTTCAGAAAAATCTAGAGAGACATATGAACTGATGCAAAGTGAAGTGAACAGAAACAAGGAAACTTTGTGCACAGTAACCACAACATTGTGTGATAATCAATTATGAATGCACTTAGTTCTTCTCAGCAATACAATGACATGAGACTATTCTAAAGGACTCATGAGGGAAAATACTATCCACATGCAGAGAAAGAATTGTAAGAGGCTGAATGCAGATCAAAGCATGCTATTTTTCCTTTCTTTTTTCATGTTTTAAATCTTTTTGTCTATTTGTTCTTTCCCAATATAACTAATATAGAAATATGTTTTTACATGATTGCTCATATGTAACCTATGTGAAATTGTTTGATATTTTAGGAAGAGGGGAAGATAGGAAAGGAGAAAAAAATGAAACATTTTTTTCTTAAATGAATGTTAAAAATTGCCTTTACAGATAGTTGGAAAAAATAAAATACTATTAAAAAAACCTTGGCTTGGTCTACTGTCCTCACTAACTGCCAGTCCATATCTCTCTTGCCTTTTGTAGCCAAATATCTTGAGAAGGCTGTCAAGACGATATTTCACTCCTTTTCCTTCCCTTCTCTTCTTGCCTCTTTACAGCCTAATTTCCAATCTTATCATCAGTCAAAACGATTTTTTCCTAAATCAGTAATGAATTTTTACTTGTCAAATCTAATGACCTTTTTAAAATTTTCATCTTTCTTCACCCCTTTTCAAACCATTGACATTGTTGATTGTTGCATTATTTTGGTCATATCGGATTCTTTGTGACCCCATTTGGGATTTTCTTGGTAGACACTGAAGCAGTTTGCCATTTTCTTTCCTAACTCATTTTATATATGAGAAAAGCTGAGAAAAACAGGGTTAAGTAACTTGCCCAGGATCACACAGGTAGGAATTGGCTGAGCCAGATTTGGTCTCATATAGATGAATCTTCCTGATTCCAGTCCCAGCACTCCATCCACTATTCCACTTGGCTGCCCCTCTACACATGCACACACCTTTGCATACACACATTAATACAGTAATGTTGGATTTCTTATTGAAACCAAGACATTTCATCTCCCACTGCAGACATTACTGGCTGTCCCACATATATAGAGTGCCTTCCCTACTCCTCACCACCTATTGATTTTCCTTCAGTTCCCAGATATAATCCCATCTTCTAATGAATCATTTCCTGATACAACTTAATGCCTTCCCTCTGTTGCTTATTTCAGTTATCCTGTAGTGGATCTGCATGTACTTGTTTAAATGCCATCTCCTCCATTATATTAAAAGTTCCTCAAATGCAGGGACTGACTTTTACCTTCCTTTGTATCCCCAGGTCTCAGCACTATATCTGGTGTGTTGTAGGCATTTAGTAAATAAATATCTACTGATTGACTAACAAATAAATTAACTTTTTGTTGCCTTAAGTCAATGGATCATATAATAGAGAACAATAAGATCTGGAAAATAAAGATTGCATCACACAAATATATAATGTTAGAAAGATCAAGTGGAACCTTTGAGTCAAATGATATAATGTTGGTAAAGTACTTAGCCCACTCTCTGGAACATATTATTCATATAATAAGTGCTTTTTCCCCTCTTTCTCCTCCTGCTGGTTATGGGGTTGAGTTCAGGGAGATTAACTAAGGCTATGTCAACTAAGCACCATGGAAAGGTCCTCATGGTCAGTAACATCAATTAACAAATTTGTTAACAATATTTAAATTGTAAAGTTCCATAACTTCAAACTACATATATTTAGTGTTTTCCCTATTTTCTGCCAGTGAAGAATATAATAAGTCAAAAAGAGGTGGCAAAATTTGTTGCAGTTTCAGCTAATGACTAATGTGACCTGTTCCAGCCAGTACTCTTTGTTGTAACAAAACCATCTGTCATTTGTACAATGCTTTGAAGCTGGTAAAGTACCTTATCTAAATAGATAATGTATCATTCAATAATACTGTGAGGTAAGTATGAAAATTATTCTCATTTGTCAAGTAGGAAAACTAGGACTTTAAGAAGTTACATGCCTTTGTCGATGTTGTATAAATAGTCAATGTTGAAACCAAGATCTGAATCCAGAATATCCAAACAAATTTCAAAAGGGCATGAATATATGTATATGTTGCAAGTGACAGAGTCTGATCCTGGAGTCCTAAGACCTGGATTTATTCTGGCTGCTGCAGTTACTTGCCCTATTTATTGCCTTCGAGTCTTTGAACCGTTAAGAGCCTTTGCTTTTTCACTTGTCATTTGGGTTTGATAGTACCTGACCTGCATACAGCAGAGTGTTTTTACAAGGTTAAAGATAGCCCTGTGTAATTTTCATGCCTCATCATCAACTTGACCTCATGAAGGTATTAAAACAACATAAGGAATAAAATAATTTGTCAGTTAATAAAATTTTCTTTTCTCCAATATTTATCTTCTATCTATTACTATCAAGATATATTTAAAAGGGAAATTTTTTTAATAGAATACATATATGGAGTGATTTGATTTGTTATTATATGTGAATTCTTTTATCACAGACTCACCCCATCTCTGGGCTAGAAGGGAACTGAAAGGTCATCTAGGCCAACCATTATCAGAGCAGGTATTCAATTCCCCGAAGTTCAGAATTGGTAAAATTTTTACAGTTGTTGAATATTTTCTGTTTTTTTTCTGTTCTGAATCATTAATTTCTCTCTAAGTTACATATTTAGCCGTTGACTGAATTAAAAATAGTCACTCAATATCAAAGAGTCTTCCATGCTGACAAAATGTCAAGTGTTTAAAGATTATTTCACAGAAAATTGAGTGTATTAGTTGATTAATCTAAGTCAAATGTAAATTGAAATTAGATAAGGAATCGAAGAGCAAAAAAGTAAATATTCTTCCTTAATACATGCTGTCTTAGGCTCTTCCAATGACACTCATTTCCACTTATATTGGTCGCCATAGACTATACATCTGAATGGACTTCTGATCTGTCATTCCCTCACTTATCAAAAGGATTCCTTTAAGACTAGAATTAGCAAGAAAATAGGTCAATAGAAAGACCAAAGCCTTCATAGACTTTCAGAAAAAGGGAAATGACTCCACCTAAGAGAACAAAACTAATTATTTTTAACCTTCTTAATTTGTGAGTTCATTGTATGCTTAAATCTATTTCAGTGAAAGAAAATGTATTAAGGATCTACTATGTATCAAGAAAGAGGTAATATCATATGGTGGGTAGAATATTTGCTTTGAATCAAAGCACAACTCACTTAACATCAGCCTGTGACACATAGTAGATGGTTGATATGATTTGATTTGATATGATTATGGTTTAATCTCTCAGTGCTCCAGGAAATTCACTCAGCCTATAAGTTGCACAGCAGGTGCTGATCTGCATTGATAGAAGTGCCTCTTCACAAGTTCCCTTATTCTTTAAATCACATATTTGATTTTAAAAAAGTATCAAACAACCCCTTCCCTCATAGTGCATCAGGTCTTTGGTTTTTGTTTTTCTATTTTAAGACTTCATACAGTCTCAGAAGAGATAAAAAATGGAATGACCTGGAGCCAATCTCTTTTGGCTGCAGTTTTCTATTCTGGGAAATAAAGATGTCAGAAAAAGGGACTGTGTATCCCCTATCAGCTTTAAATCTACATCCTATGATGTATGAAGCTTAATGTCCATTCATAAAACTCTCTCCACCAACCACTCTACTTAAACTTTTTCATTTTCACAAAAACAATTTTCTCATTGTACAACATTGAAATATTTCCACAGCTAGAAAAAAGTGGGTTGGGTCAGAACAGCATTGCTTTTGAACAAAGGCCTTATCAAAACAAATATCAATGTTCCCTTTGCAAAGCCAATCGAGAACTAAAACACATTCCATTTGAAAAAAAAAAAGCATTTGTCATCAGTGCCTCTCTATCATGGGCTATCAGGAACAAAGAAAGGAATGGTCCAGTTGGATTTTGGAAACTGTGTAGGGCATCCTTTCTCCCTGAACTACCTTGTGAAACTCCATGTTTCTAACCCCTCTGATGCTATGGTGAATTTGAGGGTAATGGGAATTGAAGACACAGTATTCTCACCTATGTTGGAACTTCTCAATTGACCTTCCCAGCTAGGACTTTGGGGACAGCATTTTGGGATAAGATATCCCCTCTGACACTGGAAAGTGAGGGATTTTCAGTGGACATCTTTGTACTGGAATGTGGATCATGAACAGACAAAGAAAGAAGAGCAAACTATCTAGATCAGAGAGTTTATTTTGAGTGAGAGTACAATAGGCAAAAATAATGGTGTAATACAGAAGTTACTAGTCCTTGAGCCAGTAATTGTGTTCAAACTCTATCTGTAATACTAATTGTGTAACTTTAGATAAGTAATTTCACCCTCTGGGCACCTCCATTTCACTTCTATAAATATGGAGTTTGAAATAAATGCCCTCAAAAATCTCTTTGAAATTTGAATATATAATCTCAAGAATTTACTTGGGGAGAAGTGATGTGAGGAAGACAGGGCCCCAAACATTATAAACTCATTCTAGGTTTAGAGGATACGAGAAGAAAGGGATTCAATTTCAGAATCTGTCGTGTTCTTTCTGAGTTAGATGATCAAGGCAGGGTCACAGGGTCAGGAAGAAATAGACATATTGTCAATGAAGGAAAGGAACTACAATCTGAAAATAAAAAAAGAAAGGAAGGAAACAAAACCTTGGTGAGGTCATTTGCATATAAAATTAAAAGGAAAGTGGAAAACAGCTAAGGAAACATTATCCTATGAAGTGTTCTTCCCTAACAGAATGTGAATATCCACTCATCTTGAAATTATGATAACAGCTATGGAACCTATGAAAGCTTGCTGCATGTAAGGTCACATCCATTACCAAATATGCCTCTTAGCCACTCTCTAGTCACTATTAATCAGCAACTCCCACCTAAATGTATCTTTCCTGGGGCTCACATGGAGGACGTAACACTGAAGAATCTGGGTTCAGAGAGATGATTCCATTGACTTTTGAGCCAAAAGAAGCTTGAATTTAACCACAGGTAGAAAGAATATTCAACAAGGCCCTTATTGGTCCCCCCTAACAGACTCTCCCTTTGACAGAAATTGAATCAGAGCCTGATGTCTCTCCATAAGGGGCAGGATTTGGGGAATTTGTGGGAAACCCCATAGAGGACCTGGGGAACAAAAGAGTAAAGGAAACTATTGAGAAAAGAAAGCTCCAAATATAATTAAGAGATATTGTCGGGTAAGGATTTATATGATCCATAACTTGAAAAAAGGAACAATTCAGCAAGTCATTTAGGGGAAGAGGTAAAGGGTAGAAGCCATGTCAAAGGGACTCAAAGAGTACTTGAAAAGCCTAATAGATTGACAAAAGGATGAGTGAAATTAATAGATTTAAAATGTAAATATGAAAACTTTAGCCAAGTGGTAGAACATTGAACAACAGCAACTAAAAAGAGCAAAACTCAAAAATTTGAGAATAGATCAAGAAACAAGTTGTTTTTTTTTTAAAGAAAAAGAATGAAAGAAATGAAAGAAAATTTGAAAAAAACAAACCTGGTTGCTATCTAATTTCTATCCAACAACATAGAGAATGTACCTGGAGGGTCAGAGCTAAGATGTTAGTATAGACAAAAATTAAGCCAAGTTTCCCAACATTCCCCTTTAAAGCAAATTGTGGAAGTGCTAGAGTAGAAAAAAAAAAGTCAGGTGGAGATATTTTTCCAGTCCAAGACAACTTAGGAGACTGGAAGAAGAGATCTTTGGCACAGGGGTGGAAGCCCAGAGAAGAAGTAAATGAAACACCAGTGGTGGGACTAGGTGGCAGTGACACAAGTAGAAGCAGCTTCCAGAGCTCTGAAGCCAAAGACAATAAGGGGACCTGACAACTAGTCATAGAGAGATTATGGGGGATCCCTGTGCTAGCAGTGAATATATTATCAGATGTTGTTTGGCAACTTTCATAATTATACTCATTTCTGGGTTATAAATTAAGTGCATAGAGGGATTTTAATCATGGGGGATCAGGCGTCCTGAGAAACAGCATTTGAGTCTTAAGACTGAAGAGCATTAAGTATAGCAATTCCAAAGCATCAAGGACACTTCCAAAGTAGGGAGCAGAACATAGACCAGGAGAGCAATGACCATACTTCTCCCCAGGTCACATCAACTTCAAAACACAGAAAATGTTTACCCTGTAGAATTAGCTCTGGAAACAGCAGTGTGAGAAAGCTTGAGGTTTGGAATAGTGTCCAACACTATTCTGGGAACAAAAGTCAGCATTAACATAAAGTTTAAAACCAAGAAGTAGGATAGAAAAATGAGCAAACGACAACAGCAGCAACAACAAAACCTGACCATAGAAAGCTGCTAAGGTAACAGAGAAGAACAAGACACAAAATCAAAAGGTAATGGTTTCAAATCAGCTACAAGCAAATTCTAATGGTGAAGTAAAGGTGAATTTAACACAAATCCAACAAGAATTCCTGGAATAGATAAACTTTGATTTTTAAAATCAAATTAAAGGATAGAGGAATATTGGATGAAAAATGTATGAGGGAAGAAAATTATGGAAAGATAATGTCTTAGTTAAAAAAAAGGAAATGAAAAATATTGCAGAAAATAACACCTTAAAGAAAATGGCCAAATGGAAAATGTGGTACATAATTCCATTAATAAAAATAACTCCTGAAAAAGTAGGATTGGCTGAATGGAAAAAGGATGCACAGAAGTTAGTTGGAGAAAATAATTCCTTAAAAATGAGTATTTGGCAAGTAGGAATTAGTGACTCCACAACATATGCAGTTCTCACTTCATATAAGTGGAACATATCATAGACCTTTAAGTAAAGTGATTTTTAACATAATGTAACTTTGTCCATGGACGTTATAAGGGAAAAAAGAGAGAGTCAGGAAAGGAACTATGTGCTCTTGAAAGTAGGGGGCCAGCAGAAGTTCAATGACATGTGGGAGCCAGAACAGAGAAGCAAAGTCAGGAGGAGGAACATACAGCAACCAGGGTCAGCTGTATAGAGGCAGAACATGTGGAGAGTTGACCTAAGGGGTCCAGACATGGAAACAGACAGGAGAGGCCAGCCAACACAAAAGGGCTGGGTATAAGGATAACTGGATAGAGCAGGGCAATGGTCTCAAGTCAAGCCTTCAATCTGCTGTGATGTAGATCTCTCCATACATTCATTCTGTTTTCTCTTCGAAGTGTTTTTCTTAAAGTTTTCTTGTTTGTTTTTGTTTTAGTAGAGGGTAGAAGGTCAGAAAACATCAAGTTAATGGACAGGATTGGAGTGAGAGAGCACAGTACTGTACAAGAAAGTTAACATAGGTGATCATTTGGAATACATATGTCTCTCAGAATTCTTTATTTAAAGTTGAATTTATGTAATGTGAATTTATGTAAAATAAGAACCATCTGCATTTAAGGAACCTATAAAACAAATTCAAAAGAATGAAAAAATAAAAGAAAATGTGAAAGGTCTTATCAGAAAAACAACAGACATAAAAATCGCTCAAGGAGAAATAATATAAGATTTCTTGGGCTACCTAAAAGCCATAATCAAAGAAATAGCATAGACATTATAGGTCAAGTGATTATATAATAAAAAAATTGTCAAATGTAGGAGTTGACAAATCAAGCCAAAGGGTCTACTTCTTTGCATAAGTCTACTTATTTCAACTCTCCTCAACATTCGTTGCTCTTAGTTCTGTCTCTTGGGTTTAAAGCTTATTTGGCTCCTCTGTATTGGACTAAGGAATGAAAACATTAAATATCTCAACCTAGACCTGACCTCAATTTTAGAAGGGTAGAATATTTTTTTAACAAAAATATTTTGTCAGCTAAGTTTTCTGGGTGGTTGCTTTGCTTTCCCTCACAGATTCAGAGATGAGGCATCAAAACTGCCTAGCTTCACTGAAGTCATGCAAGATCTATTTCTCCTCGTATCTTACTACTCACAGCAGCTGAAAATAAAACTGCTATGTCAGCTCTCAACTGAGAGAAATCTGTCATTAGACAAGATTTTTTTTTTTGGCCTTTTAACAAATGTACAGTAAGTGAGACAATGTCACGGAGCATACAGAAACCTGCTGATCCCAATATTAAATTTCTGACATTTCCATCTTTAAGTCAGATGAAATGTCATCATTTGCATGTGTAAAGATATAGTGTATAGTTGCTTATTTTAAGTGGGGAGGTGTGAAGATAGTTTGAACATTAATAAAATTAAATGAAACAAAGTATATTATAATTCCCTTCTCAGATGATGAGGAAATCATTGCTTGGGTTATTTGGCAATTTTTTATTAAAACTTTCAGTTAATATTTGCTGAAGTATAAATTCATTTTTGGTATGTAACTCAGGAAAATATTGATTTTACCTTCACCATCTAGAAAATGCATGGAACTTGTGAATATGGTTGTATAAATTGCCTAATAAATCATGTTTATTTACCTGTACCTTCTCATCTGAAGACCTGACCTCACATATCACTAAAAAAAATAGATTCTATCACAGCTTTAACTTTTCCCTTCCCTCTTATATCACCCTGATATCTCTTTCCACTACATCTTCCTTCACATCTTTGTCAGATGAACAGGTGGCCCTTCTCCTTGCTAAGGCTAACCTCTGTACATGGTCCTTTGATCCCCTCCCTTTTCATTTTCTGTAGTAGATTGCAATCCCCATTATTCCAACTCTCTTTATTCTATCTTCAACCTTTTAGTTCTATTCTAGCTGCCTAGCAAAATGACCATGTCTTCTAGATATCTTTAAAAGGCATCCTTACTTTTTTTCCTTTATATCTTTTTCCCTTCCTGGATGAATTTTTCTTTTAAAAAGTAATTAATTTAATTATTTTTGTTTTTAACCTTATCTTCCATAAGATTTTGAGTTCTAAATTTCCCTCTCCCCAAGAGAGCATGCAATCTGATGTAAGCTATACGTGTACAATCATAGTAAACAAATTCCACATTAGTCATGCTGTGAAAGAAGAAGCAAAAAAAGGGAAAAGTGACAAGAAAGAAAACAACACAGCAACAAAGAAAATGATATGTTTTGATGTGCACTCAGATGCCACAGTTCTTTCTCTGGATATGAATAGCAATTTCCATCATGAGTCTTTTGGAATTGTCTTAGATCATTGCATTGCTGAGAAGAGCTAAGCCTCTCAAAGGTGATCTTCACTTGGTGTTGCTATTACTGTGTACAACATTTTCCTAGTTCTATTTACTTTTTTCAGTGTTAGTTAATTCCAGTTTTCCTGGTTTTTCTGAAATCTGCCTGCCTGTCTTTTCTTATGGAGCAATGGTATTCCATTACATTCATATACTACAATTTGTTCAGTCATTACCCAATCAATAGGTATGCTTTCAATTTCCAATTCTTTGACATCACAAAAGCAGCTACTATAAATATTTTTGTGCTTGTGGGTACTTTCCCCTTTTGGATGATCTTTCTGAGAGACAGATCCAATAGTGGTCTTACTAGATCAAAGAGCGTGCACAATTTCATAGTCCTTTGGATATAGTTCAAATTACTCTCCAGAATGGTTGGGCATAGTTCCAAATTACTCTCCAGGATGGTATTACTCCACCAACAATGCATTACTGTTAGAATTTTCCCACATCTCCACATTTATCATTTTATTGTTTTGTCATATTAGCCAATGTAATAGGTATGATGTGGGACCTCAAAGTTGTTTGAATTTGCTTTTCTCTAATAAATAATTTTTTAGAACATTTTTTTATATAACTATAAATAACTTTTATTTCTTCATCTGACAACTGCTATCTTATCCAGCCCTCAATAGAAAGACCAAGTCTTTATGTATTTTTAGTTTGAAACTTTTACTTCCTTAAGATTTTGAGTTCTAAATTTTCTCCCCATCTCCCCTTCCCCCCACTCCAAGATGGTGTGTAATTTGAAATAGACTGTGCATTTGCATTTATATTAAACCTGTTTTTACATTAGTCATGTTGTAAAGAAAAATTATAACCAATGACAGAAACTATGAAAAAGAAGAAGAAAAAAGAGAAAAAAATACAGTAAATTATGTACTTCAATTGTCATTCAGACTCCATAGTTCTTTTTCTGGTAATGAACAGCATTTTCCATTATAAGATCTTTGGAGTTGTCTTGGATTCCTGCATTGCTAAGAAGAGATAGTTCTATCAAAGTTAGTGATCACACATTGAGGGTTTATCTTGGATCATTCTAGTTCTGAGAATAGTTTACATTCGCAGTACTTCATTGAACAAGTTCACATTTTTTTCTGAAATAATCCTGCTTGTTATTTTTTACAGTACAATAATATTTCATTATATTCATATACCACATGTTATGTAGTCATTCCCCATTGGATTAGCATCCCTTTGAATGAGAGGAGCACTTTTGCTCAGTAGGAGCTCTGAGGAGCAGTATAACTTTGGGTCACAGGATACAGGGATACTAAGGAACAGTATTGCTTGTAAAAACCAAGAGAATAGGGGCCCTGAGACAAAGAGTCATTCCTGGTCCTAAGGGAACAGTATCCTTGAATAGCAGTATTGATTGCAATCCCAAGGCACCCTTCCTGGGTAAGGGTCAGAGTGCAGATAAGAAGAGTAGTGACCATACCTGTCCCCAGATCATACCACTTTATAAGCATTGAAAACTTCACCAAATCCAGAACTAGCTCTGAAAACAGCAACTCAAAATAGCATAAAGTTTGAGACAGTGCCTCTCATACTATCCCCTGGGCCCATACCAAGAAAGATGCTCAACTTTAAAATAAAGTTCAAAATAAAGAAATAGTTGCAAAAATGAGCAAATAAAAATCAAAAGAACCTGACCATAAAAAAGATATCATGATGACAAGGAAAACCAAGACACAAACAAGAAGACACTGAAGTCAAAATGAGCAAAGAAAGCCTTCAAAAAAAATGAATTGGACACATCCAACCACAAGAAAAAAAAATTCCTGCAAGAGCTAAAAATGTTTTGCAAAATCAAATAGAGGTGGGAGGGAAAAATTAGGCAAAGAAATGAAAGCCAAAAAAAGAGGAAATTATGAGTAAAAGAGAAACAATAAATACTGAAGAAAAATGACACCTTAAAATTGATTTAGACATAAAAGGTGTTATCATAGGGGGAGATGAGGAAAATTTGTCCTTCAAATTTATGCATAAGGAAAGAATGTATGACCAAATAAGAAATAGAAAGGATCACAGAAAGTAAAATGGATAATTTTGATTACATGAAATTAAAGGGGTTTGCAAAACCAAAACTAATGCGGCCAAAATTGGGAGGAAAATTTGAAACTGGAGAAAAAATTTATAGCAACTTTCTTTGATAAAAGTCTCATTTCTAAAATATAGAGGGAATTGTACCATATTTATAAAAATCAAAGTCATTCCCCAGTTGATAGTCAAAGTATATGAACAGAAAGGTTTCAGAAGAAATTAACTTATTAATAGTAACATTAAAAATGCTCTAAAGTAGTTCTGATTAGAGCAATGTCAATTAAAATAATGCTGAGATACCACCTCACACTTTTCCTATTGGCTAACATCACAGAAAAGAAAAAAAAAATGAGAAATGCTGGAGGGGAGGTAGAAAAATTGAAATACTAATGCACTGTTGATGAAGTTGTGAACTAGTCCAAATATTTTGAAAAAAGCAATTTAGAACTATGTCCAAAGGGTTATAAAACTGTGTGTATCTTTTGAACCACCAATATCATGCTTGGGTCTGAGTCTGAAAGAGATAAAATAGGAGAAATGGCAAATAAAATTTTTATTTGTATAAAAAATATTTGTAGAAGCTCTTTCAGTGCTGGTAGATATTTGGAAATCTAACACATGTCCATTAATTAGGGAATGGCTAAACAAGTTTTAGTATGTGATTGTGAGGATAAGCAAAGTAGGATCTTTTTGCTGTTGTTGTTTATATCAAGAAGTACAATGCCTTTGAATAATGTGATTAAGGAGGATTTTCCCAGCCATCTTGGGCCTGCCCATTGAGTGATGCTAGATTCGGGAAGTTGTTTTGTAGGAAGGTTCCAAGAACTTTTTTTTCTGTTGAGACCCTGGATCAGAAGGTCATCCCCTCTGCCTCTGAAAAGTTTACAAATACTCTGAGAATGAGGTTTTACTTTGAGACTTACTGACTGGAAGTGTTTGTTTGGCCAGATAGAATCTGGGAAACCCCTAAGAAGCCCCCCGAGCTTTAAAAGCCCAGATGTCAGTGCTTCCCTCTCTGGTAAATATGGTCAGACAGTTGGACCTGTCTGGTGAATTGTGATGTATGTCTTGATTATGGTCAGACAGAGGAAGCCATGTCTGTTGATTTTTGATTTCTCCGTATTTTGTCTGTTAGATGCTGACTTTTTACCCTGAACTAACTGAATGACATATGTACTTGGTTAAAGGAATGAATGATACATGTGCTTGATTAAAGTAATTGTTAACCCCTCAAAAGTTGCCTTTCCTTTTATGAATGTCGATCTAAGAACCTGTGGTAGCAGCCTACCCCTTCCTTCCCTATACCCCAACCCCTGTGTTTGTTGGACTGCCTACTGATATAATGATTGTGATGGAAAACTATCCTGATATAAGAAATTGCTTCAGAAAAACCTGGGAAGACTTATACGAACTGGTATAAAGTGATAGGAAAAGAGCACTCAACAGTAACAGCAATATTGTAAGTATGATCAACTGTGAAACATTTGGCTACTTTAATCAAGATGATGATTCAAGACAATTCCAAAGGGCCCACAATGAAAAAT
>CM053769.1:475396417-475462952 GCA_028658325.1 Potorous gilbertii | reverse complement strand
GGTTCTGCTCCTTTCGCTCAGCATCAGATCATATAAGTCTTTCCAGGCCTCCCTGAAGTCTTCTTGTTCATCATTTCTTATGGCGCAGTAGTACTCCATTACATTCATATACCATAATTTATTAAGCCATTCCCCAATTGATGGCCATTCCCCAATTGATCTTTCCTTTTTTTAAAATCATTTTTACATAGGATGATTTTCTGTAAGATGGAAAATAATAGTGAGAGAAATTATGATAATATGAGAAAGATACTAATAAAACAGAGAGAGGAGTACACAGAGAGGGAAGGAGAAGGAAGGAGAAAGGAGAGAAATTCATAGTTCTCTATTCTGCAAATAGGTTTTCTCAGTATGTTTCTTTATTCCCAGTGCAGACTTCCATCAGTCCCTGCTGTTCCATAAACATCCCATTGACTTAGATGGTAAATATGGAGCTTCTGGGTTTTGAGTTTAAGAGGTCATTACCTGTTCAATAGAAGGATCAGGGAAAAACTCCCTCCCCTTTGACAAGTGCAATTCTCTTTCTCTAGACTTTCATCCAAAGATTCTTCACCACTCAGCCCTCTGCTGCTGAAAACTGAAATTCCAAATAGCCTTTCTATTTTTCAAATGCCCAGGGATATATCTGACTTTTTTGACCAATCACAATGTATTTCCTATGGGGAGTCTTCTCCCCATATATAATGAACCAAATCCCCTTTGATCCTTTCAAAATGATTAGAAACTTATTTATACTTAGCTTTAATCTTCTTTTAAGATTACAGTAATTATATTAATATATATAAAATAATATTAATTGGAGGCAGCTAACTGACTCAGTAAATAGAGCACAATAATGAGTCAGGAAGACCTAAATTTAAATCCAGTCTCAGAATTAGAAGTATTTATAGTCATATGGAAAAATGTTCTGTATCACTATTGATTAGAGAAAGGCAAATGGAACAACTCTAAGGTACATTACACCTATCAGAATGACTAATATGACAAAAAAAGGAAAATGATTAATGTTGGAGAAGATGTGGAAAAATTGGAACACTAATACATTGTTGGTAGAATTGTGAACCGATGGAGAACAATTTGGAATTATGCTAGAAGGATTATGAAAACTGTGTATAACTTTTGATTCAGCAATGCCACCTCTAGATCTGTATCCTAAAGAGATCCTAAAAAGTGGTAAGGAACCGCATGTACAAAAATAATTATGGTAGATCTTTTCGTGGTGACAAAGAATTAGGAATTGTGGGGATGCCCATTAATTGACTGAACAAGTTGTGGTATATAAATGTAATGAAATACTGCTGTGATATAAGAAAAAATCAGAAGGTAGAATTCAGAAAAACCTGGAAAGTTTTATGTGAACTGAAGCTCAGGGAAATGAGAAGAACCAGGGGAGAACTGTACACAATAACAGCAACATGGTATGGTGATGAACTTTGAAAGACTTAGTTCTTCCCAGCAATACAATGATCTAAGACAGTTCCAAAAACTCATGATGGAAAATACTATCCACATCCAGAGAAAGAACTAGGGACTGTGAATGCAGATTGAAGTTTACCATTTTTTCTTTTTTCTTGTTTTTTTTCTTCTTTTTTTGAATCTTCTCTCACAGCATGACTACTGCAGAAGTATGTTTAATGTGTATAGCCTATACCAAATTGTTTTCTGCCTTGGGGAGGTGGAAGAGGAAGGAGAAAAAAAAATGGAATTCAAAAGCTTGTAAAAGTGAGTGTTGAAAAGTATCTTTGCATGTAGTCGGAAAAAATTTAAATACTGTTAAGTGAAAAAGTAAGTTTTAAAAAGTTTAAACAAAATAAAATCAAATCTAACCTCAGACACTTACTAGTTGTGTGACTCTGGGCAAGTCACAACTTGTTTATGCCTAAATCCAATGGAGAAGGAAATGACAAACTACTTCAGTATCTTTGCCAGAAAAATCCCATGGACAGCATGCTCCATGGGACATGAAGATCCATACAATACTGAACTGACCAACAACATTAATAGTAACATATGACTTTATATGATTATATTAATTTGTATGGGGATAGACACATATAAGTCTAAATAATAATGTTTTTCAACTCCAGTTTGGAATTTCAAAGTAAAGACCAAACGAATAGTATATGTGTCTGATCTTTGGCCAAAGGAGACAGGGACTATAAAAATACTTCAAAAGCTCAAGTCACATTAATTTTGTTGGTTCATTTACCACACCCACTGATATAGACTGTAACAATTTTTATAACTTTACAAAGCAGAATTTTAAGGGAAAATAAGGGACATCTATTCTAAACCATACCTTCTGAATAATTGCCTCTGTGACAAACCAAACATTTTGTCATCTGGCCTTTGCTTGAAGACCTCCAAAGATGAGGAATTTAATATCCACTAAGGCCATATGTTCTACTTTTTCTAGCACTATTAGGAATTTTGACTGTACATTGAGACTCAACTTTCACTTTTTAAACTTTTCATTGCTTTCAATTTTACTTTCTAGGACCAAGTCACAAGAGTCTAATCCCTCCTCACAATGGCAAATTTTCATGTACTTTCAAGTACCTCTCATGTTTCCCTTGAGTGTTCTTTTCTCCAGGATAAATGTTCCTAATTCCTTCAAGAATTCACATGGAATTTAGTCAAGGGATTTTACCCCCTTGGCAGGTCCTTCTTTGGACTATCTCTGGTTTATCAGTGCTCTTCTTCAATGGCAAGAAATGAGCACAGAATTGGACTATAAATTCCAAAAATTCTTGCAGCCATAGATCATCACTCTAAGGATAACCCAGTGGTGAGTCACACCAAGCTTAACTCATTTGGCTTTCACAAGACACATGCATAATCCTCCACCTGAGCTTTCCAAGTTTGTCAGAAAATGTCAGGGTTTGAATTCTCTTGGCCTAGGAAACCTGTGTCTCCCCATAATAGTTCATCAAGTGAAGACTTCTAGCTTTAAATGAGCCAGCTAGAATAGTTAGTTGGAATACCTAGTAGAAAATCCATCAAAGATGATGCAATCTTTTTCTACTTCTTGCAATAAAACTGTGACATTTGCCCATAATCATTTGTGTGTCCATTATGTTTTATTAGTTCATAAGAAAGAGGAACAAACATATAAAACTAAACTAAAAATGTTCTTTATGTTGCAAGGACAGATAACAGTCTCCCTTGTTGGTTGTGCTGTTTGAAGAAACCGTCTGTCACCAGTCTTGGTTGATTTCACTAATATACATGACTTAATGATCTTCTAGGTTAGGTGAATTTTTCTTCTAAAATTTTCATTTTCAAAAAATGCCTGCACAGATATAAAGTAAAAAGTTCCCTAGATTTAGTTAGTTCAAGAGCTGATGAGCTATTTTCCTTTACATGAATCTCAGTGATAATTCTGTAATGTAAAATGTGAATTCCCAAGAATGTAAATAAAGCTATGCCTATAGAGGTTCAGAGACAATGCATTGTAAATGGCCAGCTTGAGACTATTCATGACAACATAATTAACAGGTGTATCCAAGAACAAGTTTCCATTCAAATCACACAGCATTTATCAAGGGCCTATCATATGGAAGACACTGTGATAGATACTGAGAAACAAAGAAAATAGAGAAGAAGTCTGACCTTCAAGAGGAAAGTAGTTTAGTATAGTGGAAAGAGATTTGGCTCTGGAGACAGAAGACCTGAGTTTGAAGTCTGTGTTTGATACTTGTTGCTTGTGTGACCTTGAGCAAGTCATTTTCGCTGACTGGGGTCCAGCTGTATAATTTGTAAATCCAAGGGTCAGTTGAGATGGCTTTTGAAGATGGTACCAGTTCTAAATCTATGATCTTAAGAAGTTCATATTCCACTAGGAATTTGACTAACATCTAGAATTTGAGAAGATACCACATGGAAAAAGACAAGTCTTCTACTTTTCCTCAGAAGGCAGAAATGTGAACAATGGTTGAAGAGTACGGAATGCAATTGAATATCAAAAACAAATTCACCAGAATTATATCCATCCAAAGTGAAATGACCAGAGAATCATAGAATTGAAGAACTAGAAGGGAACTCAAGGGGTTATGTGGCCCAACCTGTAATCCAAAGGAATTTCATTCAGTAGATGCTGGCCTTTTCAAACCCACCCCACTTCATTAGAGATTTTTAATCACTGGACAGAAATGCTGTAAAGACAATTCCATACAAAATACCAGTTGGAGTAGGAAGTCTCTATGGTATTTTTTCAATTCATATTCTAAGATTCACCAATTCCTCTTCAAACATTTGAGAAATTCTGGTAACTGGGCATATCCTTGTCTTTCTGATGCACAGTCAGAGAACAGAAGAATATGACAACTCTCTAAAGCATGATATTTTTTTTCAAGTTCTCTTTTCAAGAACTATTAAAAAAATTTGATTTTATTCAGTGGGCACAAGATGGATTGTGCCAGTAGTGTACTAGTAAATAATTCAAGGCGGGAGAGCAGGAATATTGTTTTCAGGCCACTCATACCTAGTCCTCAGACACAGGAAGAATAAGTAGGCAGCCTGGGTGGGACTTCTGCTCAGGAGTGAAGTAGTAAGACTTGAAGAAAAGACGATTTAGTAAACGGGTTTGATGCATTTTTTCTAACTTTGTCACTACAAATGACAGTGGTTACAATGTAAGTAAAGAGAAGGCAGGGGACAAGTGTGGGAAGCCAAAAGCTATCTGGACTACCCCATCGCAGCAAACATCTGGCCTTTTGACATGCCACCCCAGATTTGGAACATTCCTCGGTTATCTTAATCTTTCCTCAGTTATCTTAACCTTTACTGCCCCTCCTTGCTTCTGCCCTCTGGAAACCCCCTCCTTCCTCTAGTACGACTATAATTACTGCTACTCTGCCCTTCAATAAACGAGACTTGATCAGAAAGCCTGTCTTGTCTCCATTCTCCGCCTCTCCTGTCCCCTGCCCCCTCTTTTCGTCCTCCAGGTCCCCGTTCTTGTCCCGCGGGCCGGGACAGACAAGGAAGCTACACATATTTGTGTGGGGCAATGAAGTCAAAGTGGTTTGGAATCCTTGCCAAACCAATTATTGTTGTTCCCAAGTCTGTGCCCTGTTGAAGATTCTCTCTTAGAAAACTCACTCAAGGAATTTGTGTCACAGGGATATCTTTGTCTCTGGCTTGCTGCATCTGTGGTCACATTGTAGAGAAGACAAAAAGCATTCCTTGAGAACATGTGTTCATGAGACCCTGCCAGTCAGTGATTCCTTTCCTTTAACAAATAAGACCAGTCCTTTTTAAGAATGCAGGAATTATATAAATATTGGAACCATTTTGTACTAAGAGATGTAGATAGCTCAGTCAAACATTATTTTTTTCCTTGAAAAAACAAACTAGAAGTTAACAGAAGGAAAAAAAAAATATTGAGTATGACAGGAACACATTAACCCAAGATTACAACTTTAGACAATTTTCTTTGTGCTACCATTAATTAGATAATTAAAATCACTTTTACCAACTAAATGACTTTATTTTTCCAGTGATATACAATATATTCAAAGTAAAGGCTCAGTTCAAGGAAAAAACGGATAAAAACAAAATAAAACACCCAAATTCTCTTTCTTTCTTATCCCTGGTAAATTGCCCTGTAGGCTGAGAAGAAGGCAAAACCCTATAATCCAGTTTTGGTCTGGGTATTTTTTTTTTGAGACAATCAGGGTTAAGTGACTTGCCCAGAGTCGCACAGCTAGTAAATATCTGAGCTGGATTCTAACTCAGGTCCTCATGACTTCAGGATCAGTGCTCTATCTATTGTGGCCTCTAACTGGCATTGCCCAATCAAAGTGAGAACTCAGAAAGACCTTAGCTTAAAAAGGCAAAGGTTTCCCACTGTGCCCTGAGCCATTTCCAGTTGTTCTGATCTATATATAGCCACAGGACCCAGATGGCTCTGGAGGAGAAAGTGAAGCTGGTGACTTGGTATAGCCCCCATCACTGTAATCCAGTTTACTATTAAGTCATGTCATCATCTTCCTGATGTCATGGTCCTCTTCAAGAACAAAGGACAAATGACACAACTATAACCACAACTTCCTCACTTAATGTAGTCACTCAAGTAATTACCTCTTGAATTTCCTAATACACATAGATATATCATTTGTAAAAGAATTATACTGGGTGTCTGGATATATGCATTTTAATCCAAAACTTGATTATTACTAGTTGTATTAGATACACCACATACCTTTTATGAGACTCAATTTAGAAGAAATAAACTCTATGAACCTGAGGATACAAGAAACTCAGGGAAAGCAGCAAGAGAGAATGTAATGAAATAGAAGTAGGTAATGGAAGTATCTCCAATCTAATCTCCAATTAGGCATACTCAGGAATGGCTAGGGAAAGTGGAGGGAATAAGCATACACTAAAGGTCTAGAACATGCTAGTCACTACACACACACACACATACACACACGCATGTATTGTCATTTGATCCTCACAATAACTGTGATACATAGATGTTATGATCCGCACTTTACAAATGAGGAAGTTTTGTTCAATCTCACTGTTTCCCAGAAACTTTTCAGGTCTCATGATCCACAGTTTTTATCTTCCTATCTCAGAGGAAAACCTCTTGCCAACCCTTCTCTTTTATCTGATTTTTCCTCAATCCTTTTTTTTCTCTCATGCCATCCAATCTTTTGATCACAACCTGCTTTCCCAGACCATTACCTAATTCATGTTTTACTTTCTTCCTTTTACAACCTTGACCCTATAATGAACTAATTCAACATCACATTTCTTCATTCTTGATCCCTTTGCATCCATTAACACTGATGGTCAATTTTCTCCTTCTTCTCTAGGTTTTCATGACATATTTCCTTCCTATTTCTCCTTATATTGGTCTGAATACTCCTTCTGAGTCTCGTTTGCATGATCTTGAATAAATGAAGGATTTACTTGATAAATATTCGAATTTGGATAAAGTTTTTCTGCTGCAAACATTCTTGTATTTTGTTTTCTTTCTGATTTTCACCAAATCAATGGTAAGAGAGAATAGGATAGTTTTCCAGATTGGGATTTGAACATCAAAAACTTTACATAAAACATTTTTTTTTATGTGCAAGAAGAATGTCCTTTGAGTTTCACTTTTAAGCACAAACAGCACAGAGTTTACCGAATTTCCCAGTTGGAAACTTTCATCACTGTTCTGATTCCAATTCTGTTATTCTAGACAACGGATAAGAGTATTGAGTGGGAAAAAAAATGCCTATGGCTTATTCGTGTTTTCCCATCCATTCTATCTCTGAGGACATTTGTTTTTCCTACTCATGGATGCTGTTTTCCAACTGTGAAGTACTAACTTCCATCGGGACATTAAGAGATCATGTAGAATGTTTTGATTTCTCTTGGGGTTAAAAAATGTGTTATAACCAAAATGTTGGCAATATATAGTTTTGTTGTTGTTGTTTCTGTATTGATCCAGGGTCTCAGGTTGTGGTAATTATATACAGCATGTTGCTGATTATTTCATTCCCATTTCCTCCACTTCCAGCTTTAGAGTCTTAACAGTACTTCATAAGCATTTAACAAATACTTGCTGATTGATTAAATGACTACATCCAGTGTGGACCCTGGTCACATATCACAGGCATTGCTGTCTAATTAAAAGAGAATTGGTCTAGGAAATGAAATCCTAGATCCAGAGTTGGAAGCCACCTCTGAAGGTATCTAGTCCAAATCTCTTGTCTTATAAATGGGAAAACTGAGGCCTGAGGAAGTGAGGTTTCTTCTCTGAAGTCACAACGGAAATGTAAGAGACATGATTTGAACTTAGGCCATCTGACTCCAGAGTAAAGGCTCTTTTTATAGTTCCACTGCTGATTTATCTTGGACATGGCACTTCAGTGGATTAGACACTCATTTGCGTTTATTATGTGTAAGGCACTCTATTAGGTTCTAGTGATATAAAGAAAAAAGAAAACAATGCCTTTCTCCAAGGGCCTTATATTTCATTCATGACAGACAGCATAGCACAATGGAAAGAGCAATGAATTTGGATTCATGGGTCTCTGCTTTAATATACATCTCTGTCCTTTGCAAGCTGCTGTGTGTACCCGTGTGTGTGTGTATGTGTGTGTGTGTGTGTGTGTGTGTGTGTGTGTGCATGCATATGTATGGGAGAGAGACAAAAAGAGAGAAATCAGAGACAGATGACAGAGTAGGAGAAATAGAAACAGAGTTATGATAGAGAGAGAGACAGAAAAGTTGGATAGCATAAGTATTTATTTTGCACTTACTATTGGCTAGGTGTTGGGCACAATTAGAAAAGTTGTCCTCAAGAAGCTTCCTTTTTTTGGATTCAATCAGAGCTAAGTGACTTGCTCAGAGTTACAACAGCTAGTAAGTGTCACACAGCTAGTAAATGTCTAAGATCTGATTTGAACTAAGGTGCTTCTGACTTGAAGGGTGAAGCTCTATCTCCTACACTACCTAGTTGACCCCTATGAAGCTTACCTTTTATTAGAGGAAAGAATATTGAAAGAGAAGACATAAATAGTGAAGTTGTCCTATAAGGACCACAGCCTCAGTGGTCAAAAAGTAAGATGGAAGTCTGGGTTCTGAGAAATATAAGGTAAAAATGAATCAATCCAAACTCAGAGCAGTTCCAAGGATGGAATACAAGGTTTATATGGAAAGGGGTTAAGGATGATGGCTGGAATGGAGAGAGTGGAGAAGATTTCAGATTCATCAAATATGACTTCTCATTCAGTCTTCTTCTTGCCATTCATCCTTCAGTTTTGTAGATGGCCAACAATTCATGGGTTATATTTTGACTTGTGTGAATCGGATTTAAGTGAGCCAGAATTGCAATCATCACCTTCATTCTCTCTTCCATAGTCACCAAAGTCCAGTGGCAGGACAAAAATCAAAATGACTAGCAATGGCCTAGGACACAGTAGATGATCTTAATATCTGGTTTCTGTCCAAACTAAGTATTCCACAATATCTGCTTCAGCCATCTTCATGGTCATTGGAACAAATTATTCCAATCTTCCCATTCTACCAAGGTAAGTTTTATATAGTTGAGGTAGACATCCTCCTAAATCAGTGATAGGTTTCAGGCCTGACAGTTACCTTCAACCTGCTTTAGCTCATTTGTTAAGATGATTTTTATCAGAATGTGAGCATTGTATCTGCTACAATTTCTTGGAGCCACAGATGAGAGTTGGGTGACAAGTGGACACCAAAGGCAGATGAGCAGCCCTGCACAAGCCCTCACACCAGAGGTGCTATTTCTCTCTGGACACCATAAACACCCCTAACCAAAAAGGATGCTTTGTGCTGATCTTCATAGAGCGTATGCCTTCTCCTGTTTCTTTGTCTTGGTACATATTGCCCCACCCCATCCCTACTTCAAGAACTTGAAATGCATTTGATTTCCCTACCATATATTCAAGAGAACAAAAATTATTTAATCTCTTTTCCTCCCATGAATCACCCAGTGCTCGACACCTTGTGGGAACTTAACAAATGCTTATCTAATGAATAACTCAAAAGAAGAATGTATGGCCACATGGTGCTAGTTTTACAGCTTCCTAGCTATGTGACTTTAGACAAGTAAAATTTGAGCTTCAACTTCTTCATTTCAAAATTAGAGTGTTAGACCAGATGGAATCTAATGTTTCTCCCTCCAAACCTTTGATCCTATAAGAATTACTTTGCAATGGTGAGTAAATCTTTCCCCAAGTTCTATTTCTAACAATACTGGCTTTACAACCCTTAGAGAGACACCTAACTTCGTAATTCCCAAGATAAGTCTCTAAGAGTATTCCTGATTGAGGTTCTAACCTTTATTGGTAGAATCTCCTCCTCTGACAGTTTTCTACACCAAAGAAATCATAGACCCAGGGCTTATATCTATGATTGTATAATGTGCACTGTATCTGAATTTAGAGGACTTATATTCAAATCTCTCTTCTTTTATGTCTCTGAGCTAGAGTAATCAACTTCCACTTTCCAGACCCTCAAATTTCATGGGCTCAAAAATGAGGAAATTTAAGTATAATGAAGTTAAATGTTTGTGAAAGTTGCTTCCACCTCCAAACCTCATGACCTCTAAGCCTCTTTCCATCTTCTTGATTTATCAGAAAGCTGCTGCTGCATTTCTACATAAGTGTGACTCTGTCACTCAACATTAATGGGCATCCTAGATAAATCATAACCACATAATAAAGAACAAGATAGTATTTGGTTTCTGGAATGCTGTCAAATTGAAGAGATTTGAAGACATAAAGAGATTTTTTTTTCACATACAATCCTTTTCTAGTCCACTTAATCTTTGAAACTATCATTGCAATATTGTTGTCTATATAGGAGTCTTCTAAAATGCTTTAATTAGAAAGTAATTTTCCCTTATACTGACTTAATTCATGTTGACATTCTACACACTTTTTCTAATTCTAGAAAAAAAAAAGAACAAGCCTGCCTAGAAGTAAGAACAATTTTTAGTACAGAAAATAGGACGGTGGGGTACTGCAAAGGGACATGAGTTCAGGGAATAAAATTCTTCTTCTATTCCAATAAGAGCTTTGGCTATTTGGGTAATTTTGTACACTTTTTTACATAAATGAAAAATATCATCATGGTTCATTTCAATTCATTGTTGTTATTGTTTCTTTCAGTTTGCAAGCTTTACTTAGGACAGTATATGTATTATACTGGAAATCAAGAATTTTTGACCATAGGGCCAGAATTTTAAATTCTGAGGAACAGTTAGAAATTTGCATGGATCAATCAATGAAAACAAAATATTATTAAGTAATATTTATGTACTTAAATAAAGGTGGAGAGGTCACTGGGTTAATCAAGTACTCAATTTTGAGTAAGTGGCAAGATATATGTTACCTTAAGTAGGTGAGAAAATGCATGTTTTAATCATTCAATAATAGACTTTAGATTAAGTTTAAAAAATGATTTGGTTATTTTTTATTCTTAGTTCTGGAGACAACCATGACTTATAATACTGACTAATTAAAAATAGCTGTGAGTTGGATTCAACTCAGAAGTTAAAGTAGAAACTAAAGTTAAAGTACAATTTGAATTTCAAAATCCCAAGTATTGGCAAGTATGTTGGAAACAGGTTATTATGGCTCAAAAGAATGAGCCTGAAATTTGCTTAAGAAAAGGGAACCTTGGTGGTTTTGGTCACTTGTCAAAGATTTTCCTCATTAGTAAACATTAACTTACTGCCTGTAAGCTTCCTTCCATCCTCAAGATTCTGATTTTTGAATTATATCTCTACTTAACTGTGTAAACTTAGGCAAACCACTTAAACACGCTGAGACTGTTTCCTCATATGTAAAATGAGGGGTTTGATGGATATCTCATCTCTAACAACTTTTCTAGATGTAACAAACTGCATTCATGAATCTGTGAGCTGCTCTGTCAACCACTTCCTCAGTTTATGAGAAGGGTAGTGAAATTTCCAATAAAACCGAGTTTATATGAAGGTCCTAAAGTCAACCTGAGGACAGAGGAGTTTATAAAATATTGAATTTTATGATCCTTAAGTAGAAGTGTATATTGTCCAAGTGTCCCTTATGGTCCTAAAATGGACATTATTCCTCCCTGGGCCCTAGGTTGAGAGATATGTTAGGTTACTGGGAAGGGTTGGATAACTTGCCTAGTAACAGTTTTTTCTGTTGTTGGACCCCTGTCAAAATGTTACTCCCCTTTGGTTTAATATCTGATGAACTGTTAACAGTCATTTTTTTGTTTAGTCTTTTTCCCAAGGTAACCACCTGTGCCCCACCTAATGTTAGACCCCCATTGCCAGGTAACCACCTTCTGTTGAGCACTCCCCCTTCCTGACAACTATGACAATCAGTCTTTGATTGGATCCCTCTCCTGGCACCTCTCCTCTGTTGGGGTCCTTTGCCTAGTATCACCCTGACAACCCCCTCTGTTTTGGGGGCTCTTGCCTAACAACAAGCCCCCCTCTTGCTCTGTTAGAACTCCGTTTGTTGTGGAAACCACAAGACTGTACTGAGTAGCGCTGAAATGCTTAAAATGCACTCACCCACATCAGTTCGGGGCTGTCTCTTCTGGGTCTCTACATAAGGCAGCCGCCAGCCTGGCTAATAAATGACGCTCTCGAAATTCCTAATTGACTTTTGCCTGTGACTTATTAACTCCCTCCATTTCAGTCCAAGTTTTAGTAGTTCCAAATGTTAAGTGTGCCACAATATTGAGAATTCTCAATATCTCCTTCTTCTTCCCATATCCCAAAGAAATGAAAACCATGCATGGTTTTTGCTTATGTCATTTCTCTTGCCTTGTCCTCATGTCTTATTTCTGCTCCTCTAAGCCTGAGTTCTTCTGGAAAACGATTTGAAATCACACACAAAATGTATCCCCTGTTTATGGCCTTTGATCCAGAGATCTCATGAGTGCTCTAGAAAGGTCCAAGACAGAAAGAAAGCTCAACTAGATGTCAACATAATGGCAAAGGGAATGTTTGAAGGAAGACTGTATAAACTGTTGTGGTATATGAATATGTGGTATATGAATGCAATGGAATATTATTACATCATTAAAATGAGAACTACTAGGCATTCAGAGGATCAGAAGATGTGTGTAAGTTGATGTAGTTTAAAATAATGAGAAACAGAAAAGTTTAAAAAGGTAAATAGTGAGATCAGTAAAACAAACTGAGACCTAAGTAATTAAACAGCCAATGGAAATCTCATCAAGTGGATAATGAAAGACATTATAGTATCATAGATAGCTATCTGAAAGGAAACTCAAAAACTGTCTAGTCCAAATTCCTCATTCTTGCACATGGTGAAATTGAGGTTCAAAAGTATTACTTGAGTTGGTGTCAAAAAGTCACTTCATATCAGAAGCAGAATCTGAACCTAGGTGGATATGAATCCAAATTCTGTTTGCTGTTAAATCAGGATGAATTTATTAAGCACCTACTATAAGTCAGGTACTTGCTTAAGCAATGGAGACAGAAAGAAAGGAAAAATGCATTCCCTGCTCTCAAGGACTTCACAGTATAGTAGGGGAGACAACATGAAAACCACTATAGACATAAGATGTGCACATTATAAATTGGAGATATTATCCTTCTCCCCCTTTTAATTGAATTTATCACAAATATGATGATCAGAATTGGGGTATAAATATAAGACAAAATAATACTTAGAACACAGCTATTCATTAACACCAAACACCTCACACTTTGAGGTGAAATATACCTACCTTAGTTGTAAAACAGAGAGATATTTAATAAGTGAGTCAACAGAACTGTTTGCAACTAGATCACTATCTCACTTATCTTGTCAGAGAGGCAAGGTGTTATTTAAAGCATAATACTATATACATTGTGAGATGAAGTGATAATATCTCTTTCTTTTTTTAGCTAAAGTTTTTCTTCATTTAAAGGTAGGGTTTAATTCTGGTCAGGCTTTCAGGAATGACTGTGATATAAAATTTAAAAAGCTTTTAAAAATATTGAAATAAACAAGAAAGTACTCAGCTGTTTCAAAATCTGATAAAGAAATTTGATATAGTATTGGATAAAAGAAGTCACCGATAACTTCCTCAAAGAATACCTTGTTAACAATACATTGTTGTACTGATTGCTTGGGGGTATGTAATAATTTTGATATGGCTCCATTTTGAGAGTAATGGTCATTTGCATGGACTTTGGTTCAGAACAGCTGATATCTATCAGAATGGAATTGATTTTCCCACCTTTAGATAATGTTTTGTCAGTTGACTGATGTTCATTCAGCTGTCCTCCATTACTCCCTTGTGTTGTGTTTTTAATTTTATGCTTTTAGAAATAGATTTTACTCCAAGAAACAACGGCAAATGTGAAGCTCTTAAAGAGAATACTTTAATGATGTTTTTATTGACATGAACAAACCCCAATATCTAAAATAGTTTTAGACAGAAATTTATTAGGTTATTTGATAAAGGAGAGTGAACCAGAAAAGGAGGTCCAGGCTCTAAAAGGGTTACATTATATTGGATTTGAAAAAAAGTGCCCACAAATAAATCACACCTAAACAGTTAAGCAATTTTTTCTGAGAGGCCAATTTGAAATTAATATATATTGAGATAGAAGCAATTGTAAATATTCAAGAAAATTTGGACAAAGCTAAAAACCAAAGGAACACAAAATACAAGTATGGGTGGACCAATCAAAGTTCCTGAGTATGATAATACAAAACAGGAATGCTTTGTGTGGATCCAGGATCAGAGGGAACCCCTAATGCCTTGTAGTCATCTCTAACACTCCTAGAGAGTTACTGTGATCATGTGATGTAGTGGAGTAAGGTAGATAATGTTTAATCACATAAAGTTGGATTTAAACAGCATGATAATTTTCCCCAATGATATAATAAATTGTTTTTCCAACACACTGCTTGAGGTAGCAATCAGTTGTTGCTTTGGAGAAGTCGAGACTTTTTGGTATATTTATGCCACAAGGATAAAGCATGGAAGATACAGAATTCAAAGGAAAGTGAGGTTGAAAATGAAAAAAATGATTTTTAATAGCCTAATTACTTTTATAAGAAAATCAAAGGTTTTCATAGGGATCTGACCATTTGTGATTGTCTTATTGATTCTATATAGTGTTATTCAGGCATATCAACACTGAGCAAAAAAAATGAGATTCTTTTCAAAGCTAGTAAAAATGTCTATGAGGGAAAAAACAAAAATGTTCTTAGGTAAAGCTAAGCAAAGATTGAGAAGCAAAGATTAGGAAAAACAATTTTTTTATTAACAAAATTCACTTTTTCATTAAATAGTATAACAAAATCATTGTTAGACATCCAGTCGAACCCTTAAAATGTAACATCTGGGCAATTTCATCAAACTAAGAGGAATCCACTACTGAAAAAACTTGGCAATTTTCCATTTCCAATTGCCTTGGCATTCTCATTGCCTATAAAGGAATGAAGAACTCTGATAAGTATACCGGAAAGTAGACTTTCTCCAGAAATATGAAAATCCACAAATGGAGATGAAATACTGCATTTGTTGCACACCATAAGAGGTTACAAAATTTATTCAAGAGGTCAAGATTTAACAGGCTCCAGTGGACTGGGAAATATTTTGATTTAAATCTCATTGAACAATAATGGGTTATAGATAAGGCAAAACCTATAGAAATAGACTTTGTTAAATGTATGATTAATATCCAGTGTAATAACAGTGTAAATTCATGAGAAAGAACTGAAAAATCTGTATTAAAATTCTTATTAACTTAATGCCAAATTTGTAAGCAAGTAATTGAAAAATTGAACCAAGTTTATCAAAAATCTTATGAACTTAATCACAAATTTGTAACCAAGAAATTGAAAAAAGAGGCAAGGGAATTTTAGACATAAACACTTGTAACATTTTATTGTATAACAAGCAGGATTTTACTTTGAACCAATTTAAGATGAATAACAAATGCTTAGTTGAACTAACCAACTAGTATGATTACCACCACCACCTCCACTGTCATCAATAACCATGAATAACATTTAAACATCACTTTAATATCTGTAAAGTTATAGCATATGTGTATATACATATACACATATACATATTATCTCATTTGATCTTCACAGCTACCAGACAATGAAATACTAAAGGAAATGGAATAGCTATTCAAATTTAAATTCTTAAGACTGAATTCAACATTATTCATTTAGAAAATGAATAAGAATTTCTCAGTGGAAAAAGAAACAATAGCAATCATACCATGTTGAAGTTTCTGCCTTTATATGTTAAAGAAACTTTCCTTTTTTGAAGTGGGGAATTTGCACATTTTCCAAAAGTATACATGATGGTAGAAACAAAAGATACTTTTCCAAAAACCCTGTGGTTCTTTTACTACAAATATGATTTTTTTAAAATAAAATGTGCTTTTTCTTCCATTACCAACCTTCAACAACATGGACTAATCTAGTCATATTATTTTGATCAGTTTCCATGAAATCATCTATCATTAGTCATATATCCAGCATAATATTTTCACTTCATTTATCTGGAGTTCTTGATTTCATGAAAGTAGGACAACAAGAGAAGATGAACACCTTTAAAGGTCTAATCAAGAACAAAACTATCATTAAAGGTATGGAACAAAATTATCGAGCCTTTGGTGTCCTCTGTGTTTAATATCTCAGGTAGATCTGCAGTATAGACCCAAGTAAAAATGAACAAGTAAAACAAACAAAAACAAACAGCTTTTACTTGATCATATGAACACATTGTATGTGAACAAAAATCATAGATGTATAAGGCAAATCACTCAGGGAATCAAATATCTTCCATTCCAAATCACAATTGTATCAATAGGTCTTACCTGATTCTCTCTTGTCCAAACAATCTGCTTTTCAGACATAATCAAATGATCAGTTTCAGATTAATAACCAACCCAATGACTGGTAAATGGAACACAGGATGGGTGGTAGACCTGAAATCAGGAAAAAATGGAGTTCAAATCTAGCCTCAGATTCTTCCTAGATTTGTGACCCTGGGTATGTAATTTACCCACTTAGGGTCAGGCTTTTATTCGCAGAATGTAGCAGATCATGTTTGTGTGTCTGTGGGTTTTAGTGTATTATGTTTTGATTCGTTATATGATTTCTTCCACTTATGTCAGTGTGACTACATAACATCACTATAGTGAAACTATGCTCAATAGGAAAGTATATGTCGAACCTATACAGAATTGTATGCTGTCATGGGGAGGGAGGGGGGTAGGGGGGGAAGGTGTGGGGGTATAAAATCTTAATTTTAAGGAAGTGATTGTAGAACATTTATAAATAAATAAAATAAAATAATAAAAAAAGAAAAAAAAAGTAAAATAAGAAGATTGAACCCTTGCAATTCTGAATCTGTGATCCCAGGTTCAGATTCTCCATGATATTTCCTATCACTTGGAGGAAGTCTCAAACTGTGAGAGTTTCTTGTGACCCCATTCATTATTTGAGCAATATGCCATTTTCTTATTCCTGTAACATAGTAGTCCTGTATCCTTCACTTTTATAAAAATCATATTATCATATTTTAACAAAATCAGACTGACATATTTATGTAGTTATTTTACATTTTTGCTAGTGTAAACATCTTTCCACATGTAATAGTGAAGAGAAGGCTGCAATAGCAAGGACACAGGCATACATTGGAGGATCTGCTGAACATGCTCTTAGATCTGTTTTTCTAAAAGGAAAGTAACTTTTGAAGACTCAATAATAAATTTAATTAAGCACATTCATGATTCACTTAGTTCAGTAGAAAAAGTCATCACCCCGAATTTCAGGGAAAATACAGAGAAACAAAGATCAACAGGCAGGGCTTCCAACTGTCTGACCATAAGCAATACATACATAGTTACCACAGAGAGAAGCACCAACATCTGGGTTTTCAAAACTGGAGGACTCCTTAGTGCCTGACCAGAGTCTACTCTGGCCAAATAAACACTTTCAATGAGTAAACCCCAAAGTAAAACCTCACCTCAGAGTATTTAAACACTTTTCAGAGCCAGAAGGAATCACAACCCTTGAGAAGCAGAGCCTTATTAGAAATTAACAAAAGGTGTGGGCTTCCAACAACAACAACAACAAAATATCTCCCCAAAACCCATTAAAGGGTGGGGAAGAATGTTCATTAGCATTATAGAAGTAAGAAGAAGAAGAAATAGCTGGTATTTATATAATCCTTATTATATGCCAAGACACAGTGATAAGGACTTAGTAATTTTTTTTTCATTCTCTGTATTTTATTTTATGCATTTCAAAACACAATTCTAAGAAAGGATCCATAGGTTTCCAAGCCACAGAAAATGTGAAAAAACCCTGCTTTAGCTGGACCAGTCTGTGGGGAAGAGGCAGGATCCACTGAAAGCTAACTTATATGAAGATGCCCGCAGGCTCAGCCTGGCAGAGGAGACTGGAGATCCATCAGAAGGCTGCAGCCAGAGTCAGGAGGGGAGGGAGGGGTAGATACAAGAGAGATAATCCATGATGATGCCATTGGATGACAGCTGATTGGGCTTAAAGCCCAAGGCTCAAGCAGGACAGCAGAGACAGCTTCAGACAACGAGGCTACCTTGTGGGGAGGGTCTGAAGAAAGACACTGGACTCTAGTAAGGGCTGGCAAGACTGAGGCA
This sequence comes from Potorous gilbertii, assembly GCA_028658325.1. Classification (NCBI taxonomy): domain Eukaryota; kingdom Metazoa; phylum Chordata; class Mammalia; order Diprotodontia; family Potoroidae; genus Potorous; species Potorous gilbertii. The sequence goes on along the minus strand of CM053769.1, from coordinate 475,444,810 downwards.
CAGGGGTGGGGATTGGTCAGCTGGGTGCTCACAGACAGGTCCTACCCAGTTCTCTGAGGTGCTGGCATACCTAGGAGAATCTTGGGTCTTGGCATTGGGTGGCCTGAGGCACCAAGGATGGGGCTGAATTCCTGTCTCCTAGGAGGCCTAGGGCTCAAGGCTCATGCCAGGTTCTGGCTGTCCCCCCCAACCCCCATCCCTCCCAACTTCACTCTTCACTTAGACTGAGCCTAAGGTTCCAGGAGGCACTGAGCGCAGTCCCAAAGGCATGTATGTCGTTCTCTGCGGCTACCTGTAGCAGCATCCTCAGCATGATGATATAACTGGCCTTCTCCTATTCTTCCTCCTCCCCTTACTCAGTCCGATAATCCTGGCCATGGTAGTCCCCATCTCCAGGGAAGCCCAGGGGCTTGGTAGGTGCTGTGTCTCTGAACCTGAGGAAGCCTCATACGAATCCTCCGCACTCTGTTCCTCATATGAATCATCGTAGTCATGGCGGGGCTCCTGACTGCCAAAGTTCCGGGGATAGGAGCGGTAATCCATGTCGCGATAATCGTGATCTCTCTGACTCCGGCTGTCCAGCCCGTCATTCTGGAGACCGTGGTCAGTGGCCTTAGTAATTATTGTCTCACTTGATACTCACAATTACCTAGGAAGCTAGACACTATTGTTATCATCCTCATTTTACAGGAGAGGAAACTGAGGCAGGCAGTAACTAAATGAGATGCACAAGGTCACAAAATTGATAAGTACCTGAAGTTATATTTGAATTCAGGACTTCTGGTTGCCAGGCCTGGTCCTCTGAGCTGCCTAATGATAATAAATATAGTAATAGTGATGGTGATGAGGATGATAGCATTCATTTACGTAATATTACAAAATTTGTAAATGTCTTTCTTATCTCATCTCATCATCAGGTGCTTTTATTTTCTTCATTTTACACATAAGGAAACTGAGGTTAAGAGATTAAGTGACTCAGGAATACAGAGCTCATTTACAAATGCTAAGAGTAAACACAATTGTTTTTAAAAGATAGATAGTTTATAATAAAGAAAACACAATTTCAGTTTTCTTCAAACAAGAGAGTTTTTTTTATTTTTATTTATGATGCCCTTCTGCAGCCTTCTTTTTTTTCAAGACATGTGTTACTTACTTGATTTTGCTAACCTTTTAAAAAATGAACACTCTTTGGAAAGATATACACTCCTTGAGGTCAGAAGCTTTCTATTTTATGTGACCTATAAGTAGGAAGCAAGAAAACCAAATTTTCAGAACTCATTCAAGGAGATGATGATTAATGTTGTAGCTTTCCCACAGGAATTAAGGTGTAGTGAGTTATGGAGACCTGGTATCAAAGATGAATCCATGAGGTTGATCAGTAGGTGGTTTAATTTCTGCTAGTTTCTGTCAGAGTATGGATGCATATTGCCCTCCACCACCACCTCCCTCTGTCTGAGGATCTCACCGAAGTAGCAATGATTCTCCTCTTTTGACTACACAGCAATAAGGGGGTATCAGGAAGCATCAAAATGTGTGCTCAGAGAGGCACCCACTCTCCACCAAGAGACAGAAAATCGGCATATTTTATAAACAAACTAATATTTTGTGGGAAGGTGCTTTTCCCAGCTCACAGAACTACATAATTGTGACATAATTTCCTAGCCCTTTTTAAAATGTTCTTTTTGCTTATTTATATGGTTGTTGATGGTTTGTACATGGAGGCACCATAGGGCTGCTAAGGAGAGGAGGGAAAGAAATGTTCTTTCTTCCCTCACTAGAAACTCCATAGGAGAGCTCATGGAGTCCCATGGTAACAGAAAGAGACATTGGTTTTTCCTTTTAAGCCTATGGAGTAAACAGTTCTGCTAGGTTCAGCTGTCAATCATCCCCACCACAGGTTCTCACAATGAACTACTTGAGACTTAACAATAAAACATTGTGTCTTCTGTAAGCACAAGGCCACAGGGACCCACAAAGTATTATGCTATCCCATAGCAGGAGTCATTCAGCACACCTCTTTCTCCAAGAAAAGGCCTCAATCCAATAACACCTTGCTTTACTCTCAAGGGTAAAATTTTAAAGATGGAAACAGAAACAATTCTAAACAAGATGAAATAAGGGAGATTAAAGCAAGATAGAAGTGCATGAACAGGGAAGTCACTGCCCAACATAAATACTGAAAAGTCATTTACAGAACATAGAAATAGAATCAGGTAAAATAAAACAACTGCTAAAAAGTGCTAAAGCCTTGTGACATTATTGTCGGGAAAGATTAATCCTAGATTCAGTTAAACCTGTTGCTCAATGCATTGTGAAATAAAAATATATTTGAACATTACTAGGAAAATTAGAAATGATCAAAGAAGTCGTATGACTGTTCTTCAAGGTAGATGGGGTAACTATTCAGTTGAGTGGACAGTGAGCAGTAAGGACCAGTGAAAAACGAAGACCAACTGAGCTATTTTCTTTTTGGTTTCCCACATACTGAAAATCATTCTTGAACATAAGAAAACAAAACAAAAGTAATCACTAGATGTAAAGCCAGAAGGGACCACAGAAGTCACTTAGTTCAAGCATCTATTTTGCAAATGAAATTAAGGCAGAAAAATGTCAAAGAGATGAAGTTGTCTTGAGCAAGGTCACATACATAGAAAGTATCAGAGCGAAGATTTGAAGCCAGATTCTAGGAATCCATAGGAAAAACCCTTTGCATTGATCACACTGCCTACAAATATATTGAACTGAGGTGTTAGTGAGCCAGAAAATAGTTGCCATTTATGTATCCAAAAGTAGAGTTCTTCCAACTTCACCCTATCTAACAAAATATCTAAGATAATCTGAGTGCTAAGAAGACATCAAACTTGTCCAAGTTTATCCAAGTCTCCTGACCCTCAAAAATATATTCTCAGCACCTGAGGAGTGAGCACACACACACGCAAACACGCACACACACACACACAGAGTGCTAGCTACTTTGTTTTATATTTATGTGTAACATCAATTCTCTTTCCCTCAATATAATTCATGTTCCCTGAGGACAAGAACTACTTTATTTGAATCTTTGTACACTAAGAGTCAATTAGATAATTTTAGAGATACAGGAAGATGTCTATGAACCAATACAGAATGAAATAAACAGAAATGTATGAACAGTGTATTCTATGAGTATCAAAAATGAGTGTGTTGGAAGACTTCGATAAACTAGTGAATAAAATTAACAAAAGTAGAATCAAAAATATACAATACCAACATTGTGAACACAACTTTGAAAGCTCTAAGAACTCTGATAAATAGGAAGATTGCATAGTTTCTCACAGAAACTCCATTAAAGGACACCCAGGCCTGCTGTCTCTTCATTTTCTGCCAAGCTACACTTGTCTAAATTTCTACACTCTGGCAAGGGAACTTTTCCATCATGGAAGACCCCTTCACCCCTGTAATTCATACCTCACAAAGTATTCCTCACCCTATCAGAATCTCCTAGAACCTTCCTTTAAGGATTGTATTCAGGTCTCTTTCCCTATCGTGGTCTTCTCTGTTAGACATTTCCATTATATCGCCAGGCTAAGTAGCTCCTTCCTGATTCTCTCCTCACCAATAAGACTCTTTGTTGTGGTGCTTTCCCCCATGCATGTTTCTTGAATGTAAGTTTCTTGATATCTGAGATTTCTTTTTGATTGCATTTTTCTCCTATACTTAGTGTAGTGCCTGTCACTCTGTTGTTAACTGGTGACCATTCATAGGACTGATGTTGAAGTATACCATCTACCTCTTGATTATGGATTCAGGGAACAAGCATTTTTTGAACATGACCACTTAGGGAATATATGTTGTTTGATTATGCATATTTGTTTTCCTCTACCATCCCCTCAGGGAGTGTGGGTGAGAATAAGAGAAAAAATAGAATAGATTTCTTTTCATTAAGACAACATTTCATTTTAAAATACAAATAGGGAAAGAGACCCAGATAGGTTAAACATCTTGTTCAAGTTAACAGTCCTATTCATTGCCAGAGTCAAGATATTCAGTCCTAAGAAGAGCTATTTCCTGTTTCTAATTTTGCCCTGCCTTCTGACATTAACAGCATTTCAAACTAGAACCATCTTTTGATGATTATAATGTAAACCCTGGAGAGATGGAGAAATACCAACTGCACATACAGAATTATAATATCAGCTACTTAAGAACCCTTATGACTCTTTAAGTGCCATACAACAAAGCTCAAGTAGGAAAACATTACATGAAGTGCTTGAGTCCTGAGAGAGGAGGAGGGGAAGGACAGTAGATCAACTTCCCAAGACTTTCGTAAACTTTGTTTCCATAAACCAGGAAGCAGCTCAGAGGGAAAATAACAACAACAAATTTTCCCTACTTTTCATTCTAAATACTAAAAACACTTTAAATAATGAACTGATTTGGACCATTGGCTATTTTCAGGATTTGAAGGAGGTAGATAAATAAATGGTCTAGGTTTGGAAACTTGGGCATCTGTTGGTCAGTCCCATCATTTTATATGTGAGGAAATTGATATTCACTGGGTGGTCCATCCATAGGGGCAGAGCTGGAAGAGAACTCTGAAGCTAAATGGTCATTTTTTGTGCCAAAGTTATTTGGGTTAAGTGACTTGCCTAGGGTCACATAGCTAGAAAGTGTCCAAGGCTATATTTGAATTCATGTCCTCCTGATTCTAGAGGCATTACTCTAACCACTGCACTATGTAGGTGTCCTCCACTCCCTTTTAGGTGAGGCAATTAGGGTTAGGTGAGTTGCCCAGGGTCACACAGATACTATGAATCAGAGGTAGGACCTGAATCCAAATTGAACAAAGTCAGGTCCATTGCCCTTATCCAATGTACATTGATTCCTCTTTTTTTTAACCTCTACTAGACTCAGTTTCTTCATTTGACACTTGAGAATGGCATCCCTTTCAAATCTCTGGAGTGTATAATTAATAGCATGTAAAATTTCAGTTTTAACTTTGCCCCTAAGTGTCATGATAGTTATTTGTAACTTTTAGTTCCACTCTGGAAGGAAAAGTCAGTTGCTTAGAATTACTGATTTAGAGACAGAGGGAATATTAGTGGTTCTCCATTCCAAATTTAAGAAACACAGAAAGGTGACTTGAAAGAGGTCACACCAATAGTGTGTGTCAGGAGTGGAATTTTAATTCAGGTCTGCTGACTCCAAAAAAAGGAGTGTTAGCATTTACACCATTACCGTCTGTAATGCAGATCAAGATGGTTGTAGAGATTGTGTTATCATTAGTTGAATTGAATTAAAGGTAAAAATGTACTCCTCTAGATGCTACCATTTTCAAGAGATGATGCTAGGTTCTGACAGGAGGGGGTACCAAGACTGAAAAAAATTACATTCCTTCCCTCAAGGAACTTTCCAAGATGCAACAGGTGCACAGGTATGCAAGCATACAGGGATTTTTTTATTTGTTTTGTTCCATGTTCCATGTTCATATTGGTTTGGGGAATGATGAATGCGAAAAGTCAAATAAAGCAAATAATGCAAGTGGTATGAACATTTGCTCATATCCCCACTAATATCTCAATTACTGAGACTCACAGGTCATGGCAGTGAAAGTTCAAAGACTCCATGTTCCCACTGATACTTTCAGATTACTTGGCTCAATTACTAACCATTATTCAGTAACCGATTTTCCTCTGGAGTTCATTCAATCCAAGTTTTCCATTTAGATTTAGATTACGGTAGCTGTTATTTACTGATATTACAGTACTCTTTATTTTCTCAATGAGTTTATTGCCTAACTCACTGTATCTTCACCCCAACTCCCATCCTCATACAAGATGTGTTAAAATCATACCTTGTTCTGGTTCCACTGACCATCATTCCAGGCTTGTCCAGGTAGTAGAGTAAGTAATTATAAAAGTAATCAACATAAAGTGGCAATAGAAGAAAATAAAATGCAAAGGGGAACCTAGAAGTCCCATACTAACTGTCATATCAAAGGAACATTATTTATGAATGATCATATCCTGGCAATATGTGAGGAATTAGGGGACATCATCTAAGTTCTACTGTCAAGGGTTTTTATGTTGTGATATGTAAGTCTCCAATAAGCTTCAGATATTCACAGAACACCAAAAAGTACCAGTAATTTTGAGGTAATTTGTGCATGTTAACTTCAAAATTTTAGGGAATACTTTAGAAGATTGTCATATTTTAATGAACTAACACCAAGGTGGCAGAGATAATAGTTATTTTTCCCTTAAAAAGAAGAACAGCTTTAAAAATGAGATCTCAAGCACTTCCCACCAAAGTCCTCTTCCGTCTCCGTCAGGTCTATGTTGTCTGGTGCTCCCAACTCAATTCATGGTTATGTGAGTTATCATATCTGTCTGTCCTCCCCATATTCCTTAAACTTCCTATCTTCAGCACCCCATCTTCTGGCCCCATGCCATCTGTCCCTGTACTTTTTGTGATTTTTGCCCCATGCTCTCTGCAGTTACTAAAGTGTGATTAAACCCACTCCCATTTCCTACTACCAGTCAGTGTCTCTCCTGGAACATGGCCAAAAACCTGGGGGTGCCTGCCCCCATTTCATAATTTCATAAATTAATGATCGATTCACTAAGGGACTTTAATATGTATATTAATACTTTCTCAAGTATTTTAGGTTCACATTTCCTCAATCTACTCAATTCCTAAGACATGTTCCTCTAACCATTTTGCTACACAGAGATTACAATATGCACACCACACATCTTCCACATACTTTTTCATGAAAAACACCTGGAATTTCTATGACATGATTACAATCACCCATCATTCCAACTTTCTTTCTGCTTTATAACCCGATGTCCTTCATCCTCATGGTAAAGTCTAATCCTTTTACCACACTTGTGACTAGACTGTCCTCCCATCCTTACCTCAATCCCATACAAAATCACTGTCAATTCTAAACTATCTTCTACAATTGAACTCCTTAATCCCCATCCTATTTCTGATCATACCATGACAAATCCCAATCTTTTAATAGTGTTTTATTTTCCCTCAAATACAGGTAAAATAATTTTTAAGTTAAATTTTGTTTTCCAAGTTGTTTTCCTCTCTACATCTCTTCTCCCCTCCCTAAGATAGTAAACAATCTGATATAGGTTATGTATTCCAAACCCCAATCTTACATAACTCCCACTCTTGGTTATCTTACATCTTATTCAGATATTGTGGAACAGACCTAGAAAGAAAGGATTATGGTACTCTAATGACTGAGTTCTTCACCACCACAACCATCACTGTTGCTGCTGCTACTACTACATCTACTATTACTAGTACCACCACTACTACTACTATTACTACTTGTACTACTACTAATTCTATTACAATTATTACTTCTATTAATATTACTACTACCATGACTACTTTTAAAAATAATACTATTTGATATAACTAACACACATGTAGGACTTTAAGTTATGCAGATCACTTTGTAGCTATCACATTTAAACACATAATATTTTTTAATGTAGAATCCTAGTAATAATCTCATTTGACAGATGAGTAAATTGAGAATGAGAAGTTAATTGACTTGCCAAAGGTCACATAAGCAATTAGATATCTACCTCTGGAATTGATTTCATATCTTACTGATTCCAAGTCTGATGGTGTTTCCACTATGCCACCTAAATACCTAATTTTAACTGGGCCCTCAATATTGAAAAGCAATCACTTTACAACACACCCCCTTCCACTGCTTTATGCTTTCATTTAGCTGGTTTGGTCATTCCAAATCTTTTCATTTCTCTTTAAACTTCCCATGGTTCCTCCCCTCCTCAACTGAGGACATCACACTATACTTCAATGAAAAAAAGAGTGGGCGGAGCCAAGATGGCAGAGTAGAAAGACATACATATGCTGGCCCTCCTCGCCACAGCCTATGAAATAACTGTAGAGAGGGAATCTCAACAAATTCTGGAAGAGCAGAAGTGGAGAACAACAAAGTAGAGGAGATTTCCAGCCTAGGTTGACCAGAAAAACCAACTGGAAACGTCTGTTGCACTGGACATAGAGCAGAGACTAGCCCAGCCCAACCTGGCCACGTGGCCCAGCTCTGGGAGGAGTATACCTAGGGGACTGAATACCCAGTCATAGTAGCAGCAGTTCACAGATCCCTCAACCCACAGGCGCCAAAGGTCAGTCACAGGGTTTTTTCAGGTGGCTGGGAAGGGTAAGGGCCTTCGCATAACTCTGGCCTTAGGCAGTGGTCATAGAGGCCACATCAGGCAGGGAGCAGCAGTTCCCACAGGAGTCCCTATAACATACCACGAGTTGGATAGTAAAAATCCCTGGGAGCACTGAGCAACTGACTCTTTCCTCAGTCCTGTGTGGATGCTCTGTGGCAGATGATTTTTATCTCACACTGAATGGTGGCCCTGACCCCGGAGCTTATCTGAATCTGAGCCCCCAGTGCTGGCTTGGTAGAAATGGAGACCAGGTGGCTGTGGAGAGGAAACTGCTAAGATTCTGGGCACAAAAATTCTCTGTCTGCTCCCAGACCACTGGACATGCTTGATTGTGCCACCTTGGAAGAACTGAGATCCCAGAAGATACCCTCCTTTTCACAAAGGACACAAAAGTCAAGTAAATAGTTGGGAAAATGCCCCTAAAAGGGAAAAAATAAGACTATAGGTTACTTTATTGGTGAGCAGATATCTTCTCCCATCCTTTCACATGAGGAAGAACAATGTTTATCATCAGGGAAAGACATAAAAGTCAAGGATTCTATATCCCAAATTTCCAAATATTCAATGGGCTCAAGTCATAGAAGAGCTCAAAAAGGATTTTGAAAATCAAGTAAGAGAGGTGGAGGAAAAATTAGGAAGATAAATGAGAGAGATGTAAGAACAGCATGAAAAGCAGGTCAATACCTTGGTAAAGGAGACCGAAAAATGCAGGAGAAAATAACATCTTGAAAAATAGGCTAACTCAATTGGCAAAAGAGGTTCAAAAAGCCAATGAGGAGAAGAATCATTTCAAGAGTAGAATTAGCCAAATGGAAAAGGAGGTTCAAAAGCTCACTGAAGAAAATAGTTCTTTAAAAATTAGAATGGAACAGATGGAGGCTAATACCTTTATCAGAAAACAAGTAATCACAAAACAAAACCACAAGAATGAAAAAAATGGAAGATAATGTGAAATATCTCATTGGAAAAACATCTGACTTGAAAAATAGATCCAGGAGAGACAATTTAAAAATAATGGAACTACCTGAAAGTCATAATCAAAAAAAGAGCCTAGACATCATCTTTCATGAAATTATCAAGGAAAACTACCCTGATATTCTAGAACCAGGGGGCAAAACAAATTTTGAAGAATCCACCTATCACCTCCTGAAAGAGATCCAAAAAAGAGAAACTCCTAGGAACATTGTGACAAAATTCCAGAGTTCCCAAGTCAAGGAGAAAATATTGCAAGAAGCTAGAAACAAACTAGTCAAGTATTGTAGAAATTCAATCAGGATAACACCGGATCTTATACCTTCAACATTAAGGGATCGAAGGACGTGGAATATGATATTCCAGGAGTCAAAAGAAGTAGGACTAAAACGAAGAATCACCTATCCAGCAAAACTGAGCATAATACTTCAGGGGAAAAATGGTCTTTCAATGAAATAAAGAACTTTCAATCATTCTTGATGAAAAGACCAGAGCTGAAAAGAAAATTTGACTTTCTAACACAAGAATCAAGAGAGGCATCAACAGGTAAACAGCAAAGAGAAATCGTAAGGGACTTACAAAAGTTGAACCATTTACATTCCTACATGGAAAGACAATATTTGTAACTCTTGAAACTTTTCAGTATCTTGGTAGTTGGTGGGATTACACACCCCCAACCCCCCCCCCACACACACACACATACACACACACAAAGAGAGACAGAGAGCACAGAGTGAATTGAATAGGATGGGATCATATCTTAAAATAATGAAATTAAGCAATGAGAGAGAAATATATTGGGAGGAGAAAGGGAGAAATGGAATGGGGCAAATTATCTCTCATAAAAGAGGCAAGTAAAAGATTTTTCAGTGGAGGGAAAAAGGGATAGCTGAGAGAAAAAACCTGATGCTTACTCTCATCATATTTGACAAAAGGAAAGAATAAAATGCACACTCACTTTGGTATGGAAACCTATCTTACAGAACAGGAAAGTGGGGGAGAAGGGGATAAGCAGGGTAGGAGGATGATGGAAGGGAGGACAATGGGAGGAGGGAGCAATTAAAAGTCAACACTCTTGGGCAGGGACAGGATCAAAAGAGAGAATAGAAGCAATGGGGGGCAGGATAGAATGGAGGGAAATATAGCTAGTGTTACACAACACAACTATTATGGAATTCATTTGCAAAACTACACAGATATGGCCTATATTGCATTGCTTGCCTTCCCAATGGGGATGAGTGGGGAGGGGAGAGGAAGAGAACTTGGAACTCAAAGTTTTGGGAACAACTGTTGAGTATTGATTTTTCATACAACTAGGAAATAAGAAATCTAGGTAATGGGGTATAGAAATTTATCTTGCCCTTCAGGATGAAAGAGAAGATGAGGATAAGGAAAGGGAGGGATGATAGAAGGGAGGGCAGATTTGTGATGGGATAATTAGAATTCCCGGCATTCTGGGGTGAAGGGATGGGAGAAATGGGAAAAAATTTGGAGCTCAAAATTTTGTGGAAATGAATTTTGAAAACTTAAGTAAGTAAATTTAAATCCAAAAAAGAAAAAATGCCTTTTGGAGAGAGCTTCCTCTATCCCCCACTTCCTCGTTTGAAACTACTCAAATATCTCCATCTTATTTACTCCTTCTTCAACCCCCATCATCCATCTCCCTTGAAGAAATTGACTATATACTCATTGTAAACCCTTATTGAGGTCACATGATTTCCTTGTCACCAGAGCCACTAATTTCCTATGTTTTCGTATTTAGAAACAGACTCAAAAAAAGATTAGTTGTTATCAAATCATCACATCTCAAAAAAGAAAGATCCTTGGAGTCTCTTTTCATGAAAGTAGTAATGTGCTCAGTGGAGGAAGTCATCTCCAAGATATGTAAAGGACAAAGCAAACTTTCCCTAGCTAGTGGCCAAACCACTTAGTCTAGAACAACAACAACAAAAAGTTGATGCATTAAATAATCAGAATAAAAGGGACTGTTCACTCAAACATTCCATGGCAATGTCCTAGAGATAAATCAGCTTTTATTAAATATCCTCTTTCCCAAATGCTCAGAGAAATAGCATTCTGCTATAATCTCATTACTCTAAGGTGACGAGATGACAGAGTGATAATCAACAACAGAGATTAATCAACTGTTGACTGTATGGATGTACATTTCAATTACACATGTGTTCATTAAATATCTGCTATGTGGCAGTTAGTTAACATTTAACAAGCTTGTTATTCAATGAAAGACAAAAAGTAATCCCTTACCTCAAGGAACACTTATTTTAGTGATGGAGTCAACATTAAAGGGCTATTTGGTGGCATAGTTGATAGAGAACCAGGCCTGGAATCAGGAAGACTCATCTTCAGAAGTTCAGATTTGGTCTCAGATATGTATTAGTTATGGAATCTTGTGTTTCATAAATAACACACAGGAGGCACCAGCCCCTCACAGGTTCACTATTGATTTGGTCAGACAGGAAATACAAGACTACAACTTCAGAGGATTAATGACCTTACTTTATTCTAGTCTAGTTTTCTTAAGAGGGAGTTCTTGACCATGGGATCACTGATTCCTATAGCATTTTCTAATCACTGTTCTTGCAGGGCTAACATGATAAAACAGGAAAATGATAAATGTTGGAGAGAGTGCAGAAGAGTTGAACACTAATTTGTTGTTGGTGGAACTATGAGCTCATCCAACTGTTCTGGAGAGTGGTTTGGATCTATGCACGAAGGGCTACAAAAATGTGCATACTCTTTGATCCAGCAATATTGCTACTAGGACTGTATCCCCAAGAGATCATAAAAATGGGAAAGGGTCCCACATGTACAAAAATATTTACAGCAGCACTCTTTGTGGCGGCCAAAACCTGGGAATCAAGAGGATGCTCATCAATTGGGTAACGGCTGAATAAATTATGGTACATGAATGTAATGGAATACTACTGTGCTATATGAAATGATGAACAGGAAGACTTCAGAGACACTTGGCAAGACTTATATAATTTGATGCTGAGAGAAAGGTACAGAACCAGGAGAACTTTGTACATGGCAACGACCACAGTGTGCGAGTTTTTTTCTGGTAGATCTGTAACTTCATTGCAACGTGAGGGCTTAAAAAATTTCCCAATGATCTTCTAAGACAAAATGCCTTCCACATAAAGAGAAAGAACTATGGAATTCAATCGCAGAAAGCAGTAGATCTTTGAGTGAGTGTGTGTGTGTATTGCGTTTTGGCTTGTTTAGGTGATTTCTCCCACTCATTTTAATTATTCAACACAGCAGGACTATAATGAAAATGTATTTAAAAGCAACACATATGTAGAACCTATACAAAATTGTATGCCGTCTCAGGGAGTGAGGGGGGAAGTAGAGGGGAAGAAAGGGAAAATAATAATCTAAGTTATATGGTAGTTATTGTAGAACACTAAAAGTAAATAAAATTAATAATAGTAATAATAATATAAAAAAGCAAAAAAAAGGCGGGGGGAGCAACTATCCCTATATCTTGATGAGATCAATTAAGATAGGCACAACATTCTGGCTAAATCCCCTCAAGACTCAATGGGGACCAGTTGAGGCAGGTACACGCATTCCTCTATGCATTACTCAAATCCCAAATGGATTCCCCCATGGATTTCCCCACTCTCTGAACAGTGTCCAATTGCTTTATCGGGAAGTAGACAAAGAAGGCATCTTGCCAGCAACAGCCTCACAGATTAACTTTAGCAATATCATCATTAAGCACAAGTCTACTAAATATCACATTACATGACCTTCTATCTCACTATGCAGCTTCATTAGGACTACCTATCCCTACAATTCTAAGAAATACTATCTAGAATCCTTGGGGCTATTCTGGGACTTATTATCTATTACCAGGAAAATAGACGTAGCCATGGCCATGGGCCCTGAGAAACTAAAGTCTAAAAGGATAACAAAATTCTCCTTACTTGCATCTTTACATCCTGTTTGCCTCAATTTCCTCATCTATAAAATGAACATAAGAAGGAAAGGACAAATCATTCCAGTTTTCCTGCCAAGAAAACACTAAATTGGGTCACCACCTGAAAACAACTGAACAACGACATTAGAACAACTATGTACATACAAGATATATACAGTATAAATGAAAGGGGAAAGGGGGAAAGGCATTATGGTAGATCTTCAGGATACAGAACTTACATGAAAAACTATACTTGACCTCAAAGGACATTTTTGTAGCCTTCCATTATACCAAGGGGACATAACATGTACATAGGTAAATGAACACAGCACAATTTGAAGAAAGAGAGAGAGAGAAGTAGCAAGCTCTCAGGGTCATCAGGAAAGACTCTTGGTAGGAGGCACAGGAGCTAAATCTTTTTTTGGGGGAAGGGGTTCTTTGACAACTTTTTAAAAATTAAATTATTTTCTTTGTTCTCAGTATTTGACAACTACTTCCACATATCTCAGATTTTCCCTCTCCTTCCCCCTCACTCACCCCTGCCTCCTCACTTCCTCCCTGATTGAGTGTACAGTCATGTATAGGTTCAACACATAAATTCCTATTATATACATGCTGGATAGAAGAATTCAAACGAATGGGAGAAACCATAAAACAAAACAAAACAAAACAAAAACCATAATACAAAAGAAAATGGTCTGCTTTATTCTGTAATCCAATCACACAGTTCTTTCTCTGGATTTGAAAGCCATTTTGCCTCAAGAGTTCACTGGAAATTTTTTAAGTCCTTGCATTGCAATGAAGTACTAAGTCTTCCAAAAAAATTCCCCACACACTGTGGTTGTTGCTGTGAACACAGTTCTGGTTCTGCTCTTTTCACTCAGCATCAGGTCATATAAGTCTTTCGAGGTCTCTCTGAAGTCTTCCTGTTCATCATTTCTCATAGCACAATAGTATTTAATTACATTCATATACCACAACTTGTTCAGCCGTTCCCCAATTGATGGGCATCCGCTTGATTTCCAGTTTTTTGTCATCAAAAAGGGAGCTGCTATGAATATTTTTGAACGTATGGGACCCTTTTTCCATTTCTATGATGTCTTTGGAATAGAGTCCCAGAAGCAATATTACTGGGTCAAAGGTTATGTATATTTTTGAAGATCTTTGGGCATAGTTCCAAATTGCTCTGCAGAATGGTTGGATCAGCTCACAGCTCCACCAGCAATGAGTTATTTTTCCAACTCTCCACATCTCCAACATTTATTATCTCCCTGTTTTGTCATGTTAGCCAATGTGATAGGTATGATGTGGTACCTTAGAGTTGTTTTGAGTGGCATCTCTCTAGTCAATAGTGATATAGAACATTTTTTCATATATTTATATTATATTATATATATTTAGATAGCTTTAATTTCTTCTTCTGAAAAGTGCCTGTTCATATCCTTTGACTATTTGTCAATTGAGGAATGACTTGTATTCTTATAAATTTGACTCAATTCTGAAGTTATTTTAGAAACTTGGTCTTTATCACCTAGGTGAAAGAATTCTTTCTCAAATTTCTATTTCCCTCCTAATCTTGGTTGAATTGGGTTTGGTTGCACAAAATCTTTTCAGTTTAATGTAACCTAAATTATCAGTCTTGCACTTCATAACATTTTCTATCTCTTCTTTAGTTAAAGCTTCTTCCCTTCTCCATAAATATGACAAATAAACTATTCTTTGTTCCACCAATTTGTCCACAGTATCAATCTTTATATCTAGAACATGTACCCATTTGGACTTTACTCTTGTTTACATTGTCAGGCATTGGTCCATGCCTAGTTTCCACCATGCTGTTATCCAATTTTCCCAGAAATTTTTGTCAAACAGTGAGGTTTTATCCCAGAAGCTGGAGTCCTTGTGTTTATCAATCAGTAGATTGCTGTAATCATTGACTACTATGTCTTAAGTACCTATCCTATTCCACTTGTCTACCCTTTTGTTTCTTTGACAGTACCAATTGATTTGGATAATTGCTGCTTTATAACGCAATTTGAGATCTGTTAGAGCTAGACCACTTTCCCTAGCATTTGTTTTCGTTGGCCTGCATGATATTCTGGACCTTTTGTTCTTCCAGACGAATTTTGATATTATTTTTTCCGGATCTACAAAATAATTAGCTGCAAGTTTGATTGGTATGGCACTAAATAAGTAAATTCATTTAGATAGAATTGTCATTTTTGTTATATTGACTCAGGCTACTCATGAGCAACTGATGTTTGTCCACTTATTTAGATCTGACTTTATTTGTGTCAAAAGTAATTGTGTTCGTATAGAACCTGGGTTTGCTTTGTCAGACAAATTCCCAAATATTTTATAATGTCTACCCTAGTTTTAAATGAAATCTCTCTTTCTATCTCTTGCTGTAGCACTTAGTTACTAATATATAGAAATGCAGAAGATTTGTGCAGGTTTATTTGATAACCTGGAAATTGGTCAAAGTTGTTTATTATTTTAAATAGATTTTTACTTGTATCTCTGGGATTCTGTAAGTATATGATCATATCATCTTCCAAGGGTGATTACATAGTTTCTTCTTTGCTCATTCCAATTCCATCTATTTCTTTATATTTTGTAAATGCTACAGCTCACATTTCTAGTATCTTGTTGAAAAATAGTGGTGATAATGGACATCCTTGTTTCATCCCGATCTT
Organism: Potorous gilbertii; assembly: GCA_028658325.1. Lineage (NCBI taxonomy): Eukaryota > Metazoa > Chordata > Mammalia > Diprotodontia > Potoroidae > Potorous > Potorous gilbertii. Next base: position 475,428,986 of record CM053769.1, on the reverse strand, counting down.
ATTGGAAAGGCATATAGCTTATCTCCATTGCATATAATGCTTACTGAAAGTTTGAGGTAAATAATGTTTATTATTTTATATACAGTTCCATTTATTCCTACGCTCTCCAGTGTTTTTAATAAGAATGGGTGTTGTATTTTGTCAAAACATATTTCTGCATCTATTAAGATACTCATGTGGTTTCTGTTAGTTTTGTTGTTGATGTGACCGATAATGCTAATAGTTTCCCTAATAATGAATCAGTCCAGCATCCCTGGTATGAATCCTACTTGATCATAATATACTATTCTAATGATAATTTGCTGTATTCTTTTACATGACATCTTATTTAAAATTTTTGCATTTAGGATGGGAGGAGCCAAGATGGCAGAGTAGAAAGATTCACATATGCTAACTCTGAACCCACAGCCCACAAATTTCCTGTAAAAAGAAATTCCAACAAATTCTGGAGCAGTGGAAGCCATGCAGGAACAGAGTGAAGGATATTTCCGTTCCAGAGAGCCCTGAAAAACCGAAGCCAAAGGTCCATCACACACTGGACAGGAGCAGAGCATAGCCCTTCCCTGGCCACGTGGAACCTAGAGGAACAGATCTCAGCAGGCTTCAGGGATGGAATATCCAGTGGCCAAGAAGGTCCCTCCACCCACAGGTGCACAGGTCAGTGAGAGAGACTTCTGAGCTGGCTGAGAGGGAAGCAGGGTGTCTCCATAACTCAGGCCCCCTTGGGAGGCAGTGGTAGAGACAGGAACAGCAGCAAACCCGGGCTCCCCAAGCAGGCAGGAGCTCAGATCCCTTACTGAACATCTCCGCATAAACCCCCTGAGGTAACTGGGCCTGGGAGGCGGCCCTGCCCCGACCTGAGCACCAGAACTTAAGCTCACATTGAATAGCAGCCAGTCCCGCCACTGAAAGCCCTGAGGCTGGGGAGCAGCATTTGAATCTCAGACCCCAAGCACTACCTGGGCAGATCTAGGCAGGGATGGAGAGGAATCTCCGAAGTCAAGTATCTGGCTGGGAAAATGCAGAGAAAAGGGAAAAAAATAAGACCATAGAAGATTACTTTCTTACTGACCAGATTTTCCTCCTTACCTTTCTGATGAGGAAAAACAATGCTTACCATCAAGTAGAGATATAGAAGTCAAGGCCTCTATATCCCAAACATCTGAAATAGATATAGAATGGGCTCAGGCCATGGAAGAGCTCAAAAAGGATTTTGAAAATCAAGTTAGACAGGTGGAGGAAAAACTGGGAAGAGAAATAAGAGAGATGTAAGAAAAGCATGAAAAACAAGCAAGGTCAATACCTTGATAAAGGAGACCCAAAAAAATGCTGAAGAAAATAAAACCTTGAAAAATAGGCTAACTCAATAAAAGAGGTTCAAAAAGCCAATGAGGAGAAGAATGTTTTCAAAAGCAGAATTAGCCAAGTGGAAAAGGAGGTTCAAAAGCTCACTGAAGAAAATAGTTCTCTCAAAATTAGAATGGAACAGATGGAAGCTAATGACATTCTGAGAAACCAAGTAATTACAAAACAAAACCAAAAGAATGAAAAAATGGAAGAGAATGTGAAATATCTCATTGAAAAAACAACTGACCTGGAAAACAGATCCAGGAGAGACAATTTAAAAAATTATGCGATTACCTGAAAGCCATGATCAAAAAAAGACCCTAGATATCATCCTTCATGAAATTATCAAGGAAAACTGCCCTGATATTCTAGAAGCAAAATGAGTATTCGAGGAATCCACTGATCACCGCCTGAAAGAGATCCAAAAAGAGAAACTCCTAGGAACATTGTGGCCAAATTCCAGAGTTCCAGGGTCAAGGAGAAAATATTGCAAGCAGCTAGAAAGAAACAATTCCAGTATTGTGAAAATACAATCAGGATAGCACAAGATGCGGCAACTTCTACATTAAGGGATCGAAGGGCGTGGAATAGGATATTCCAGAAGTCAAACTAATTAGGACTAAAACCAAGAATCACCTACCCGGGAAAACTGAGTATAATACTTCAGGGGAAAAACTGGTCTTTCTCTGAAATAGAGGACTATCAAGCATTCTTGATGAAAAGACCAGAGCTGAAAAGAAAATTTGGCTTTCAAACACAAGAATGGGAAGAAGCATGAAAAAGTAAATAGCAAAGAGAAGTCATAAGGGACTTAACCGAAGTTGAACTGTTTACATTCCTACATGGAAAAAACAGTATTTGTAATTCTTGAAACTTTTCGGCATCTGGGTAGTTGGTGGGATTACACACACACATACACACACATACACAGATGCACACACACATGTACACGTGTGCACACACACACACATACACACATCCACGCACACAGAGAGACAGCGAGCACAGAGTGAACTGAATAAGATGGGATCATATCTTAAAAGAAATCAAGGTAAACATTGAGAGAGCAATGTGTAGGAGAAGAAAGGGTGAAGTGGAATGGGGTAAATTATTTCTCATAGAAGAGGCAAGCAGGAGACTTTTTAGTGGAGAGAAAAAGTGGAGAGGTGAGAAAAGAAAACATGGAGTTTACTTTCATCACATTCGACTACAGGACGGAATAAAATGCATACTCATTTTGGTATGAAAACCTGTCTTACAATACAGGAAAGTGGGGGAAAAGAAGGTAAGCAGGATGGGGGGGGAATCATGGAAGGGAGGGCAATGGGAGGAGGATCAATTTGAAATCAACACTCTTGGGGAGGGACAGGATGAAAAGAGAGAATAGAAGCTTCGGGGTGGGGGCAGGATAGGATGGAAGGAAATATAGTTGGTCTTACACAACACGATTATTTTAGAAGTCATTTGCAAAACTACACACAGATATGGCCTATATTGAATTGTCTGCCTTCCCAAAGGGAATGATGGCGAGGGAGGGATGGGGATAAGTTGGAATGCAAAGTTTTATGAACACTGTGGAATATTTTTCTTGCTAGTAGGAAATAAGAAATACAGTTAAAGGGGAATAGAAAGTTATCTGGCCCTACAGGACAAAAGAGAAGGTGGGGGCAAGGGAAAGGAGGGTTTATAGAAGAGAGGACAGATTGGTGATAGGGGAAATTAGAATGCTGGGTGTATTGGGGTGGGGCAAAGGGACAAATGGGGAGAAAATTTGGAACCCAAAATTTTTTGAAAATGAATGTAAAACGCTAAATAAATATAATTATATTACAGAAAATTTTTTTGCATCTATATCCATTAGAGAAATTTGTTTATAATTTTCATTCTCTGTTTTGTTTCTGTTTGGTTTAGGTATCAAAACAATATTTGTGCCATTAAAAAAAAATTGGAAGTACTCCTTCCCCAATTTTTCCAAATAGTCTATATAGTATTGGAATTAACTGTTCTTTAAATATTTCACAGAATTCATTCATGCATTCATCTGGACCTTGTGATTTTTTTTTTCTGAGGGAGTTCTTTGATGGCTTGTTCAATTACCTTTTCTGAGATGTGGTTGTTTAAGCATTCAACTTCCTCTTCTGTTAATCTCGGGAATTTTTATTTTTTAAAGTAGTCATCCATGTCATTTAAATTGTGAAATTTATGGGCATGAAGTTGGGCAAAGTAATTTCTAATTATTGTTCTAATTTCCTCCTCATTGTAGGTGAGTTCATCCCTTTCATTTTTGATATTGGTAATTTAGTTTGCGTCTTTATTTTTTAATAAATTTGACCAAAGTTTTATCAATTTTATTAGTTTTTTTATAAAACCAACTCTTAGTTTTATTTGCTAATTCAATAGTGTTCTTAATTTCAATTTTATTGATCTCCCTTTAGTTATCTATATTTCTAATTTGGTATTTACTTGGAGATATTCAATTTGCACTTTTTTCTATCTTTTTCATATGCATGTCCAAATCATTGATCTCCTCTTTCTCTATTTAATTTGTACAGTCAAAAATATAAAACTTCCCCTTTGAACTGCTTTTGCTGTATCCCATAAGATTTGGTAGGTTGTCTCATTATTGTCATTCTCTTGATTGAAGTCGTTGATTGTTTCTATGATTTGTTGTTTAACCCCCCTCCTTTTTTAGGATTAGATTATTTAATTTCCAATTAATTTTTGATTTATCTTTCCATGGCCTTTTATTCCATATAATTTTTATTGCATTATAATCTGAGAAGGATGCATTGACTATCTCTACCATTCTTCACTCTATTGTCAGGTTTTTATAGCCTAGAACATAGTCCTTTTTATATGTGCCATGTACCACTGAGAAAAACGTATTTTCCTGTCTATTCCCATTCAATTTTATCCAGAGATCTGTCATACTACCTTATTCACAGTTTTATTAACCTCCTTAACTTTTTTGTTTATTTTAAGATCAGATTTATCTAGTTCAGAGAGGAGTAGGTTGAGGTCTCCATTAGTATTGTTTTGCTGTCTCCCCAACATTTCCTCTAAGAATTTGGGTGCTATACCACTTAGAGCATACATATTTAGTAATGATATTGCTTCATTATCTCAAGAGAGGCATAAGGAGATACACAGGGGGAAAAAGACTTACTCAATATGGGCAAAATATTTACCTCCCCATACGGGAATATGATAGATGTTGTTCTGGAGAATCATATATTTATTTTTTAATGTTTATATATTTTTGGTGTTCAGTATTCGTTTCCACAAAATTTTGAGTTGCAAGTTTTTTTCCACTTTCTCCCCGCCATCCACCAGACGACACCTTGAGTATATTTTTGGATCTCTTTCAGGAGGAGATTCTTTGAACATTTACTTTGCCCCCTCATTCTAGAATATCGGGGTAGTTTTTCTTGATAATTTAATGAAAGATGCTGTCTAGTTCTTTTTTTGATCATGGATTTCAGGTAGTCCCGTAATTTTAAAATTGTGCTTCTTGCATCTATTTTTTCAGGTTAGTTGTTTTACCAATGAGACATTTTATATTATTTTCCATTTTTTTCATTCTTTTGGTTTTGTTTTGTGATTTTTTTGGTTTCTCATAAAGTCATTAGCCTCTATCTGTTCCATTCCAATTTTTAAAGAACTGTTTTCTTCAGTGAGCTTTTGGACCTCATTTTTCATTTGGCTAATTCTGCTTTTTAAAGCATTCTTCTCCTCATTGGCTTTTGGAACCTCTTTTGCCAATTAGGCTAGCCTATTTTTAAAGGTGTTATTTTCTTCAGCATTTTTTGGGTCTCCTTTAGCAAGTTGTTGACTTTTATCTCCTCTTCTGGTGGTAACTGTTGTTCTTCCTTATCTGAAATGATGGGAGAAGATATCTGTTCACCAAGAAAGTAACCTTTTATAGTATTATTTTTTTTCCTTTGTTGAGTATTTTCCCAACTAGTTCCTTGAATTTTCGGTCTTTTATCAAGAGTAGGGTATACTCTGGGGATCTGTAAGATCTCAGTTCCTCCAATCAAGATCAGCTTCTCAATTCCTTCAGGAGTGATTAGGTGTGGGCAGGGCTGCCACACATGACTGAGGTAAGGATCAGTTGCTCAGTTCCCCCAGGGGATTTACCATCCAGGATACAGGCTGCTGTGGGAGCTACTGCAACCTGGCGTGACCTCTGCTGCCTCTGTGTGAGGCTGGAATCGTGGAAGAACCTGCTCCCTTCTTAGCCAGCTGAAAAAACCCTGTAACTGACCTTGGCGTCTGTGGGTAACGGAATATGCAAATTGCCACTACTGCAGCTGGGGATTCTGCCCCTGAGGCCTACTTGGGTCCACCCAGTGCCCTGGCACCAGGCCAAGGCTGGTCTGGGATCCACTCCACCTCCAGTGTGACAGACCTTTCCCGTCTGACTTTCAGGTCACTCTGGGCTGGAAATCTACTCCCCTCCATTGTTCTCTGGTTTCTTCTGCTCTAGAATTTGTTAAACTCCTTTCTTTACAGGTATTTTATGGGCTGTGGGGAAAGAGCTAGTGCATGTGCATCTTTCTACTCCACATCTTGTCTCTATCCCCCTGTTCTATAATTTTCTTTATTTGTTTTACTCTTCCTGGTTTAAGTAACAGAACCATATTTTTATCATAAAAAGAATTTGGTAGTACAACATTTTCAGAAATTTTCCCAAAGAGTTTGTGTAGTATTGAAATTGACTCTTCTTTAAATGTTTGATTGAATTCATATTTTAATCCACCTGGCCCTGGAGATTTTTTCCTAAGGAGTTCATTGATGGCTTATTCAATTCCTTTTTCTGGGATGGGATTACTTAGATGTTCAAATTCCTCTTCTGTTAGTCTGGACAATTTATATTTTTAAAATAACCATCCATCTTGTGTAGATTATTGAAATTATGAGTATACTGTTGGGCAAAATAATTTCTAATTATTGTTTTAATTTCCTCCAATTGAAAGTGATTTCACCCTTTTAATTTTTGATATTATTAATTTGGTTTTCTTATTTTTTTAAAATCAAATTGACCAAAAGTTTATCAATTTTATTATTTTTCATAAAGCCAGCCATTAGTTTTATTTATTGTTTCTGTAGTTAAATTAATTTCAATTTTATTAATATCTCCTTTGGTTGTCAGTATTTTGAATTTGTTATTTATTTGAGGATTTTCAATTTGTTCTTTTTCTTGACTTTTCTGCTGCATTCCCAATTCGTTGATCTCCTATTTCACTATTTTATTCATGTATGCATTCAAAAATATAAAACTTTCCCTAAGAACTGCTTTTGCAGTATCTCTTTAGATTTGGTAGGTTTTCTCATTGTTATCATTCTCTTTAATGAAAGTATTCACTGTTTCTATACTTTCTTGTTTAACCCACTCATTCTTTAGGATCTGATTGAATAGTTTCCAATTAATTTTTGGTTAATCTTTCCATGGCCTTTTATTCATATATGTTTTATTGGATTATAATCTGAGAAAGATGCATTGACTATCTCTGTCTTTCTCTACTGGATTGTGAGGTTTTTATGGCCTACTGAATTGTCAATTTTTGTATATGTGCCATGTAACCCTGAGAAAAATGGTATATTCCTTTCTTTCTCCATTAATTTCCTCCAGAGATCTATTATATCTACCTTATCCAGAAGTCTATTCGCCTCCTTAACTTCTTACTTATTTATTTTGAGGTTAGATTTATCAAGTTCAGAGAAGGGGAGATTGAGGTCCCCCAGTAGTATAGTCTTGCTGTGTATTTCTTCCTGTATCTTCCTTAACTTCTCCTCTAAGTATTTGGGTGCTATACCACTTGGAGCATATATGTTTAGTAATGAAATTGCTTCATTGACTATGGTGCCTTTTAGCAGGATATAGTTTCCTTCCTTATCTCTTTTGACTAGATCTAGTTCTGCTTTTGCTTTGTCTGTGATTAGAATTGCTATTCCTGTATTTTTAACATCAGCTGAAACAATCTACTTGCTCCGACCTTTTACCTATACCTGGTATTTATGCCCCTGTTTCAAATGTGTTTCTTGTAAACAATATATTGCTGGATTATGGTTTTTAATATTTTCTACTATCTGTCTCCTTTTTATTTTTTTCCTAGGACTTAAATTTTAATTCAAAATTACATTAAAGTTCAGACAAAGACCAGGGTGAAATTAGTGTTTAACAATAATTCTAAAGTATCACAGTTATACAAAAGAAATAAACAGGCCTGCAGGGGTCCAAAAATGCAGTTTATTTTGTTGCACCTTGGAGAGAAATATGCCATTTTTGATAGTATAATACTTATGACACCAGAAAAGGAAAGGAGGGCAACTGTAAGTCACCATTGTTCTAAAAAAAAAAAATCCTAACTCATGTGGGCTCTGTAAAAAAAAATACACCTCTAAACATTCAACAAAAGCTCTTTAACAACTGCTAAAGAAGCTGTAATGTGCTTTCCTAAAAGCTATGTTTTTATTTTTTAATTTATGAAGAAATTCACTTTGTCAGATCTACTTTTCACATGATACAATATCTGCTAATACCAGATCTATCCATGCCACAAAGCAGGCCAGGAAAGGGGGAACTCTCGGGCTTTATTTATAGTTGATTTTACAACACAGTGCCATGGCTACCGTTTCTCCTTTCATATCAAATACTCTTGATTTTGGTCATCTACATCTGGGGACAAGGAAAAGCGAAAGTGAGGATGATATTGATAAGATCAGTAAGAAAGTAATTCCTTGTGCTGTATAAAAAAAGGTCTCCTGTCACATTAAATATGGCAGGCAAACTGGAAGCTAACTACAGGAGCCATATAAAAAAGGCTGTAAACTCATAGAAAAGATAACTTGTTATCTACAGAAATTATGAAACTGATTTCATTTAAAACTTGAGTGTCATACAGAAAAACTGTAACCCAAAGAAACTTATTACCCCAATGGGGCAGCCTCTTTGTTGAGCCGAGATGATGTATTAAAGTTTGTCTTGAGACAGTTTGGCCTTCAAGTTTTCTCCAAGTTTGTCTATAAATGCAAATGTATTCAGGTAGTTGGATGGCTGCACATTGGGTAAACCTTTAATATAAGCAGCTAAATCCTTGCTCATGAAGCCAGACTCGATGGTCTCAAAACAAACTTCTTCCAAAATTTTTGCAAATTTATCGACTTCTACATTGTTATCCAGTTTAGCTCAGTGAGTTAAGCCTCTTGTCCAGGCAAAAATGGAGGCAATTGGGTTGATGGATATCTCTTGACCTTTCTGGTGCATGCGGTAGTGATGTGTTATGCTACCATGGGCTGCCTCTGATTCTACAGTTTTGTCATCTGGTCAGATCAGTACACTGGTCATCATTCCCAGAGATGCATAGCTTTGTGCAAGGGAATAACGCTGCACATCATCATCATAATTTTTACAGGCCCAGGCAAAGTCTCCCTATGATTTCAGAAGTTGGGCTCCCATGTCATCAATGAGTCTATGTTCATATGATATCTTCTTGGCTTCAAACTGTGATTTGTATTGCTTGTCATATATTCCTGAAAGATATCTTTAAAATGCCCATCATATTTTTTCAGAATAGTGTTTTTGGTACTCATGTACAGAGAGACCAGCCTTTAGACAGCCATTTGAAAGGAACTGTGTGCAAAATCCTTGATTGACTGGTCAAAATTGTACATTCCCATAGCAACACCACCACAATCTTCAAAACTATGGACCAAGTATGTCACTGCTTTGCGTCCATCATGTGGTGTATAGGTCATCTCCACGTTTCCAGGTCCAGGAACTACAAAATCAATTGCTCTATATTGATCCCCATAAGCATGATAGCCTATAATGATGGATTTGAACCAGCCATTCACAAGCTGGGGGATGGTTTTGCAGATGATCATTTCCCTGAAGACAGTACCATCCAGGATATTTTGGATAGTTCCATTGGGTAATTTCGACATTTTCTTCAATTTAAACTCTTCGACTCTATTCTCGTCAGGGGTTATGGTAGCACACTTGATGACCACGTTATATTTCTTAATAGCTTCGGCAGCATCAACGGTGACCTTGTCATCTCTTGCATCACGGTTTTCTATCCCTAAGTCATAGCTGTGTAGATCCAAATTCACATATGGTAAAATAAGCTTTTCCTTAATCAGCTCCCAAATGACTCGAGTCATTTCATCTCCTTGCATTTCCACCACAGAACCTCTATTGAGTTTTTTGGACATGTTTCTTTCAATATATCTGCAGCAGGGCAAGGGCCACGGAGAAGAAGTGCTGGGAGTGCCGGGGCGGCAGGTGCTGGTGCTGCCGCCTGCCTGGGAGCCGAGTTGGAAACTCTGTCTCCTTTTTATAAGAGAGTTTTTCCCACTCACATTCACGGTTCTGATTTCTCTTTGTGTGTTTCCCTTCATCCCCTTTCCCCCATTTGTTCTTTTAGTTCTCCCTTCTGCCTTCCACTCCACGAGAGTGTTTTGATTTTTGACCACTGCCTTTCTCAGTCTTCTTTCTTTCTGGCCCCCTCTATTTAATCACCTTTTCCCTTACTACTTCTTCCCTCCCTTTTGGCTTCCCCTCCCTTTTCTTTCTCCCTTCCCATATAGAGTTTGTTATATTTCTATACTTAGCCGAATCTGCTATTCCCTCCTTGAACCCAATCAGATGAGAGTAACTCTTGAACAACGCTCATCTCCCTCCCCTCTTTCCCTCTGCTGTAATATATTTTTCTGCCTCTTCCTGTGATGTAATTTGTCTTTTACTGACCCCACCCTTTTCACATCTCTCATTACAATCCCTTTGTACTCGTAAATCACATTCATTATCATCACATCATCTACTTTATACTGTTCTCTCTATGTATATCCCGTTTATATATCATAATAAATATACAATTCTCAAGATTAGCAAGTATCATCTTCCCATATAGGGATGTAAATATTGCTTGCCCATATTGAATAAGAAGTTTTCTCTTTCTCTGTTTATGTTTTTATGCCTCTCTTGAGACTTGCATTTGAAGATGGAATTTTTTGTTGAGCTCTGGCATTTTCATCATTGTCAATCTCCTTGCCTTAAATATTGTACTCAACTTTGATTCTTGATTTTACTGCTACTTCCTTTGCCTTACAGACTATCATATTCTGATTCCTCCAGTCCTTTAATGTAGAAGCTGCAAGATCCTGTGTGATCCTGACTGTAGCTCCTCAATATTTGAATTATTTCTTTCTGGCTACCTGCAGTATTTTCTCCTTCACTTCATTGTTCTGGAATTTGCCAGCGTTCTTCCTTGGCATTTTTAATTTGACATCCCTTTGAGGAGGTAAATGGTGGATTCTTTTGATCAAAATGTTGCTCTCTGGATCTAGGACTACTGGGCAATTTTCCTTGATGATTCGTTGGAAGATATTGTCCTGGCTCTTTTTTTCCATCATGACTTTTGGATAGACCAATAATCCTTAGGTTTTTCTCTCCTGGATCTCTTTTCTAGGTCAACTGTTTCTCTAATTAGATATTTTACATTTTCTTTTATCTTTTCATTCTTTCGATTCTGTTTGACTTATTCTTGATGTCTCATAGAGTCATTAGCTTCTACTTGTCTGATTCTAAGTTTTATCAAATTGATTTCTTCAGTTAACTTTCGCATCTCCTTTTCCATCTATCCAATGATTCCTTTTAAGTAGTTCTTTAGTTAGGTTTTGTACTTCCTTTTCTACTTATCCAATTTTCCGTTTAAATATTTCTGTGATTTCTTTTTACATATTTTTTTTAAAATCCTTGGTCATTTTTTCTTCTATTTCTCTAATTTGGTTTTTAAAATTCTTCTTGAGCTCTTTGTCCTTCAGACCAGTTCATATTCCTTTCTGAATTTTCATATGGGAGTGCAGTCTCAGTGGCCACTTCTTTGGTATTCATATGTTGGTCCTTGTCCCCACAGAAAGAGTCTATGATCTTTTCTGCTTCACTTCTTACCCATAATGATCACCCTTTTTCCGGCTTTTAAAGTAGAATCTTCATCTGTGACAGAGAGGGCTCTGTTCCACAGTTCTTGTGCATAAACCTTGAGGCTTTGTGTGTTGTGATCTCTGGTTCTCTCAGCTAAAAGGTAAAACTCTGCAGTTTACCTGGTGTTGAACTAGCTAGTATTGGAAAGCAGAGGATAAGTGAATTCTTTCTGAATTTCCCTGCAGTAACCCAGGAGCTAGCAGTGTTAAGTGTAGGGGAGAGGTGGTCTGGTCATGAAAGGTCTCTTTTGCTGAGCTAGAGCATAAGCAAGCTCAGCAGTCTGCGCTAGTGCCTCCTTGATTCCCTTGGGTTCTGAAGCACTGATGGGGTCCTGATGTTGGTGGTTGCAGGATCTATTCCCATGGGACTCAGTGTCTCCTCCTGATTTGCTGAGATGAAACTGTCTGGGACAACTCTGGTCCTGCACTGGTCTCCTTCAGCCACAGCAAGAGGGACCCTCCTTAGGGATTTTCCTAGTATCACAGGCTAAGGCACTATTTTTCCCTTCTGTTGCTCCCTCTGTTCTAGGATTTTTTCTGGGGAGATATTCTCTGTTTCTTCAAGGTCTGGCTCTTCAAGGAGGGAGATAGCAATTACTGATCACTCCACCATCTTGGTTCCCAGAAGCTCCTGATGACTTTTAAAATGTCTTTTCCCTCCACCTGAGATAAACCTTAAAGGATTCTAAATATTCTTCAAGGCAATGGTGAGAATGAATTGATTGGGCACGAGCAGGTGCAAGACCAATGAAAGGAGATGGAATGTGGATATGGGAATGAATAAAGAGCCTATTTGGGGTGAAATCTCAAGTATCTTAAGGAGAATACTATGAACTATGTTTTAAAAGCTCAAATGAAGCCATATTGGAGAGTTTTAAATGTTAGGCTGATGAAATGATGTTTTGTACCAGAGGTCCTCAGTAGCTATTTATGATTCTTAGAGTACAAAGTATGGCCTGGTCAGATGTTTGCCTTAGGATAATTGTTTAAGCAGCTATCTAGAGAATGAATTGGAGAGAGGAAAATCTTAAGACAATATAACATTTGAGAGACTCTCATAATAGTTGAGATAAAAGGTCATATGCATTTCAAGAGGAGAAAGTTATAAGGAGACTGGGAAGATAGAAAGAAGCCCAATTGTAAAGGGCTTTAAAGTCAAACAGGTGATTTTATACTTGATCCTGAAGACAATGGGATGCCATTGACTCTATTGGATTGGGATGGGAAGTGACAAGACCAGACTGACACTTTAGAATGAACAATTTGAAAGCAAAATGGAGAATGAATTATAGTTAAAAAAACAAACAAACATACAGACGGCACCCTGACTATTGCAATAGAACTGATATGAACCAATAAGAACCTGCACCAGGGTGATGGAAGTATCAGAGGAGAGAAGAGGATATTAACATAGAAGAAATAATAACTCAATGGGTATGGGGGCTAGTGTGAGAGTGACAAGTAGAGGATGGATGATCCACAGGTTTCAAGACTGGATGTCCGAAAAGAAAATGGTATCTTTGATAGTCTTTGAGGAGTTGAGAAGGATGGAGGGTCTGGAGACAGGACATGAGTTCTGTTTGTAAAGGGTTGTATTTAAGTGTCTCAGGGACCTCCAGTTCAAAATGTTCAATTAGCAGTTGGAGATGGGAAACTGGAATTCAGGAGAGAAGTCATGGACAAACAAGATCCGAAAGCTATTTGCATAAATATGATATCTGAAACCATGGGAGCTCATAAAATGTGTAAGGAGAACAAAAAGATACAGAAATGGTTTGGCTATGGGAGTGGAGGTGAAGTAGGTCAGTCAGAGGGATGATTGGAGATTGACTGCCTCAGACATTAGACAGATCTGCCCATTCAATCTAGTAATGAGCATGATCTGTTCTGCTATGCTATGCTGGAGGAGGGGAGCTATCACTCCTGTTGCAGGCCTGCTGTGTAGAGCTCCAAGAGCTGATATAGGCTCATACAACCACATATGGTAGAGCAGTACATCATAACAAGAGTTTAGGTAACACATTTTTCTCTTTTATGTTTTCAAATGAATTCTGTGGGGTTGGAGGTGGAGGAAAGCTGTAGGATGCATACATAAGCACAAATGCACACATGCATGCACACATAAAAATATGTATCTATACACACACAGGGAATATATGCTTATACACATACATACATATATAAAACATATGTATATATGAAGAGATATATGTTTATACATAAATATAAAATATCACTTATTTAAACCAAAAGATCATTGTTGAATATTAGTTGGTGGTATTCCACTAGTCAGCCTATTTGGGGAACTTCTTTTCTTCTCAAACAAGAATCATTTCAAGAAATTAACTTAGCTGTTTTATCAGATAAAAGAAATCAGCTATTCTTCGAACTACTCACCCACCTTAAGTGGTTGATCAGAAAACATCTAATTGAAAGAATATTTCTAGTTCCATGGGTCCCTGTTTGATTATTTAAGTGTACTCCTAAAGAGTGCTTATGATAAGACATCCTCACAGTCCCTGTATCACAAACTGTTAAAACTGAAAGGAATGTGAGGATCTGTTTTGTCCAACTGGTAGCAGCAAAATAATTCATTCTTCTACTTACCAAGCAATTAGTCATTTAACTTTGATTTGAGGAATTTCAGTAAGGAGAACACATCTGCCTACTACTTGAGCTAGACCAATCTATTCTTTGAAAGTTCTAATGGTTAGGCTTTGTTTGGAGTAGTTACACGTTGCAGTGGATGGAGCCCATACAGTCAGGAAGACTCATCTTCCTGAGTTCAAATTTACTCTCAGATACGTACTAGCTGCGTGACCCTGGGCAAGTCATTTAATCCTGTTTTCCTTATTTTCCTCCCCTGTAAAATGATATGGAGAAGGCAATGGCAAACAACTCCAGTATCTTTACTAAGAAAATCCCAAATGGGGTCATGTAAGGGGTCAAGTAAGAAAGCACTCAACTACAACAACACTCAGGCCTTTGTGTAGTTATATCAATTCTATTTTTTTTCTTATTATCTGAGACTCTAGCATATTTTCTCCAATATTCCTCTGCGAATCAATCACACTCATATTATGAGCTAGCACCTTTGTTTCTTTAGATTAGCAGCCCCTAAAGGACAATGCCACTGTCTATCTGTTATTCCTCACTGTCACTATATGACTAGCCCATCTCCTTTTCTGATCACACTTTTTAAATTTTTTTCTGATATTATCTTTTATTTCCTTTTTTGTGTGTAATTCTTTATTGAGGCTATGACACAATGACCATTATGAACTTTTCCATTGCATTATTTTTGTTACTAAAATTGGAATCCATGAAACAAATTAAAACAGTACCTAAACTATTAATTTATGGCATCTATTCAAAGAACATTTTTATCAAAAAGGTAGAGTTTTGTTACCAGGACAGAAAAAAATTGATTAGCCATGACTTACAAAGTTTTCTCTATCTTTCTTAGTCATAGAAATGATTTACTATTATTTCTTCCCCATCTATACAGTATGGATTTTCTGTTTCACCTCATCTTGTTTTGGCAACATTTTCAATGTCGTCTTAACCTCAAACATTTTATATTATGTTGGTGTCTGTATTTTATTTCTTCATATAATTTTGAATTAGATATTGTGTTTGGTCATTCTAATTAAATTTAATCATAAATTTGTATCGATCTGCATATAATAAAAGCAGGCAAAGTATTCTGACAATAAGACATAGTGCACCATTATCTGAATATTCCATTATCATAGCAAGGATGATAAAATGCAATTTACTATAAAAAGTTCAGGAATGTTTCCTTTCTTCCCTTCCTCCCTCCCTTCCTCTTTCTTTCTTCCTTTCTTTTTCTTTCTTTCCTTCCTTCCTGTTTAGTTACTTTCTCCCACCTTCATTCTCTTCCTTCCTTTTTAATTGATAGATCAGGTTTATGGAGGGAAGGATGTGTGGTTTCCTGTGAGAAGGACAGTGGTTGTTTCACGTTGTACTGTAGAATCATATTGATCATGTAGGACCTTTATGCCACTGTTGCATAGCCCTAATAATTTGAAAGGTATTCTTTTACTCTTATATGAAACTTAAATTTGTCACTTCTTGACATTTTGTTGAGGGTAGTATCAGATCTGGACCTCAGAATTCTGGAAATCTCTCTCTCTTTTCCTCTCTCTAGCTATTTCTCTCTCTGTCTGTCTCTTTTCTCCTTTATACTTAAACACCAGAAACAAATACGGAATAGAGAAAAGAAAAAATATAAAAACATAAATATTGAAACAATATAAAGTAAGAAAAGGGGGAAAAAAGCATGTCAGGTGCAGAGTACAACATAAGAAATGAATCAAAATACATGGTGATAAACTTTCATTTCAGGAAAGCCTATATGATAAATACATGTTGTGTTGAAAGTTTTCCATCTTTGCTTTCTTGTAAGTTTTCAGTGCTTCTCTGCTATGCACTTTTTAACTTTTTCTTTTTCCCCCTGTCTTCTGGAATGTTAATGTAAGTTAATGGTGGATTAGGAGAAGATTTAAATATCTTCCCCACCCATTAATAGTTCCCAATACCTTTTGTTAATTTTCATTGACTCAGTTGGTCTGAGGGTTATGCCTTCCAACTCTGAAAAGTGTATAAATACTCTGAGTCGAGGCTTTATTTGGGGGCTTACTCATTGGAAGTATTTATTTGACTAGACCAGACTCTCAGTAGCTGTTAAAGATTCCTCCAGTTTTGAAAATCCAGTTATTTGTGCTTCTCTCTCTAGTAACTATGTATGGATGTAATGGTCAGACAGTTAGATCTGTCTGTTGATCTGTGATGTAGGTGTTGCTTATGGTCAGACAGTTGGAAACCCTATTGGTCTTTTGTTTGTAATTTTCACTTGTAATTTCTGCTTATTTTTCCCTGTGAACTAAGTGAATGATACATTTGCTTGATTAAAGTAGATTGTTGACCCTTCATAAATTGCTTTCCTTTCAGAAAAGCAGATCAAGTATCTGTATAGAAGACCCTTCTGTGTATGCTCGACTTGCTGTTACAACTTCTTTCCCCTTCAAAGGTTCCAATAAAATGCAGATACATTTTTTATATATAGAAATATATATACATACACATATACATATATAAATTCATATATATGTACATATATAGTCTTATACTTTCCCTAACAAATTCTACTCCTGATCTTCGTTTTGCATTTTGTACATATCTCTAGTTCCCTATGCCTGCTGCCTCCTTTGCTTTACTTCTATCAAGTACCTTGCCCTCCTATTACTTAGTATACCCTTCCCCCAAGGATCCCTTCTTTATCTTCCCATTTCCATTGATCAAAAAAACCCTTCTATTTCCCCCATTTAGCCTATTTCTTCACCCTCCTCTCTAGAGAACCCTCCCTTATCCTCTCCCCCTCCCTATCCCTTTACTGTTTTATTTATTCTGAGTTTACAAGACTTTTATACTTTCCCAGGTACATACATATTGTTCCTTCTGAGATTCCTTTCCACACCCACCTCACCTCCAGATCTGCCCAGCTAGTGCTTGGGGTCTGAGATTCAAATGCTGCTCTGAGCCGCAAGGCTTTCAATGGGGGTGGGGCTGCTATTCAGTGAGAGATTAAATTGTGCTGCTCAGGTGGGGGCAGAGACTCCACACAAGGCTCAGTTCCCTCAGGGGGTTTATGCAGAGACCTTCAAAAATGAATCTGAGCTCCTGCCTGCTTTGGGAGCCCTTGTCTGCTTCTGTCTCTGCTTCTGCCTCCCAAAGGGGCTGAGTTATGGAGACACCCCACTCCCCTCTTGGCCCACCAAACAGTCTCTCTCACTGACCTGTGCACCTGTGGGTGGAGGGAACTGCGTGGCTACTGGAAATTCTGTCCCTGAAACCTGCTCGGATCTGCTCCTCTCGGGGCTGCACAGCCAGGGCAGGGCTGGGTTCTGCTCCAGGTCCAATGTGCGACAGACCTTTGGTGATGGTTTTTCAGGGCTCTCTAGAACAGAAATCTCCTCTACTCCATTGTTCTGTGGCTTCCACCGCTCCAGAATTTTTTAGGAGTTCTTCTTTACAGATATTTTATAGGCTGTGGTTTCGGAGCTAGTGTATGTGTGTCTTTCTACTCTGCCATCTTGGATCCTCCCATATTGTGCCTTCTTAAACCTATTCATGATGAAAGCAGATTAACAGACCTACCAGCCCTTCTTCCACATCTAATTTTCCTGTGTTAATTCTTCCTCTTTCACCTCATTTGTATAAAATAATTACCCTTTTTAGCTGTTCCTAAGTGGTTTTACTTCTTAAAGTTGTATCATATTCAGTAATTCAGGTCTTCCCCAATCTTTCTTCTGAACTGACTAATTACTAATGACAATCTTGGAATATGTTTTACATTTTACATATGTAAAAGATAAACAGTCTATTCTTATTGAATCCATTGTAATCAGTCTTTGGTGTGTACCTCATGTTTTTCTTGATTCTTGTATGTCAGATTTTCAGTAAATTCAGGTGTTTTTTTTTTTAACAAAATCCTGAAAGTGTGACAGTTGATCAAATATATTTTTTTTTCATTCAGGATTGTGTTTAACTATGTTGGGTATGATAGTTTCAACAGAAGTTTCAAAATGGCCTAAGCAATTCAGAGAAAATAAACAAATACTATCAAAGAAATTGTGAGATGTTGTCATTTATTCTTTCTCAATTTGGTATGGCTTCTGAAAGAAGAATGATAAGATCAATTTAAAATAAGAGAAAAGCAAAACATAAGTCCTTACTTTTGCTATGAAGGAAAAAAATTACTTATCAGAGACAGGCTATTTAAATATAGGAGAAAAATATTTTTCAGTCTTTTTTAGTCATGTAGGATTCTTTGTGATCCCATTTGTGGTTTTTGAGGAAAAGCTATTGAAATAGTTCTCCATGTCCTTCTCCAGATAATTTTAAAGATGAGAAAACTGAGGCAAACAGAGTTAACTGACCTGCCCAGGGACATTCAGCTAATAAGTATCTGAAGCCAAATTTGAAATTTGGAAGGTGAACCTTTGTAACTGCAAACCTCTTGCCCTCTATTTATTGTGTCACCTGGCTGCCTCAGTTGAAAATTGGAAATGTATAAAACTAACTAAAGTAATGTTTTTCCCTTTCTAGGCTATAACAAAATCTTAAAAGTCTAGATATGTGTATAAGACTTGAGAGTCATCATTGGACAGTAAAGCATTTACATCTTTGAAATATATTTTGGATTTTTTTTAACTCTGGTGGGCCTGGAATTCTTTTACCTGTTGAAGAAATAATAACCACTTTAGAATGTATTGCTATATTGATAATTGATTTGGAATTACAGGACCTCCCTAATAGGGATCAAATACTAGAATATATTCTTGTCCTACATCTCATATCATGGAACATTAAGAAGCTTATTCAAGACATGGAGATAGACATGATTAGGGAGTTTGATTCAATACACATTTGAAGATTGTGACTAATAAAGAAGACCATCCATGGAAAATGTATTGATTAGCAAAAATATGCTTAATATTCAATGAGATAAAGGTGTAATTTCATGACAAAGTTAGAAGTATGTATCATAATCCTAAGACATCAATGCCAAATCATGGAAAAACAGGATTTTTGATCTGCTTTTCTAAACGGAAAGCAACTTGTGAGGGGTCAACAATCCACTTAAATCAAGTATACATACACACACACGCACACATATATGTGTGCGTGTGTGTGTGTGTGTGTGTGTATGTATATCTCATTCATATAGTTCAGAGTAAAAAGTCAGCACCCCGAACTTCAGATAAAATACAAACATGGAAGTAAAGACCAATAGACAGGGCTTCCAACAGTCTGACTATAAACAATACATAGTTACCAGAGAGAGAAGCATCAACATCTTGGTTTTCAAAGTTGGGGGACTCTTTAGTGGCTACCCAGAGTCTTCTCTGGTAAGCAAACAATTCCAATTAGAAAATCTCCAAGCAAAACCTCAACTCAAGGTATATATACATTTTTCAGAGCCAGAGAGCATCACAGACCTTGAGAACTAGTGCCTCATTAGAAATTAACAAAAGGTGTGGACGTTCCTACCAAAAAAATCTCTCGTAATCAAATTTCCTTTAATGGGAAGGCCCATTAATGGGTGGGGAAGATCTTCAACTCTCATTATCATTACATGTATATGAGTCAAAAATTTGAATAGTTTACTATGTTCCAGTTGTTTTTTCCACATCATTTTGTATAAATTGCTTAAAAACACAGTTCACAAGGTTTTTGGTTTTATTTTTGTTTTTCATGTCATTTTAATTGTTTTAATGTTTAATATTTTATTTATTTATTTTTAGATTTTGACATTCATTCCCACAAAATTTTGAGTTCCAATTTTTCTCCCCTCTCTCCCCTCCCCCACCCCATTGCATTCTGATTACCTCAACGTGCCCTCCCTTCTATCACAACACACCATTCATTCCCTTATCCCCATTTTCTCTCTTTTCTTGAAGGGCAAGATAAATTTCTATACCCCATTACATCTATTATTTTATTTCCCAGTTATATGCAATAACAATTCTCAACATTCATTTCTAATACTTTAAATTCCAACTTCTCTCCCAACCTTCCTTCCCACTCATCCTCACTGAGAAGGCAAGCAATTCATTGCATACGTGTCGTTTTGCAAAAGACTTCCATAAGAGTCATATAGTGTAACACTAACTGTATTGCCCTCCATCCTATCTCCCCCTTTTTTCCTATTCTTTCATTTGACCGTGTTCCTTCCCAAAAGTGTTTATTTCTAGTTGTTCCCTTCTCCCATTGGCCTTCCCTTCTGTCATCACCCTCACCCCACTTGTCGCCTGTCCCCTACTTTCTTGTAGTGTAAGGCATATTTTCATACCAAATTTAGTGAGCATGTTATTCCCTCCTTAAACCATATGTGAAAAGAATAAATTTCGCTTTTCCTGTCTTATCTCCTTTCTTTTCTCCACCACTGAAAAAGGTCTTTCTTATGTCTTTTATGAGAGATACTCTGTCCCATTCCATTTTTCTCTTTCTCCTCCCAATATTTTCCTCTCACCCCTTAATTTTATTTTATTTTTTATGGGTGTCATCTCTTCTGACTCAACTCAACCAGTACTCTCTATCTATCTATGTATGTGTATATGTGTGTGTGCATAATCCCTCCAACTATCCAAAGATGGAGAAAAGTCTCAAGAGTTACAAAAATTATCTTTCCATGTAAGAATGTAAACAGTTCAACTTTAGAAACTCCTTTATGATTTCTATTTCCGGTTTACCTTTTCATGCTTCTCTTGATTCTTGTGTTTGAAATTCAAATTTTCTATTCATTTCTGGTCTTTTCATAATGAATACTTGAAAGTCCTCTATATCACTGAATAACCATTTTTCCTTTGATGTATTATACTCAGTTTTTCTGAGTAGGTGATTCTTTATTTTAATCCCAGTTCCTTTGACTTCTGGCATATCCTATTCCAAGCCCTTTGATTCGTTAATGTAGAAGCTGCCAGATCCTGTATTATCCTGATGGTATTCCCACAATACTCTAATTGTTTCTTTCTAACGGTTTGCAATATTTTCTCCTTGACCTGGGAACTCAGAAATTTGGCCACAATATTCCTAGGTGTTTCTCTTTTCTGGTTCCTTTCAGGAGGTGATCGATGGATTCTTTCAATATTTATTTTGCCCTCTGAGTCTAGAATATCAGGGAAGTTGTCCTTGATAACTTCATAAAAAGTAATGTTTAGGTTATTTTTTTGATCATGAATTTCAGGTAGTCCTATAATTTTTAAATTGTCTCTCCTGGATCTATTTTTTAGGTCAGTTGTTTCTTCAATGAGATATTTCACATTATCTCCTATTTTTTCAATCTTTTGGTTTGTTTTGCAACTTCTTGGTTTGTTGTATAGTCATTAGCTTGTCTTTCCTCTCATTTTTACAGAACTGTTTATTTCAGTAAGCTATTCAACCTCATTTTCCATTTGGCTAATTCTGTTTTTTTTAAGCCTTCTTCTCATCTTTAGCTTTTTGGACTTCTTTTTACAATTGAGTTAATCTCTTTTGAAAGGTGTTATTTTCCTCAGCATTTTTTGGTTCTCCTTTACTAAGCTCTTCTATGGCCTGAACCCATTGCGTATGATTTTGGAGGTACTGGAGGCAGAAGTCTTGACTTCTTCTGACAGTATGCATTGTTTTTCCTCACCTAAAAGAGTGATTTTCAAAATCCTTTTTGAGCTCTTCCATGGCCTGAGTCCATTGGATATCTATTTCAGACGTTTGGGATACAGAGGCCTTGACTCCTATGTCTTTCCCTGATGTTATGCATTGTTCTTCCTCGTCAGAGAGGAAGGGCAGAATCATCTTGGGGACAAGAAATTAACCTTCTGTGGTCTTATTTTTTCCCTTTTCTGGGCATTTTCCCAGCCAGTTACTTGACTTCTGAGATGCCTGTCCACCCCCACCTAGGCCCGCCCAACTAGTACTTGGGGTCTGAGATTCAAATGCTGCTCCCCAGACTCAGGGCTTTTGGCAGCAGGCCTGGCTTCTATTCAATGGGAGCTTAATTTCTGGTGCTCAGGTGCTCAGCCTCCCAGGCTCAGTTCTTTCAGAGGGTTTATGCGGGGATCTTCCGTAATGGAGCTCCTGCTGAGCTCCTGCCTGCTCTGGGAGCCTATGGCTGTCCGCTGCCTCTGCAGCTGCCTCTCAAGTGGGCCCAAGTCATGGAGAAATCCCGCTCCCCTCTCAGCCCGTCCAGACATCTCTTTCACTGACCTATGCATCTGTGGGTGGAGGTACCTTCGTGGCCACTGTATATTCTGTCCCTGATGCCTTCTCGGATCTGCTGGATTTGTTCCTCTCAGAGCAACACGGCCAGGGCAGGGCTGTGCTCCGCTCCTGTCCGGTGTGGGATGGACTTTTGGGATCGGTTTCTCAGGGCTCTCTGGAATGGAAATCTCCTTCACTGTGTTGCTGAGCAGCTTCTACTGTTCCAGAATTTGTTGGGAGTTCTTTTTATAGATAATTATGGGCTGTGGGTTTGGAGCTAGCATATGTGAGTCTTTCTACTCCACCATCTACCACCAGAAAGGATGAAAGGAGGTGCCTGTTCACCAAGACAGTAACTTTCTATGGCCTTTTCCCCCATTTTTGTGCATTTTCCCATCCGGTTATTTGACTTCTGTATCCTTTGTCAAGAGGAAAGTCCTAGTGTGTCTCCTCCTCCCTGGATCTTTTCAAGGCTGAGGTTCAGATTAGCTGTTCAATTCCCCCAGGGGTTTCAGGTGGGGTCAGGGACGTCACTGAGGGCTGAGGTTCACATCCCTTGCTCAGTGTCCCCACAGGCTTTAATCTGAGTCACTTGGACAATGGACCCATGTGCTTCTGTGGCCACTGTAACCACCTGCTGCTTGCTGCTACTTCTGCCGTTGTGTTGGGCCAATGCTAGGGGGACCTTGCTCCCCTCTTGCTCAGCTGGGAAAGCACTCCAACACTGACTTTGAAGCTTTCTTTGTTGCTCACGATTTGAGGGATCTGGGACCTTCCATGCTGGAAATCCTACCCTGGAGGCCTGTTCAGGTCCTGTTCTTCTCCGTGCCACACGGCCAAGGCTGGGCTCCACTCTGCTTAGTATTCCATGGAATAGCCTTTTTCTGACGGCCTTCCAAGTTGCCTTTGGCTGGAAATCTCTCTCACTCTGTTCTTCTGTGGCTTCTGCTTCTCTAGAATTTGTTGAGAGTCATTTTTTACAGGTATTTTTTGGGCTGTGGGGGAAGCATTAGGGTGTAAGCATTTTTCTACTCTGCCATCTTGGCTCTTCCCCCAGAGAAGATTTTTGATGTCCAGTGAGGTGGGGAAAGACTAATTTTGACAGGAATTACACAGTCATAATTTTCAACATGATATTATACCATTTGTCCCCAATATCTTTTCCTCCTGAGTTTCCTCATCTGTAAAATACCAGTGCTGATTTTGATTTTTAAGCCATTTTCTTGTTCTGGCATCCTGATTTGAAGATTCTATTTTCCAGGTCTCTAAAGAGAGTGTTAGATCAAACAGGACAGAAGCTTGACTAATAATCCACTGAATACTTATCAGTAGTGTAGTGCAGAGACCTTGCCTCTGTACTGTGGAACACATCAAGGCAAAATAAGCTTTTTGAAAATGGAAACTGTTTTCAAGTTGGCCTGTTTTCCTTGTTTATATTGGCTCTTTTATCGAGTGTGTGTTATACTTTAGTTGTAGCATAATGAAGCCAAGATTATCAGTGAACTAAGTGGTTAACGAGGGTGAACTTCAGATGTCATTGAATCTTGTGGTGAGGAGTAAGGAAGTTTTTAATTCAAAACGAAATATTTTATAAAGAAAGTCACAACTCTAGCACCAGCTTCAATTGTGGAAGTTGTTACAATCCAGCAGTTGTTTTGCCAGTCTTAAGACTGTTAGATGATTGAAATCACTCTATTTTCATTTTGCCAAACACAGGTAGAATGTTCTTGATGACCTTAACTACAGTCTAGCTTCAAAATGCAAGTCACCAGAATACATTTGAGGAGAAATAATCACTTATTTAATAAACTCTGAAACAATCATCTTTCTCTGTCATTTTTCTCATTTTTGCAATTATTAAAGAGCTACATATCATCCTTTTGAATGTCATTTTAACCAACATTCCATCTTGCTCATAAACATGGTGATAAATTTAATAATACTAATTTACTTTATGACAACTATTTTATTCACATGCACATTTTTGAGTGGCTAAGAAATAAACTGTTAATTTATCTTAAATAAATAGCATGAAAATGTAAAGACATTCATGGCACCTCACAAATATGACTGTACTTTTTTTATAGAATATGTGCAATATTTATGCATGAGATTCCACATAACATTGAAAAAACTCACATTTGTCAACCTCTGAATGAAGTAAAAAGGAATTACATACAGGTTGCATATCAACTTAACATACCTTTTTTGATACTTTATTTATTTTTATCATCTACATCCCTCACCACCACTCATCCCCCATGCATTGCTTATAATAAAGATGTTTTTGAAAAGAAAAGGTAAGGAATACTTGCCAATGCTTAAAAATGTAGACATACATTGTTCCCATGTATCTGCCACCTTGGTAAAAAGAGAATGACTTCTTTTCATATCTCTCCTTAGAGGTCAAACTTGATCACAAATTTTTATTTTTACTATTTTTATTTAGTATTTAATTTTTTCCTGATTACATGCATGGGATATAAGTTTCCAGTATTCATGTTCAATTGGTTTGTTCTTTCAATTTGTATGTTTATAGTCATTGTCCTTTCAGCATGGCATGCCCACATAAGGAAAGGTGCTGTGCTCTTTGAGTGAAGCAGAATTGAGATAGCACAAATGTTTGGACCAATTGGTAATTCCAGTAAAAATGCATCCATAATGCAGTTTTATTTCAACACAGTCAATTTAATTAGTTTCACCTTTTGTCATCTATCTCAATTTTTTATGTGTATACCAAAACATAGGATTGTTTTGCTCTGAGGTTCTTTGGGCTCATACTATGGAAGATTCTTCTATGTGGTTATTAATTTACAATTCGTTTCATGAGAAGTGACGAATTCAAACAATCAAAGCAATTTGAAACATTTACTTCACAATCGTTTTTTCTACTTTTCTACCAAAGATTAGATCTTGTTTTTAGAGGAAGATCCAAGACATTTAGACTTAGAATTTCTGGCTATCTTCAACACTTTTTTCTGGTCTCTTTCATTTCAGTGGTGTTAATCTAACTGCTTTATGCCATAGCTAACTCCTGACCCATGAACCAGGAAAAGCAGAAGCAACATCAAGCCACCTTAAGGAGAAGTTTTCCACTTCCATTCTATTAGGGGATCTTTCCAAATTTAACTGAAGCACCTACTTCGGTTATCACAACTTTCCTTGCTGTTGCATGACCCTTCTCTTCCTCTTCAGCAAGCAAATCCTCACTCTGTACTGATATTCTAGGACAGGAGAAGGGAGAAACGAATGGGGGAGGGTGTGCTATCATTATTTTTTATTAAAAATTTTTTTTAATTTGTTCTAAGTTTTCAACTTTCATTTTCACAAAATTCTGAGTTCCAAATTTCCTCCCCATCTCTCTCCTCCCTCCACCCCAAAACTCCGTGATTCTGATTACCCCTTTCTTTAATATGCCCTCATTTCTCTCACACTCCTCCTTTTCCTTATCCTCATCTTCTCTCTTTTCTTGTATGGCAAGATAGATTTCTATACCCCATTATCAGTATTTATTATTTCCCAGTGGTATGCCAAAACAATTCTCAACAATCGTTCCTAAAACTTTAAGTTGCAACTTTTTTCCCTTACTCCCTCCCCATCTATCCTAACTGAGAAAGCAAGCAATTCAATATAGGCTACATATGTGTAGTTTTGCGAAAGACTTCCATAATAGTCATGTTGTGTAAGACTAACTGTACTTTGCTCCATCCTATCCTACTCCCCATTTATTCTATTCCCTCTTTTGACCTTTTCCATCACCAAAGTGTTTACTTCTTATTACTCCCTTCTCCCCTCCCTTCTGTCATCTTCCTCACCCCAATTGTCCCTTTCTCCTCTACGTTCCTGTAGTCTAAAAGAGATTTTCATACCAAATGGAATGAGCATGCTATTACCGCCTTAAGTCAAATGTGAAGAGAGTAAACTTTACTTTTTCCCTCTCACCTCTCTCCTATTCCCCTCCATTGAAAATGCTTTTTCTTGCCTCTTTTATGAGAGAAATTTGCCCCATTCCTTTCCTCCCTTTCTCCTCCTAAAATATTCCTTTCTCACCAATTAATTTTGTTTTTTTTAGATATGATGCCTTTCTATTCAATTCACCCTGTTCACTTCGTCTTTTCTCATCTCTGTCTGTCTGTCTGTCTCTGTCTCTGTCTCTGTCTCTGTCTCTCTCTCTCTCTCTCTCTCTCTCTATATATATATATATATATATATACACACACACACACATATACACACACACACACACACACATACACTTATACATATGTGTGTATGTGTGTGTGCAAAGTCCCTCCAACTATCCAGATACTGACAAAAGTTTCAAGATTTACAAATATTATCTTTCCATGTAGGAATGTAAACAGTTCAACTTTAACAAGTCCCTTATGATTTCTCTTTCCTGTTTACCTTTTCATGCTCGTCTTGATTCTTGTTTTGAACATCAAATTTTATTTTCAGTGCTGTTCTTTTCATCAAGAATGCTTGAAAGTCCTCCATCTCATTGAATGACCATATTTTCTCCTGAAGTGTTATATTAAATTTTGCTGGCTAGGTGATTATTAGTTTTAATCCTAGCTATTTTGACTTCTGGAATATCATATTCCAAGGCCTTTGATCTCTCATTGTAGAAGCTACCAGATCCTGTGCTATCCTGATAATATTTCCATAATACTTTAATTATTTCTCTCGAGCAGCATTCAATATTTTCTCCTTGACCTGGGAACTCTGAAGTTTGGCTGCAATATTCCTGGGAGTCTCTCATTTTTGGGTATCTTTCTGGAGGTGATCAGTGGATTCTTTCAGTATTTATTTTGCTTTCTGGTTCTAGAATATCATGACAGGTTTCCTTGATAATTTCATGAAAGATAATGTTTAGGCTCTTTTTTTGATCATGGATTTCAGATAGCCCCATAATTTTTAAGCTGTCTCTCATGGATCTATTGTACAGGTCAGTTGTTTTTCCAATGAGATGTTTCACATTATCTTCTATTTTTTTCAATCTTTGGGTTTTGTTTTGCAATTTCTTGGTTTATCATATCGACCTTAGCTTCCCTTAGTTCCACTCTAATTTTTAAAGAACTATTTTCTTCAGTGAATTTTTGAACTTCCTTTTCCATTTGGCTGATTCTGCTTATTAAAGCCTTCTTCTCCTCATTAGCTTTTTGGACCTCTTTTTAAGATTGAGTTAGCCTATTTTAAAAGTGCTATTTTCTTCAGCATTTTGTTTGGGGTCTCCTTTAGCAAGCTATTGACTCGTTTTTTATGATTTTCTTGCATCACTCTCATTTTTTTCCCAATTTTACCTCCACCTATCTTACTTGATTTTCAAAATCCTTTTTGATCTCTTCCATGGTCTGAGCCTTTTGCATATTTATTTTGGATGTTTGGGAAGCAGAAGCCTTGACTTATATATCTTCACCTAATTGTATGCATTGTTCTTCCTCATCTGAAAGGATGAGAGAAAATACCTGTTCACCAATAAAATAGCCTTCTATATTTCTATTTTTCCACTTTTAGGGGGCATTTTTTCCACCAAGTTACTTGACTTTTGCGTAGTGTGTTAAGAGTAGGGTATACTCTGGGGATTCTAAGATCTCAGTTCTTCCAAGGTGGCACAATTAAGGGAGAGAAGTTTGCTCTCTGGCAGGACTCTGACTGATATTCAGATCAGCTGCTCAATTCCCCGAGGGTCTTTAGGTAGAGAGGCAGGACTGACACTCAGGGTGGAGGTTCAGATGAATTGCTCAGTTCCCAAGGGGCTTCAGGTAGAGGGCAGGGCTGACACTCTGTGTGAAGCTAAGAGCACCTGCCCAATTCCCCCAGGGGATCTAGTCAGGGGCACCACAGCCACACAAGGCTGAGATTCAGATCAGCTACTCAATGCCCTCAGGGGCTTTAAGCTGAGAGCTCCAACAGTGGATGCTGGGCTGCTGCCTGCAGTGACCACTGCTACTGCTCCTGCCATGGCATCACCTGGGACAGGGTTTAGGGGAAGACCTTGCTCTCTTGTTATCAAGGTGAAAAACCCTCTCACTGATGTATGAAGTGTCTTTGGGGCCTGTGGGTTGAAGGATCTATGAACCTCTTTTTCTGCTGGGGCTTGTGCCATGGAGGCTTGCTCTGATCCTGCTCCTCCCAGTGCCACGTGTCCAGGCTGGGCTGTAATCTGCTCTATATTCCAATGTAACAGACCATTCCCATCAGCCTTCCAGGTCACCCTAGGCTGAAAATGTCCTCCACTTTGTCATTCTGTTGCTTCTGCAGCTCTAGAATTTGTTAGAGTCATTCTTTACATGTATTTTATGAACTGGGTGGGATTCACATTCTACAGTATTTGCATCTTTCTACTCTACCATCTTGGCTCTGCTCTTTTACTATCTTTCCATTAATCACTACTATTAATTGGTGACCTCATAATATCTTTCCAAGAAAAAGTATATATTTATGTTTAAATGGTTAATGGAAATTTGAGGGTAGAATTCAGTTTCAATTCTAAATAGAGTCCTCATTGAATGATATGAGGTTTAGCCTCACCTAAGAACAATTAAAATCACTTTAAAAAAAAAGAGCACATAGTGATTTAAACACAAATATAAATGATTTATTTGTAATTAAGGGGAAAAAAAGAATAGAAAGTTAGATTAAAGACTATCCCCAGTGTCTATCACACTCTAGATCCATTAAGCATTGTGAATTCATTGATTTATGGATTGATCACCTGGTAGTAAGTAAATTTGTAACAGATATACATTTTAAAAATATATTTGAAGTGAGACTTTAGGGGAGAATATAGAATTGAGGCATAGGTTGATTGCTTGAATTAATTAGTGAGAAAAGTATAACATGTAATAGAGAAATATCAGTGAAAGAGAGAGAAGACAAAAGAAAGGAATCATTCTTTTGATTTTGTTTTATTATTATTAAAACTTACTGTCATCACATTTGTCTTAAGGGGGTAATAACATACTCACTCAATGTAGTATGAAAAGCTGTCTTACACTACAGGAAAATATGGGAGAAGCAGATAAGTGGGATGGAGGAGATGATAAAAGAGAGGGAAAATGGAAAAATGGAGTAATTAGAAGTAAACCCTATTGTAGAGGGACAATGTCAAAAGGGAGAATGGAACAATTTTGAGGCAGGTTAGAATGGAGGGAGATATAGTTAGTCTTACACAACATGACTATTATGAAAGTCTTTTGCGAAACTACACATATATAACTTGTATTGAATTACTTGCCTTCTCAGTGGGAGTGGATGGGGAGGGAGGAAAGGAGAGAAGTTAGAACTCAAAGTTTTAGGAACGAATGTTGAGAATTCTTTTTACATGCAACCGGGAAATAAAAAAATACAGGTACTATGGTATAGAAATCTATCTTGTCCTACAACAAAATAGAGAAGATGGGGATAAGTGAAGGGAGGGGTATAATAGAAAGGGGGATAGATTGGGGGAAATGGTAATCATAATGCACAGCTTTTGGGGGTGGGGAAGGGAGAGATGAAGATAAAATTTGGAACTCAAAATTTTGTGGAAATGAATGTTGTAAACTAAAAATAAATAAAAATAAAAAAAAATAACAATAATGGGGGGGGGCACATAGCCAAGGTGGTGGAGGGGAAGCAGGGACCTGTTAGAGTTCTTCCCCAAAATCCCTCAGAAAATCTGTAAGAATGACTCTAAACAAAATCTAGAGCAGCAGAAACTACAAAACGACAGACTGAAGCAAACTGCCAGCCTAACAAAATATGGAAGGCTGACGGGACTGGTTTTTCATACTGTGCTGGGAATGGAACACAGTTTGTTATAGGTTGTGCCAGTCCGGGCAGAGCAAGAGCAGGCCTTAAAGAACTGAATTGTGGGAAGCTGCTGTGGCTTCCAGACTTTTCATCCCACAAATACTAAAGATAGCTTCAAATATCAATGAGAAGGGTCTCTCATCTGGTTGAGAGGGGTGTATGACCTCATCCCAGCACCAGCTCAGTCACAACCTCAGTACAGTTGCAACCACTGCCGAAGTGGAGGCTGCTTCTGGAGACATCCACTTAGCAAAGCACAAAAGTCAAGTAATTGACTGGGAAAATGAGCAAATGGGAAAAAGAAACAGATTATAGATTCTTATTTCTCTGTAAAGATGTATTTCATAATGAGGAAGATAAAAGCATACATCTAGAAGAAAACAAAGACAAAACTCCTGCATCCAAAGTCTCTAAAAATATGAAGTGGTCTAAGGTCATGGAATATCTCAAAAGAGATTTTGAAAATCAAGTAAGAGAAGTAGAGGAAAAATTGGGAAGAGAACTTAGTGCAATGCCAGAAAATCAGGAAAAATAAGTCAACAGCTGACTAAAGGAAAACACCCCAAGAAGCTGAAGAAAATAACATCTTCAAAATTAGACTAACCCAAATGTAAAAGATGTCCCACAAGCCAATGAGAAGAAGAATGCCTTAAAAGGAGAATGAGCCAAATGAAAAAAAAGAATGCCAAAAGCTCACTGAAGAAAATAATTCCTTAAAAACTATAATGAACCAAATGGAAAGTAATGAATTTATGAGAAATTATAAAAAATGGGCAGACCAAAGAAGGCAAAGTAGAAAGACAGACATAATCTAGCTCTCCCCCCAAAACCCATAAAATACCTGTAAAAATGAGTCTAAACAAATACTAGAGCAGGAAAATACACAAAACAACTGACTGAAAGAGATTTCCAGCCCAAGGCAACATGGAAGGCTGAAAGAAAAGGTCTCTTGCATCAGACTCAGAGCAGACCAGAGACCAGCATTGTCTAAGTGGCATTGCAAGAACAGGACTGAAGTAAGCTTCAGAATGCGGGCATCATGGGTAGTAGCTGTGGTTCCTAGATTTTTCAAATCACAAATACCAAAGACATCTTGCTTCAAAGGTCAGTGAGAAAGCTCCTCCACTTAGGTGAGAAGGGAATGCAGTCTGACCTTGCCCCTAGGGCTGTAGTTGTAGCTGAGGCAACAGTGTCCATTTAAGGGTCCTCAGTCTAAAATCCCTCGGGGAATCTTGTGGTCAATCTGAGTCTCAGACCTGAGTGGAAACGCTGGGGTGAGAAGGAGCACTGGCATGGTGGAGATGGAAGCAGTTGTGGAAAGGGAATTCTACTTGCAGATGCCAGAAAGAAAAGGTTGTGGTTGCTCTCAGACCATAACACAGGTCAGGAGAGGAGAAACCACCTCTCCATTGATTGTACCACCTTGAAGGAACTGAGAAGTTACTGGTACCAAGAGAATACCATCCTCTTTGCAAAGGACTCAAACATCAAGTGACTGGCTAGCCAAACGCACAGAAAAGGGAAAATTAAGACTATACAAGGTTATTTTCTTGGGGAACAGCAACTTTCCTCCATTTCTTCAGATGAAGAAGAACAATGTATGCCATCAGAGGAAGAAACCAAAATCATGGGTTTTGCATCCAAAACATCCAAAATAAATATACAATGGTCTTAGCCCATGGAACAGCTCAAAAAAGATTTTGAAAACCAAATAAGAGAGATGGAGGAAACATTGGAAAGAGAAATGAGAACGATTGAAGAAAATTATGTAAACCGTATCAACAGCTTGCTGAAGGATACTCAAAAATGCTGAAGAAGGTAACACCTTTAGAGGGCGGAGCCAAGATGGTGTAGTAGAAAGACACACATATGCTACCTCCGAAACCACAGCCCATGGATTTCCTCTGAAAAGAACTCCCAACAAATTCTGGAACAGTGGAAGCCACAGAGCAACACAGTGAAGGAGATTTCCATACCAGAGAGCTCTGAAAAACAGATCAAAAGGTCCATCATGCACTAGAAGGGAGCAGAGCCCTGCCCTGCCCTGGCCAGGCAGTACTGAGAAGAGAAGATCCAAGCAGCCTTCAGGGACGGAATCTCCAGCGGCCGCGAAGGTCCCTCCACCCAGAGACACACAGGTCACTGAGAGAGATGTCTAGATGGGCTGAGAGGAGAGTGGGGTGTCTCCATGATTCGGGCCCCCTCGGAGGCAGCAGCAAATGCAGTGGGCAGCCGCAGGCTCCCGGAGCAGGCAGGAGCTTGGCAGCAGCTCCATTACAGAAGGTCTCTCCATAAACGCCCTGAGGGAACTGAGCCTGGGTGGCCCTGCCCCTACGTGAGAATGGGATTTAACCTTACCCTGAACAGCAGCCAGCCAGCCGCCAAAAGTCCTGAGGCTGGGGAGCAGCATTTGAATCTCAGACCCAAAGCACTAGCGGGGCAGACCTAGTCGAGGGTGGAGAAAACTCTCAGAATTCAAGTATCTGGCTGGGAAAATGCCCAGAAAAGAGAAAAAAAAATAAGACCATAGAAGGTTATTTTCTTGGTGAATAAATGATTCCAACCTTCCTCTCCAAAGAGGAAGAAAACTGGTTACCATCAGGGAAAGACAGAAGAGTCAAGGCCTCTGTATCCCAAACATCTGAAAGAGATATCCAATGGGCTCAGGTCA
>CM053769.1:475366438-475395917 GCA_028658325.1 Potorous gilbertii | reverse complement strand
AGGAAAATTGCCCTGATATTCTAGAACCAGAGGGCAAAATAAATGTTCAAGGAATCCACCGATCACCACCTAAAAGAGATCCAAAAAGAGAAACTCCTAGGAATATTGTGGCCAAATTCCAGAGTTCCCAGGTCAAGGAGAAAATATTGCAATCAGCTAGAAAGAAACAATTCCAGTACGGTGGAAGTACAATCAGGATAACACAAGATCTATCAGCTTCTACATTAAGGGATCGAAGGGCGTGGAATAAGATATTCCAGAAGTCAAAGGAACTAGGTCTAAAACCAAGAATCACCTCACCAGCAAAACTGAGTATAATACTTCAGGGAAAAATATGGTCTTTCAATGAAATAGAGGACTTTCAAGCATTCTTGATGAAAAGGCCAGAGGTGAAAAGAAAATTTGACTTTCAAACACAAGAATGAGAAGAAGCATGAAAATGTAAACAGCAAAGAGAAGTCATACGGGAACTCTTACCAAAGTTGAACTGTTTACATCCCTATATGGAAAGGCATTATTTGTAATTCTTGAAATTTTTCAGTATCTGGGTATTTGGTGTGACCACACACACACACATGCACACACACATTTACACATATACACGCATGCGTGCACACATACACATACACACATGCATGCACACACAGAGACAGAGAGCACAGAGCGAATTGAATAGGATGGGATCATATCTTAAAAGAAATCAAGGGAAATGAGATAGAAATGTGATGGGAGAAGAGAGGGTGAAATGGAATTGGGTAAATTATCTCTCATGGAAGTCAAGCAGGGACAAAGAGGAGAGCTGTAAAAAAAAAACATGAAGTTTACCCTCATTACATTCGACTAAAGGAAGGAATAAAATGCACACTCATTTTGGTATGAAAAGCTATCTTACAATACAGGAAAGTGGAGGAGAAGGACATAAGCAGGGTGAGCTGCATGATGGAGGGGAGGGCTGTGGGAGGAGGGAGCAATTTGAAGTCAACACTCAGCGACGAACAGGATCAAAAGAGAGAATAGAAACAGTGGGGGGCAGGATAGGATGGAGGGAAATATAGTTAGTCTTACACAACACAACTATTATGGAAGTCACTTGCAAAACTACGCAGATATGGCCTATATTGACTTGCCTGCCTTCCCAAAGGGAATGGATGGGGAGGGAGGGATGGGGAGAAGTTGTAACTCAGAGTTTTAGGAACAACTGTTGAGTATTGTTCTTGCTACTAGGTAATTATAAATATAGGTAATAGGGAATAGAAAGTTATCGGCCCTACATGACAAAAGAAATGATGGGGACAAAAGAAGGGAGTGATGATAGAAGAGAGGGCAGAATGGTGATAGGGGACATTAGAATGCTCAGGTTACTGGGATGGGGGGAGGGGACAAGTGAGGAGGAAATTTTGGAACCCAAAATCTTGTGAAAATGAATGTAAAAATTTAAATAAATAAATTTATATTAAAAAAATAAAAATTAGAATGGAACAGACGGAAGCTAATGACTTTATGAGGAATCATGAAATTAAAAAAAAACTGAATGAATGAAAAAATGGAAGATAATGTGAAATATCTCATTGGAAAAATAACTGACCTAGAAAATAAATCCAGGAGAGACAATCTAAAAATTATGGGACTACCTGAAAGTTATGATGAAAAGAAAGAGCCTAGACATCATGTTTCATGAAACTATCAAGGAAAACTGCTCCGATATTCTAGAGCCACAGAGCAAAATAAATATTGAAAGAATCCACTGATCACCTCCTTAAAGAGATCCAAAAAGAGAGACTCCTAAGACTACTGTAGCCAAATTTCAGTCCCTAGGTCAAGGAGAAAATATTATAAGCAGTTGGAAAAAAACAATTTGAGTAGTATGAAAATACAATCAGGATAACACAGAATCTGCCAGCTTCCATATTAAGAGACTGAAGGTCTTGGAATATTATATTCCAGAAATCAAAGGAACTGGGATTAAACCCAATAATCACCTACTCAGCAAAACTGAGTATAATGCTTCATTCAGTGATACAGAGGACATTCAAGCATTCTTGATGAAAAGACCAAAACTGAATAGAAAATTTGATTTTCAAACGCAAGAGTCAAGAGAAGCATGAAAAGGTAAATAGGAAAGAGGAATCATAAAGGAGTTTCTAAAGTTGGACTGTTTACATTCCTACATGAAAAGATAATATTTGTAAATCTTGACACTTTTATCAGTATTTGAGTAGTTGGAAGGATTACACACACACACACACACACACACACACACACACACACATACACACATGTACACATTCATTTATATAGACAGAGAGCACAGGGTGAGTTGAATAAGAAGGGCTTATACCTAAAAAATTTAAATTAAGTGGTGAGAGAGTTATATATTGGGAGGAGAAAGAGAGAATTGGAATGGGACAAATTATTACTCGCAAAAAAGGCAAGAAAAAGGTTTTTCAGTGGAGGAGAAAAGGGAGGAGAAGAGAAGGAAAAAGTGAAGCTCACTCTCTTCACATTTGACTTAAGGAGGCAATAACATGCTCATTCAATTTGGTATGAAAATCTGTCTTACACTGTAGGAAAGTAGAGGAGATGTGGGCAAGTGGGTGAGGAGGATGATAGAAGGGAGGACAAATGGGAGAAGGGAGTAAGTAGAAATAAATGCTTTTGGGGAGGAACAAGGTCAAAAGAGAGAATAGAATATATTGGGGGGCAAGATAGGATGGAGGGAAATACAGTTAGTCTTACATAACATGACTATCATGGAAGTCTTTTGCAAAAGTACACATATATAGCCTATATTGAATTGCTTTCCTTCTCAGTGGGAATGGGTGAGGAGGGAGGAAGAGAGTGAAGTTGGAATTCAGAGTATTAGAAATGAAAGGTGAGAATTGTTTTTGCATACAACTGGGAAATAAGAAATACAGGTAATGGGGTATAGAAATCTATTTTGCCCTACAAGGAAAGAGAGAAGATGGGAATAAGGGAAGGGAGGGATGTGATTAAAGGAAGGGCATATTGAGGGAAGGGATAATCAGAACGCAAGGCATTATGGAGTCAGGGGAGGGGAGAAATGGGGAGATAATTTGGAACTCAAAATTTTGTGGAAATGAATGTCAAATACTAAAGATAAATAAGTAAACATTAAAAGAGCAATTGTTACTTGCATATTGAGCTTTGGTAGAGACTGAACAACTGACTTTGGTCCATAGGTAATATTAAGACAAGGAAACTTGATTTTGACCTGAGTAATGAATACTGCAGCTTCTCACAGAATTGGACATGCTCAAGAGGCTGGCATAATTAAATGGAAATGGTGTATTCAAAATAGACCTAAAGTTGGCAAAAGTGGAGTTTCTACTTTACATGAATCTAAAGTAAACATCAATACCATGGGAAATGACACACTACCTGAACCAAAGCAATAGTTGGTACAATCCTTGGTAAAATGGAATAAGGGATAAGGTCGAATAACTGAAGAACAAAAGTGACATGCATGGTTTACTGATGGGACAACAAAATGTTTGTGTTACAAGGACACTGGAAAGTGATAACCTATAACCCATGTACTAGGCTCACTTTGGAAAGTACTGGGATAGGTGGAAGTGGTCAATATAATGACATTATGGCAGTATATCAAGCTATCAAAACAGAACAAGGAGGGCAGAGTAATATATTCACTGATTCATGTGCAGTAGCTAATGAGTTAGCTACATGGATGTCCATGTGGAAAAATTTAAAATTGGAAAATTCATGGCCACCAAGTCTGGGATAAAGAATTATGGGAAGATAAGTGGGACACATCTTTGGTTACTAATATGTCAGTTTTTACATGTAAAATGCTCATGTGACCCTCACCACACAGGAATGTGAGTACTATGCACATGCTGATTGACTAGCAAAGGTTGCTACTCAACATATTGTCCCTGCTCTGACGATGATCTGGTACTAGCAAAATGGGTCCATCAAATGGCCAGACCTTTAGTGGTATGAAAAATGCCAGCCCAATTTGGCAAATACATTCCATTGGACCCCTATCCCAAAATACAGGATACAAATTTGTATGTACTTGTGCTGATATTTACTCAGGTGTACTAGTGGCTTGTCCCTATAAGAATGCAACCCAGAAAATACCTGTAAAACTCTAAAAATAATAAATATGTTATGGAACCCTAAGACCGATTGAAAGTGACAATGAGTCATATTTTAAAGGTAATAAAGGGAAGAGATTTTGTATATTAAACAGCATAGAATGGATACCATATTTCATATTATCCATAAGCATCTGGATTAATTGAAGAATGAATGGATTATTGAAAGAACAGTTAAGGGAGTTAAGTTCTAATAATTCTCATCAATATTGAAAAAATAATTTGTTTGCTGCTTTACATATTTTGAATAACAGGCCATTAGGAGGAAGTATATCTCTAGCCAGAATGATTATTTCAAATATGCAAATTAGAAAATAACAAACACATAAGATCCCAAATATTGAGTACTGGACTGTGAAGGCAGATGTTCCAGTACTGTATTCAGGAACACTTGGTACAACTAGACATGATTTGCATTGTTTGGAGGACTTCATGTTGGATAGAAAAGAAACAAAAAAATTTTCTGCTGGAAAATGTATTAGAATTGCCAACATTAATTTTCAGCAAATGTTTTCTAAATCTGGATTAGCAGCTTGAGGAATATATATATTGGCTGGAATGATAGATTCTAATTATCAAGGAGAAATTATTGTGACATTCCAAAGTTTAGCTGAAGAACTCATATGTTAGGGACCCAGGAGTCTGAGCCTGATCTCTCAGGCCCACAGGCCTTATCTGATCAGCAAGGGCCTGTAGGCCTTGGTGGAGTGTAGCTGTAAGCAATGATCGAGGCAGGAGACAAGATAGTAAGAACTCCATTTATTCAAGTGCTTGAATAAATGGAGTTCTTACTATCTTTTCTGACACCAGTGCCCTAAGTGAACCTATCATCAATTAGTTTGCCTTTATAAGGAAGTAATATACCTTTGACCAGGACTGCCCAGGGCGGACATGTAGCCCCTAGAAAGAAAAACATTTTTGGCCTTCTTTGTTCTCCAAAAACCTGGGAAAATAGCCTTGAGCAAGACAGGAGCGGAACCCTTCCTCCCAGAGCCATCTTGTTCATGCCTTACCAGTCTCCCCTCAGTTTACCTGAGTCGTGACCAGTGAATGCCATCCAAGAGGCTGGAGGTTGGCAATTCCTTTACACTCATACAGTTTTGTAAAAATAATATAATAGTTCAAGTGATTAATATTCTTAGTGAAACAGTACCCTTTGTGGGAACTGACCCTCCTTCAAAAACAACCAGCAGAGAACTGAAGGATTGGGCTCTACTGATAGAATAAATTTGAAAGCTAAAATAATGGTAAAATAGCAGTCTGATGATGTTACAAATAACAGAAATTACAGAGTACAGGAAAGATAATACCCTAACTGTTATTTATTCAGGGAGAAGATAACTACCAAGCTGTACCCTTAACTCATATATTCTACCATGAATGAGGTTATGATAGTGGATTCATGGATTCCAGAAGCATGACTATATGTACTCTGCTTTTGATTATTGTCTCCATGTTTCTTTTTGGGGTTTTATCTGTCAAACTTGTTTGCTAGATTTGTTTTTGCAAACTTAGTACCCTCCTTATACATGCAGATGCTTGATGGCTGAAGCTGCAAGTACCTCTTGTCCATGATTATGCTGTGTTACCTAGTGTCAACCAAGCTCCAGAATCCAGATAAAAAACTGACCTCTTGAATGGGACTTTTTGGGGCAAGGACAGCACTGCATACAATCTTAGCAGGAGGTATTTATGGAAGAAAAGATCTTTGCCCTTTACCCCAAGATTTTGGGGCCCATTTGTTCAAGGAGAGAATGATGGTATGCTTGTTTTCAAGCCCCACTCTAGGGTATTATTTTATGTGTTTATTTTGTGTCATCCCTGTTACATTGTTGTAAAGTTCTGTTGACACCAAATGCCTAAGATATTGCCTTATGTGCTATTTTCTCTTATCCCTGTTACAATTCTGTTCATATCAGTTGCCCCACCAACCTGTATAATGAATTTGAAAGATCTTGGGTCAGAATGCAATGTTACTTTAAATGGGAAAAATCTTTCCTATTCATTAATAGGCCCATTGAACCTGTTTAAATCACATGGAAGTCTAAATCACATATGGTGGGAGCCCCTTGCTGAATAGGTAGAACAGGAAGGGTAGAGCAGAACCAGGAGAAAGTTGGTCAGGCTAGTCAGAGCTGTGAGGGACACAGCCAAACAGACACTAGGTTCCTGAGTGTTTGTTTATTTGTTTGTGATAAGGTCCCAGCAAGAAGTAAGGCTTAGAAATGCCTTTGTTTCCTGCAGTGCTAATGCGTATTGACTTCTTGACTACTATGACTAATTTGGCTTTCTGCTTTTAGCATTTGACTTTCTGGTGTCTGAATAAATGTTTTTCTTCTGTCTTCTATATGAAGAGCCTGTTATACATTGCAACTGAGTACTACACTGGCATATTCACAGTCACCACCAGTGACATATTCAATAAGGTAAGGTCCTGAAACCCACTTCCAATTTTTGGTTGAAGCAGATGGCAAGTTGAGTTCTTTGGAATTTCACCATATTGAATTCTGATAAATTGACTTCAATAACCAAACTTACCAGAAATCGGAGTCTGGAATATTGTAGGGGCACATTCTTGAGGAGAGAAACACTTTAACTCTAACCCATACACCACCACATATTACCTCTCTCTGGCCTTAATCTGCACCTTATTCACTTGGTATATAAAATGAGATTTCCATCTGACCCACATGAAGTGAGGCCACTAAACCAGAAGATCACTTTCGGTAATTTCAAAGTATTGAAATTTAAGAATCTGTGATTGCTTGACTTTACAGAGATTAGGGATTGATCAGGCAGATCAGGAATTGATCAGGCAAATCCAGGATAAAGGTGACTGATGGTGAGTATAGGGGAAATGATTCTTTCTCTCTTTTCCACAGTCTTTGAGAAGAATGTATCCTTTCTTTGTGACAAGGTTATACTCTTTCTTTTTAACTATAGTTATGATCTCACCCCAACCAGTCTCCTCGAAGAGTTTTTGACACTCATTCCATCATGTCATCACAGAAACACACACACAACACAACACACCCACACCCACACACACTATACATCCTCCTCATTTTCACTCATTTTTTGTGCCTTTGTTATTGCCT
Organism: Potorous gilbertii; assembly: GCA_028658325.1. NCBI lineage: Eukaryota > Metazoa > Chordata > Mammalia > Diprotodontia > Potoroidae > Potorous > Potorous gilbertii. Next base: position 475,388,680 of record CM053769.1, on the reverse strand, counting down.
AAAAGCGTGATCTTTTCCATAATTGCAAATACTTCACTTAACTTGAATATCCCCTAAACATTTCTTCCTACAACAACTTTCCCTTTCACAATCTAAACCAAAGAAGAAACACAAAATCCCAGAACTGGAAATGATTTAAGGGCCAATCCTGCCCAGTCCTTAGCTAAGGGATAATATTCTCTCTATATCACTGTTAAATGGTCATCCAAACTTTTCCTTTTTTAAAAATTATTTTCAGTGTTCTACAATCATTATCATATAACTTAGATTATTTCCCTCCCTTCCTTTCCTCCCCCATAGGTCGCCCCTCTCTCCCTAAGATGGCATACAATTTTATATAGGTTCTACACGTACATTGCTATTAAATACATTTTCACCTTAATCATGTTGCATAAAAGAATTAAAATGAATGGGAGAAATCATAAAACAAGCCAAAACTTAATATAAAAGAAAATGATCTGCTACATTCTGCGTCCAAATTCCATAGTTCTTTCTCTGGATGTGGAAGTCATTTTGCCTTAGAGACCATTGGGAAATTTTTAAGTCCTTGCCTTGCAATGAAGTTCTAAGTCTACCAGAAAAAACCCTAGCACACTGTCATTGCTGCCATGTACAAAGTTCTCCTGGTTGTTCTCTGTTTGCTCAGCATCAGATCATATAACTCTTTCCAGGCCTCTCTGGAGTCTTCCTTTCATCATTTCTTATAGCACAATAGTATTCCATTACATTCATATACCACAATTTATTTAGCCATTCCCCAATTGATGGATGTTCCCTTGATTTCCAGTGTTTGGCCACCACAAAAAGTGCTGCTATAAATGTTTTTGTACACATGGAACCTTTCCCATTTTTGTGACCTTTTGAGGACACAGTCCTAGAAGTGGTGTTACTAGGTTAAAGTGTATGCACATTTTTGTAGCTCTTTGGGCATAGTTTCAAATTACTCTCCAGAATGGTGGGATCAGTTCACAGGTCCACCAAGAATGAATTAGTGTTATAACTTCCCCACATCGTCTCAGTTCTCTATTTATTTTAGAAATGAGGCTTTTATCACAGACACTATTTGCAAAAATTCTTTCTCAGTTTTCTGCTTTCTTCCTAATCTTGGTTGCTTTGGGTTTGTTTGTGCAAAAACTGTGCCCTTGTAATCAGTTCATTTTGATGGTTTGTTCAATTTCTTTTTCTGAGATGGAACTATTTAAATATTCAACTTCCTTTTCTGTTAATCTGGGTAATTTATATTTTTAAAAATAATCATCCATCCTATTCATATTGTCAAAAAGAAGAAGCCAGGTGAATTCTTTCTTTTTGTGTTTCCCCTGATTAGCCCTGGATTCAGCTTGTAAAGTGTAGGGGAGGGGTGATCTGGTCATGAGAGATCTCCTCAACTGACTTAGAGCAAAGGCAAGCTCAGAGATTGGTGATCCAGCTGCCCTAGTGTCTTCCCGTTTCCACTGGAGTGTTGAGGCATGCCTGGGGTCTTGATGTTGGTGGTTGCTCCAACCCTCTGGAGCTCCAGATCTCCTCCTAATTCCCTGAGGTGGGGCTGTCTGGGACAGCTCTGGTCCTCTGCTTCAGCAAAAGTGATTCTTCTTAGGAATTTTACTAGCCTCACGTGCTACGAGACTGTTTTCCCCTTCAGCTGATCCCACTGTTCCAAGATTTTTCTGGGGAAATATTTTATGGCTCTTTCTAGGTCAGGGGAAAAGGAGAGAGCATTTACCAATCACTCTGCCATTTTGGCTCCCATAAGTTCAGGTAGGTGACTTACAAGCATTTAATATGCAGGCTGATAGTCTCAGGAGCAGCTGCTGCAGACATCTGGAACTCTGCTCTCTCAATTCCTTGTATCCACTGGACTCCCACCCTGGGCTGCTATTTTTCTGTGATGCTGCTGCCTCACACCTCTCCGGGGCTTTCCTGTTTGACCCTGCCATGGCGGGGATGTGCTGCCCTTTACACTGCATGCTCCTCCACACTGGTGGAAGAGATCCTTCCCGATGAACTTCCAGTCTTTCCTGGGCTATGAATCTGTCACAGTCTGTCTCCTATTGGATTCTGAACCTCCAAAATTTGATCAGATTCTCTTTATAGTGATATCTGAAGGAGTTTGTCTAACAGCTTAGGTGAGTACTTGCTCTCACTCAGCCATCTTGACTCTGCTCCCCACTCTACTTTCCAGACTTTTACAGAAGAACTCCAGGAAGAGGAAATCCACTAGCTCCTGAAGTGGCCCATTTACCTTTTGCATGTCAGGAGCAAATCCTCAGAATATTTGCCTACCTATCCAAGGTCCACATCTTTACTAGTTTATTATATAATAGATTAGAGTTAGAAGAGACTTGAATAGTTGTTATGTGATCCCTTTTCCAAATGAAGAAATGGAAGCTCAAATAGATTAATTGATTTGTTCAGGGTTATAAATTGAGTATCTGAGGAGGGATATGACCCAAGTTCTTCCTGATGCCAAGTCCACATACTACCATTACTTTCCATAGTCTCTTGTCTTTATCTTTCCCCAAATTTTGCCATTTAGGTCTAAGTAAAGTGAGTGCAATCCTTCTTCTCTATGGCAATCCTTCAAATAGCTGCAGACAACTATCATGTCAATCTTCTATTCTCCAGGCTAAACTTTTGTTTTCTCCTTAAATTTTGTTTTAGTTTTATTAATTTAAATATTACAAGCATTTACAAATTATTCCCACTTTGTAAGAATTCTTTCAAAAAAGTAAAATATTTAAGTAAAATCAGTAATATGACTCTGTCTGAAAATACCTGTGATGTTTCAGACTTGCAATACCCCTTCCCATCCAAGGTTGTTTGTTTGCTTTTTACTTTACAAAAATTTATTTCTCTTACACTTTCTTCTTCCATGTAAGCTCTGCATTATAAATATGCTGCCTAAAATATGATGTTCAGGACAGTCATCTCTACTTTCTGTTTCTATTTCTTAACTCTTGCCATCTGGTTTCTAATCTCACCTCTCCAAAGACACCATTTTCTTAAAGGTGATAAAAATCCTTTAACTGTGAAATCCAATGTTTTTTTTTTCAAAATTGTCATACTCCTCAGCCTCTGTGGGTTTTCCCACTGTTGACAACACTTTTCCCCCTGTATGTTCTCCAATTCCTTTAGCTTCTGTGGCAATACCTCTTGAACATTTCCTTCCACCCTTCTGATCTAGCCTTCTTATTACTATTTTCTTACCATCCAGTTCCCTTTCTTAGAAAATGACTCTTCCAAGGTTCTATTCAGGCTCCAATTTTCTGACTAATCTTTAGCAAACTGGGATGTGAAAGTAGTGTGAGGTCCCATTATAGTTTTCCTCCCTTGCCTAGAGTCACATGATTACTGTCACATGAAGAGTTTGAATCTAGAGCTTTCGGAGGAGTAACATGTGATGCACTGCATCATTCTTTCTTCATATTTTTATTATATCTAACATGCATCAGGAGGAATGAGACAAATAGCTTGCCTCATCTCACAATCATTGACTATACACTTCCTTTTCATCATTGTTTTTTATGAAAATAAGAAAATTGTACCTCAGTTTGGACTCAGAACTCATCTGTTTTATCTCTAAAATTTTATAGCATTTTTCATTATGGGTCTTGGAATTGTCTTGATTTATTGTATTGATCAAGGTAACAAAGATTTTCACAGTACCATATTCTTGTTTCTGGGTACAATGATCTCTTTGTATTGCTTGCATCACCTTGAATCCGATCATATAAGACTTCCCAAGTTTTTCTGAAAGCACTCAGTTCATCATTTCTATTTTCAGTATTGATCAACACTATTTTCACGGTTGTATTACATCATAATCATATACTACAATTAATTCAGTCATTTCCCAACTGATGGGCATCCCATAGGTTTCCAATTCTTTGCCACCACAAAAGAGGTGCTGAAAATATTTTTGTACATATAGGTCCTTTTTATTTGATCACTTTGAGATATAGACCTGTTAGTGATATTGCTGAGTCAAAAGGTATGCATAATTTTATAGTCATATGGGCTTCTTTCCAAATTATTTTCCAGAAAGATTCTTTTCACGTTAATATGAGAAGCATATTATATAACTCTAACTTAGTGACAAACTCAAAGCATATCTATTATTAGGCCTTTAAAACTGCTACATTACCTGGCATTTAATGGTCCACCTTATTTTAACATCCATTAAATTTCATATTACTACTCATGTTGAACTTTAGTCAAAGAAGTGAGCTAGATTGGAGTTGTCTTTTTTGCTTCCATCACCTCCTCATTTACCAGCACCATGTCAGATTGGTTTATAACACTCTAAGATTCCCTAGATCTTATTTTTTGGCTTCTTCCATCAATAGAAATATCTCCTGTCCATCTCTCATCACTGTAACTTTGAAGAGACTGTGTGTGATGCTCTGAAAGCTTTCTTCCTCCCTAATTATTTTGATAATACCTACCTTCTTTCCATACACCTTCTATGGAAGCCGAAGTGCCACCTCCTAAATGAGAACATTCCTGATTACCCCAGGTAATGCTCTCTTCATAGACATATAATCTTAGGTTGTATTCAACCTATAGTTTGTTTATGCTTCTCAATGTGTGTAGCACTAATGGGATATTCACAGGGTCTACCATGGCCATGAATATTCTGGTGCAATTCTGAATTGCAAAATATTACAGACCCTCCACATGGAAGGCAGAATCAAACATTTATTCAAAAACCAGAAAGCCAAATCCATCATAGCAACAAAAATCTATACACAATAACAATGCAGAGGACAACATCAGCTCCAAGCTTTCCTCAGGCTAGCCTTCCCACAACCAGCTCCATTAAATACATCACAAGCAGGCTCTCTTAAACAAAATCACAAACAATAAAAAAATCACTTAAGATAACCAGAAACCTGTATCCTTCCTAGCTCTGACTGATGTCTCCCTAATTTCTGGTCAGCTCTGGTATGACCCTGAAACTTTCTGTTCCATTCATTCAGCAAACTCCTCCCACCACAGACTCCATGTGACTCAGACTCAAATGACTCAGGTTCCATGTGACCCAGGCAGGGTATATGGGCCTGTTAATGAACATGAAAGATCTCCCCATCTAAATTACCATTACAGTGTGCATGTCATTTTAGTCCTAGTGAAATGAAAACTTCCTGAAGGAATGTGTGATTTAATTTTTGTCTTTTTTTTCCAGGAGTCTAGCACCCCATATTTAGTGCCTGATATGTTGTTTGAATTGAAATGAATCAGAATGAATTAACTCAAATGGAATTGTCTTTTGGGACTATGGTTTAGAAAGACTATTGCTACACTGGTTGGCATCCAGGGAAAGTGAAAAAAGATATAGAGAGGACCAGAGAATGTCTTTCAGAGGCAATGTGAAGGAATAAATGATTTTTTTACATGAAGAAGATAAAACTCAGGCAGTTCTCTTGTCTAACTTCAAATATCTGAAGAGCTGTCATAGTGGAGGATGGATTAAATTTATTGTATGTATCCCCTAAGGGCAGAACAAAGGTAAGTGAAACAGAGAAGCAAGTTTTAGTTCTGTGTAAGGATGCAGTTTTAAATAGTTGACGCTAATGAAACACTTCAAGTTCTCCAACATGCTTTTATATGCACAGACTTATTTTGTCCTCCTAAAAAACCTGGGAAGGACATCTGATTGAAAAGATTATTCCTTTCTTGCAGTTAAGAAAATACACTTGGAGATGTTGCTAAATGATCTGTCCATGATCACCCCATCACTCAGATTCCCAGGATCTCAGGACTCTTGACTCAGAGTCTGGGACTCTTGCCACTACAGTACACTTCCTCTCTAGAGCTGACCACGAATAAAATTAGATACCTCAGGGGACATCCTAGACACCCTTTAACTGAAAGGATTCAGGATTAACTGAAAGGACAGTCTAGATGAACATTGGTTGGCAATATTGTAGGAAAAATTGTTGTTCTGAAACTGTGATTTGGTCATATGTACTCAGAGACTTATCCATCTCGACAATATATTCAAGGCAGTCACATATTCATAAACCATTTAAATTATGTAGATTTGATAAAGTTTTTCTCCACCAATTGCCTTGTGAGAAAGGTAGTATAAGTACTATTATTTCCATTTTCCAGATGAAGCTTCTATTAGCCATAGGCAGGAGTTGGATATCAGGTGGACACCAAAGTTGGTTGAGCAACCTGAAAAGGGGTCAGTAAACCTTCACACCAGAGGTACTAGTACTTGTTGAACACCTTATATACCTCTTCCTTAGATGTGAAATAATAAGGTTGGATATGATGGTCTTTAAAGTCTTTTCCAGCTTTCAGTCTTAAAACCTTCTAATCTTGTCACTGTGGAGAATAGTCAGTATATAAGCCTGGTCCATTAAAGCAGACCACACCCCTCAGTAAGTTTAAGTCCATTAGAGAGTTAGCAGTAACTAACAGAGCACTGATGTGTTGATCTGACCATGACAATAGTAAAAGTTTCAGAGGTCAGATGCAAGCTTTGGTTTTGGTCAGTATACTGTACATCAATCCAGATGGCCTCAGTTCATGTTAATTCATTGACAGGTCAACTATTCCACAGCTAACCATCTCCTCTATTGTCTCCAAGACACTCTTAGCTTATTTTTCCTGTGACCTCTGCTACAGCCAGACCTTTTCTAGCATCCACCAATAATCACAGCAAAAATGGCATTCTGACATCTGCCACCAGCTCATTTTGCAATAGGACTTGTGACTATTGAGACAGGTCATCTGTGACTGGTCTCTGATGGGGTACAGATTCATGCAAATCACAAGTAAACAAAGAAGTGTTCAGGTTCTAAGAGTTGATTTATTTCCTTACCTCTAAAAACAAAAGTAGCTGTAGGCTTTGCATAAATGCTTGATGATTAACGGGGGGCCTGAGTAGCTTGACATTTTCCCATGATTGTAGCGCTCAGCTGGTCTTTGTCAAACAATTTTGGGGGTGGAGTCAAACTGATGGATAAAAGGCAGTGACTTGCCTGAACTCTCCCCCAATCCCCTCCAAATACCTTTAATGCCATAAAACAGTTCCCAGAACATCATAACTCTCAAAAGAACAGGGCAAAATAATTTCCAGACAAAGAAAACTAAGGTCAGCAGGGATGGTATCTAAAACCGGGGTGAGAGTAGAACACAATCCAGCACAGGACAAACCAGCACAAACCCAGTGCCAGAAAATCAGGAGCAGGCCTTGGGAGCCACTGAATTGGCAGCAAGAGCAGCAGTAACAGGTGCTTCCAGAAATCTCAGAGGAAGGACAGTAAGGGGGTAGAATAACTAATGAGAAGCAGATAATAGGGTGTTATTTTTTAGTAGTACTGAGGTAGGGCTTCATTTCTTTGGCCATACTTGGATCCAGGTCACAGTCCTGTTTGGCAGTCTCATGGTGAGGATCAGTACTAGTATAGCAGAGCTTGTGGTCATAGTGGAGTAGGTATCCTGCACACATTTCTAGGGCAGAAAAGAATACATGTGATCACTACAAAATAAGTGCACAGGCCAGGAGAGGAGTAAATGCCTCTCCTTAGATCATATTACCTTGGAAGAACTGAAAATGTACAAACCCCTGAAAGTATCTCTGAAAACAGCAACAGAAATCCTTTGAAGTTTGGGACAGTGTGTCCTCCATCCTGGTAGTGGAGTCCTATTTTAACAAACAGACAAAAGTCTAAAATAGGCTAAGAAAATGAGCAAATATTTCTGAACAAGTTGTAGTATACAAATTAAATGGAATACTATTGTGCTATAAGAAATGACAAATAGGGGCAGGGATAAGGTAGTGGAGTAGAAACAGGGACCTACTAGCACTTTCCCCCCAAATCCCTCAAAAAGCCTGTAAAAATAACTTGAAACAAATTCTAGAGAAGCAGAAGCCACAAAATGACTGACTGAAGCAAATTTCCAATCCAAGATAATCTGGGACATCGAAAGAAAAAGTTTATTGCACCACATTGGAAGTGGAGTGCAGTTTGCTGTGGGCTGCATCAGCATGGAGAGGTAGAGGAGGTCTTAGGGGACCTAGTCACTTGTAACTGCTGTAGTTTCCAAAATTCCTAACCCACAAAAACTACAGGCAGCTTTCAAGGTTAATGGGAAGAGTTTCTCACCTGCCTGAGAGGGGTGCTTGGTCTAGTCTCATCCCTAGTGTGGCAGCAACCATTACTAAAGCTGAGGATGCCTCTGGAGTCCTCCACATAACAAAGATCTCAAAAGTCAGGTAATTATCTGGGAAAATGAGCAAACAGGGAGAAGGAAACAGACTGTAAATTCTTAATTTTGGTGAAGAGGAATTTTCTTATTTCATTGATGATGAGGAATATCAAAACATACATCCAGAAGAAGATAACAGAGTCAAAGCTCCTACATCCAAAGCCTTCAAGAAAAAATATGAATTGGTTTCAGGCCATGGAAGAGTTCAAAAAGGATTTTGAAAATTAAGTAAAAGAAGTAGGGGGAAAATTGAGAAGAGGAATGAGAATGATGCAAGAAAATCATGAAAAATGGGTCAACAGTTTACTAAAGGAAAACCAAAAAAATGCTAAAGAAAATGATACCCAAATGGCAAAAGAGGTAAAAAAGCCAATTAGGAGAAGAATGCCTTAAAAAGCAAAATGAGCCAAATAGAAAAAAAGGTACAAAAGCTCGCTGAAGAAAATAATTCCTTCAAAATTAGAATGGAGTAAATGGAAGCTAACAACTTTATGAGAAATCAAGAAATTGTAAAACAAAACCAAAAGATTGAAAAAATAGAAGATAATATGAAGTATTTTATTAGAAAAGCAACTTACCTGGAAAATGTATTCAGGAGACATAATTTAAAAAAAAATTCTTGGACTACCTGAAAGCCATGATCAAAAACAAAGAGCCTAGACATCATATTTCAAGAAATTATCAGGGAAAACTTCTAGGATATTCTAGAACCAAACAGTAAAAGAGAAATGGAAAGAATCCAGGAGTCACCTCTGGAAAGAGATCCTAAAAACACAAACTACTAGGAATATGATAGTCAAATCCAAGAGTTCCCAGGTCAAGGAAAAAATATTTCAAGCAGGCAGAAAGAGACAATTGAAGTACTTTGGAAACATTGAGGATAACACAAATTGTAACTGCTTTTATATTAAGGAGTTGGAGGGATTGAAATGTGATGTTCCAGAAGTCAAAGGAGCTAGGATTAAAACTAAGAATCACATACCCAGCAACAATCCTTCGGGGGAAAAAGTGGAACTTTAATGAAATAACGGACTTCCAAGTATGATGACTGAAAAGACCAGAAGTAAATAGAAAATTTGACTTTAAAATGCAAGAATCAAGAGAAGCATGAAAAGATAAATCCTTAAAAAGTAACATATACCAAATTGAAAAGAAAGTACAAAAGTTCTTTGAAGAAAATATTTCCTTAAAAATTAAAATTGAGAAAATGGAAGCAAATAACTTTATAAGGAATCAAGAAACAGTAAAATAAAGCCAAAAGAATGCAAAAAATGAAGACAATGTAAAATATCTCATTAGAAAAACAATTGCTCTGGAAAATAGATTCAAGAAAGATCATTTAAAAATTATTATACTAACCTGAATGTCATATTAAAAAAATAGCCTAGATATCATCTTTCAAAAAGTTATCAGGGAAGTTGCCCAAATATTTTAGAAGAGGGTAAAATAAAAATTGAAAAAGTCATCCTATGACCTCTTGAAAGAGATCCCAAAAGAAAATTTCCCAGAAATATTATAGCTGAATTTCAGAGCACTCAGATCAAGGAGAAAATATTGCAAGCAATCAGAAACAATTCAGTATCATGGAGCCACAGTCAGAGTAACACAGGATTTAGTCACTTTCACATTAAAGGATTGGAGGGCTTAGAATATGATATTCTAGAGGGCAAAGGATTAGGATTACAATCAAGAGTAACTTATCCAGGAAAACAAGTATAATCCTTCTGTAGGGGAAAGAGACACAATGAAATTAAGAACCTTTAAGCATTCTTCAGGAAAAGACCAGAGATGAAGAGAAAATTGATTTTCCAATGCAAGACTCAAGAAAATCATAAAGAGGTAAACAGGAAAAAGAAATCGTAAGGGATTTAATAAGGCTAAATTGCTTACGTTGCCACATGAGAAGATGATACTTATAACTCATAAGAACTTTCTCATTATTAGGGCAGTTAGAAGGAGTATATATAGACAGAATACACAGGTGTAAAATGAATATGAAGGGATGATATCTTTAAAATATAAAATTAAAGGGCAAGAAGTATAAAGTGGGAAAAGGGAAAAGTTAGAGGTAGAATTTGGTAAATCATTTCACATAAAATACAAGAAAAACTTTTACATTGGAGAGACAGGGAGGTAGATTTTTCAGGGAAATGATTGAACCTTACTCTGATCATAATTGGTTCAAAGAGGGAATAATGTGCACACCTAGGCATATAAATCTATCTTATTCTACAGGAAAGCAGGAGAGGAAGGGGATAAGAGAAGTTGGAGGTAATAAAAGGGAGGGAACACTTGGAGTAATCAGATTCAAAACGTTTTTGAGGAGAGAGGGTGTGAGAAGAGAGAGAGAGTGGAATAAACACAGGAGGGGAATAGGATGGAAGGAAACACAGCAATAGTAACTGCAGAAAAAAAATTTAAAGAGAGATTCTCTGATAAAGGCCTCATTTCTCAAATATATAGAGAACTGAGTCAAATTTACAAAGCATAGTAGCCATTCCCTAATTGATAAATGGTGAAAATATATGAACAATTTTCAGACCTAGTAATCAAAATTGCCTATAACCATATGAAAACAAAATACTCTAACTCAATATTATTGGAGAAATACAAATTAAAATAATTCTGAGGCACTTCCTTATACCTGTTAGATTGGCTAATAGGACATGAAAGGAAAATAATCAATGTTGGAGGGGAAGGGGAAAAAATGAGACCTTAATGCACTTTTGGTAGAGTTGTGAATTGATTCAACCATTCTGTAAAGTAATTGAGAACTATTCCCAAAGGGTTGTAAAACCATTCATACCCTTTGACCCAGAAATACCACTACTAGGTCAGTACCTCAGTAGAAATAACAAAAAAAAAAGAAAGAAAGAAAGAAAGATACAGACATATAAATACAAATATAATCAAAGCAGTTCTGGTGGCAAAGAATTGGAAATTGGGGTGATGTTTATCATCTGGGAAATAGCTGAACAAAGTCTGATTTATGATTATGGTAAAATACTACTCTTCTATAAGAAATGATGAGCAAGATACTCTCAAAAAAACATGTAAAGACATACAAGAGCTTATGCAAAGTGAAATGTACTGTGTATAAATTAGCAATACTATAACATGATCCACTACGAATGAACTATTCTCAGCAATACAACAATCCAAGACGTGTCTGAAAGTATTAAGTTGAAAAATGCTATCCATTCTCAGAGAAAGCACTGATAGTACCTGAATGAAAACTGAAGCGTATTTTTAAACTTTATTTTTCTTAATGTTTTCTTTTTTGATGGTGCTGATGAGAGTTTATGTGTCTTCTTTCATAACATGATTAAAATGGAAATGTTTTGCATGACTACACATGCATGACCTGTGCTGCATTGCTTGTCTTCTCAATGGTGTGTGTGTGTGTGTGTGTGTGTGTGTGTGTGTGTGTGTAAGGAAGGAAAGGAGAGAAATTGGAATTCAAACTTTTTACGATAGTATTAATTTTTTTCATATAATTGGGGAAAGATAAAGTACTAGGCAAATTTTAAAAAATTCAGGAGAGTGAAATTAGAATACTCACAAACCTCCTATTAAAGGTAAATATATGAATGGACCTACCATAACTCAGGGTGCTCCTAATTACGGTCTTAGAATGTGATCAATGATGCTAAAGACAAAGACGATATCTCCTCGTTCCTATGCCCCTGATGTTCTGCCTTTTTAATCCTAGGACTTAACTCAAACCCTGAGACTCTGTTATCTGATGGATGAATTTCTCTGGAAACTCATTTTGTGGAAGGATCCAGGCCAGCCATATTCACTCCTTATCTCTTCTCCCAGATCTACTCTTGACTCTCGAGATTTCCCTTCCCCTTACTCTCCACTTCAATTCCCTTTCTTGTATTATTGATCCATTCAGATGCAAGTACTTGGAGGGGAGGAACTTAGGACCTACAGAGTGCCTGACAAATGATGAGCACTTAATAAATACTTGCTGGTTTGATATTACAAAGAAAATTGTTATGTTGTTACCAGTATGCTTTTAAAAAATGCATTCATGGAGGCAGAGCCAAGATGGTGCAGTGAGAACAACTATTCACCAAAGCTCGTAGACAAACTCTTCCAGATACCTCTAAAAAGATAATCTGACCAAATTTTGGAGGTGCAGAATCCCATAGGAGGAAAGACTGTGGAATATTCACAGCCCAGGAGAGACTGGAAGATCAACCAGAAGGATCTGTTCCTGTGGGGTGAGCCCACAGCATGTATAGTACATGGTGTACCATAGCAGGAAAACCCCAGGGGCCCACAGGGAGGAGCAGCATGGCAGAAAGGCAGAGTGGCAGCCCAGGGCAAGAGACCAGTGGGAGCCACGTGAGTGACAGTCACTAAACTCCAGGTACCAGCTGTAGCTGCTCCCGAGACTTTCAGCTCACAGATTAAACATCTGTAAATTACCTACTTGATTGTCTAGGAGTCAAAATTGCCCCCTGCCCTGCCTCTTATTGACGTCAAAAGAACCATAAAATATTTTTCCCTAGAAAAATCCTGGATCAGTGGAAACAGATGAAGGGGCAAACAGTTTCATAACACCTATCCCTAGAAAAATAGCTAAGGGGGATTCCTTACTGTGACAGAGGTTAATTGGAAGGATAGGAGCCCCACAGGAGGTAGAAACTTGCACTAGGACCCAGGCATGAGCTGAGCCTGGCTTTGCTCTAGTTCAGTTGAGGACATCTCCCATGACCAGACAACACCTCTCCCACACTTAACAAACTAGCCCCAGGGCTAAGCCTGGAAACATAAAACAAAAGGAAAAACAAAGGCACTTGCCCTCAGATTTCTCACACCAGCAGTTCAACAACAGATTCTTCAGCTTCTAACAATACACAAAGTCTCACCATCATGAGGAAGAAGCAAAGGAGGAGGGAAGACCATCGAATCTTTCTATGGGGACAAGGACCAAAGCAGGATTACCAAGGAGGTCAGTATTAAGACTGTACTTCCATCTGAAACTTCAGAAGGGACTATGAACTGCTAGCATGGACAAACAATACTCTTGAAAGAACTGAAGGAGGAAATTGAGGAAAAACTGACCAACGATTTTGAAAATATGCAAAAAGAATTCTCTGAAGAGAACACCTTTTTAGAAGGGAAAACTGAGCAAATGGAAAATGAAGCAAAACCTAACTGAGAAAATTGGACAAATGGAAAAGGAAGTACAAAAACTTACTGGAGAAAGTAATTCCTTAAAAGGAATGATTGAACAAATGGGAAAGGAGATGCAAAAGCTAACTGAAGAATTTGATGAAAATTAGAATTGGGCAAGTAAAAGCTAATTACTCTATGAGACATGAAGAATCAATCAAACAAATTCTAAAAAAATGAAAAGATAGAAGAAAATGTAAAATATCTAATTAGAAAAAAAACTGACCTGGAAAATAGATCCTGGAGAGAAAGTTTAAGAATCATTTGCCTACCAGAAAATCATGATGAAAAAAAGAGCCTGGATAATATCTTCCAAGAAATAATCAAGGAAAATTGCCCAGAAGTGCTAGATCCAGAGGACAAAGTGGTCTTTGAAAGAATCTACAATTCACTTCCCAAAATGTATCCCAAGGGGACACCAAGAAATATTGTCAAATTCCAGAACTATCAAGTGAAGGAGAAAACACTACACGCAGCTGGAAACAAACCATTCAAATATAGATGAGCTATAGGACCTTGCAGCTTTTACATTAAAAGATCAAAATAATTGGAATCTGATATTCCACAAGGCAAAGGAGCTGAGACTTCAACCACGGATCAATTACCCACCACAGTTCGGGATAACATTTCAGGCAAGGAGGTGGATATTCAACAGAATAAGGGATTTCCAGACCTTCCTTACAAAAAGAGCAGAACTCAATATAAAATATCATCTTCAAACGCAGGTCTCAACAAAGGAATAAAGAAAGTAAACAGGGGGAAAGAAAAACTTGTTACTCAATTTCGGCAAACTGTTTACTTCCCTATAAGACAAGATGATACAAGTTAATCTTGAGAACTGTGCATCTATCATGAAATATGAAAAGGATATATACATAGATAGAGGAAATGGGTATAAAATAAATGATGTGATGATAAAAACGTGATTTAAGCATGTGAAGGGATTATAACTGGAGGTATAAAAAATAGAAAGCAGAAAATGACGTTACATCACATGAAGAAGTACAAAATTATATAAAAAAGAGGGGAGGGAGAGGAAACATTGTAAGATACTCTCATCTGATTTGGTTCAAGGAGGGAACAGTAAACTTAACTAACTAGATAAATCTAATTAACTGTACAGGCAGGAGGAGGGAAAGGGGAGGGGAAACTAGAAGGGGGAGCAGAAGTAGAAAGGGAAAAGGGGAGTAAAAGGGAGGGGGTGAAGAAAGAAGAAAAAGCTGCAGTAGTCAGTGGTCAAAAGTGAAAACTCTATTGAGGAGAAGGGAGAAGGGAGAACTAAAAGCACAAAAGGTGGGAAAAAGGATGGAGATTGTAATCATAACTGTTAATGTGAATGGAATGAACTCTCCTATAAAAAGGAGACGGATAGTACAACAGATTAAAAGCCATCATCCAACAACAGGTTGTTTACAAGAAGCATGTTTGAAATGGGGGGATACACACAAGGTAAAGGTAAAAAGTTGGAGCAGAATATATTGTGCTTCAGCTGAAGTAAGAAAAGCAGGATTAGCAATCCTAATCTCAGACAAAGCAAAAGCAGAAATAGACCTAATCAAAACAGATAAGGAAGGAAACTATATCCTGCTAAAAGGCACCAGAAGCAATGAAGCAATATAATTATTGAACATATATGGTACAAGTGCTATAGCATCCAAATTCTTAGAGGAGAGGTTGAAGGAGTTGCAGGAAAAATGGAGAGCAAAGCTATATTAGTGGGGGACCTCAACTTCTTTCTCTCTGAACCTGATAAATCTAACCTGAAAATAAACAAGAAAGAGGTTAAGGACTTGCATATAACTCTGGATGAGGCAGGTATGATAGATCTCTGTAGAAAATTGAATGAGTATAGAAAGGAATATACCTTTTTCTCAGTGGTACCTGCCCTATATACAAAAATTGACCATATTCTAGGGAATAAAAACCTCACAGTCCAGTGCAGAAAGGTGGAGATAGTCAATGCATTCTTCTCAGATCACAATGCAATAAAAATTATATGTAATAAAAGGCCATGGAAAGATAAACCAAAAATCAATTGGAAACTAAATAATCTAATCCTAAAGAAGGAATGGGTTAAAGAAGAAATCATAGAAACAATCAACAACTTCATTCAAGAGAATGACAATGATGAGACAACTTACCAAATTTTATGGGACACTGCAAAATGCAGTTCTTAGGAGAAGTTTTATATCTTTGAATGCCTACATCAATAAAATAGAGGAAGAGGAGATCAATTACTCGGGCATGCAGCTGAAAGGTAGAAAAAGAAAAATTGAAAATCCCCAAGTAAACACCAAATTAGAAATACTGAAAACCAAAGGAGAGATCAATAAAATTGAAATTAAGAAAACTATTGAATTGATACTTAAAATTAGCAGTTGGTTTTATGAAAAAACTAATAAAATTGATAAACCTTTGGTCACTTTGATTAAAAGAAAGAAGAAAACCAAATTACCAATACCAAAAATGAAAGGGGTGAATACACTCCTTAAGAGCAGAAAATCAAAACAATAATTAGAAATTACTTTGCTCAAATTTATGCTCATAAATTTGACAATCTGAATGAGATGGATGACTATTTTGAAAAAATATAAATTGCCCAGATTAACAGAAGAGGAAGTTTAATATTTTAACAACCGTATCAGAAAAAGAAATTGAACAAGCCAGCAATCAACACCTTAGGAAAAAATCTCCAGGGCAGATGGATTTACAAGTTTATCAAAAATTTAAATAACAGTAAATTAAAATATTATGTAGACTATTTGGGAGATTTGGAGAAGAAGGAGTACTTTCAAATTCTTTCTATGACATAAATGTGGTTTTGATACCTAAACCAGGAAAAGACAAAACAGAAAGAAAACTATAGACCAATTTCTCTAATGGATATAGATGCAAACATTTTAAATAAGAAATTAGCAAAAAGAGTACAGCAACTTCTCTGAAGAATAATACATTATGATCAGGTAGGATTCATACCAGGAATGCAAGGCTAGTTCAATACTAGGAAAACTATTAGTATTATTGATCAAATCAAGAAGAAAACTAACAGAAACCACATGATTATCTCAATACATGCAGAAAAATTTTTTGACAAATACAATACCCATTCCTATTAAAATCATTGGAGAGCATAGGAATAAAGGGAATTTTCCAGAAAATAATAAGCAGTATCTACCTAAATCCTTCAGCAAACATCATATTTAATGGAGATAAGCTAGATGCATTTCCAATAAGATCAGGGGTGAAACAAGCATGTCCATTATCTCCACTATTATTCAATATGGTATTAGAAATTAAGCTATAGCAATCAGACAAAATATAGAAATTGAATTAATTAGAATAGGCAAAGAAACTAAGTTATCACTCTTTGAAGATGATATGATGATATACTTAGAAAATTCCAGAGATTCATGTAAAAAAAGTACTTGAAATAATAAACAACAATGGCAAAGTTGCAGGTTACAAAATAAACCCACACAAATTTTCAGCATATCTATACAGTAGTAACAAAGGCCAATAGCAAGACATAGAAAGGGAAATCCCATTTAAAGCTAGGGTAGATACTAGGGTAAAATATTTAGGACTTTACCTGCCAAAGCAAACCCAGGGAATATATGTACACAACTATAAGACATTTTTTGCACAAATAAAGTCAGATCTAAGTAAGTGGAAAAAAATCAGTTGCTTGCAGGTAGCCTGAACCAATATAATAAAAATGACAATTCTATCTAAATTAAATTACTTATTTAGTGCCATACCAATTAAACAATCTGACAATTATTTTCTAGAGCTGGAAAAATAATATCAAAATTCATCTGTAAGAGCAAAAGGTCCAGAATATCAAGGGGAATAATAAAAAGAAATGCTAGGGAAGGTGGCCTAGCTCTACCAGATGTCAAATTGTGTTATAAAGCAGCAATTAGCAAAAGCTAAGAAACAGAAGGGTAGACAAGTGGAATATGCTGTGTACTCAAGACACAATGGACTATGAATATAGTAATCTACTGTTTGATAAACCCAAGGACTTCAGCTTCTGGAATAAGAACTCACTGTTCGACAAAAGTTTCTGGGAAAACTGGGTAAAAGTATGGCAGAAACTAGGCATAGACCAATGCCTGACACTGTACACAAGAATAAAATGCAAATGAGTACAAGAAAGATTGATACTATGAACAAATTGGTGGAGCGAAGAATAGTGTATTTATCAGATTTATGGAGAAGGGAAGAATTTTTTACTGAAGAAGAGATAGAAAGCATTATGAAGTGTAAGGTGGGTAATTTTGATTACATTAAACTGAAAAGTTTTTGCACAACTAAACATAATGCAACCAAAATTCGGAGGCATATAGAAAACTTAGAAAGAATTTTACAGCTAATGTTGGTGATAAAGACCTCATTTCTAGAATATATAGAGAACTGAGTCAAATGTAGAAAAATACATGTCATTCCCCAATTGATAATTGGTCAAAGGATAAGAACGGGCAATTTTCAGAGGAAGAAATTAAAGATATCTATAGTTATATTAAAAAATGCTCTAAATCACTTTTGATTAGAGAGATACAAACCAAAACAACTCTGAGGTACTACATCACACCTATGACATGACAGAACAGGAAGATGATAAATGTTGGAGAGGATGTGGGAGAGTTGGAACACTAATACATTGTTGGTGGAGCTGTGAACTGATACAACCTTCTGGAGAGCAATTTGGAACAATTCCCAAAGGGTTACAAAAATATGCATACCATTTGTCCCCGCAGTATTACTTCTAGGACTGTATCCCCAAGAGATCATAAAAATGGAAAGGGTCCGACATGTACAAAAATATTTATAGTAGCACTCTTGGTGGTGGCCAAAAACTTGAAAACAAGGGGATGCCCATCAACTAGGGAACGGCTGAATAAATTTTAGTATATGAATGTAATAGAATGCTATTGCACTATAAGAAATGATGAACAGGAAGAGTTCAGAGAGGCCTGGAGGGACTTATATGAACGTTCGATGCTGACCAAAAGGAGCAGAACTTCGTGCACAGGAGAACTTTGTGCACAGCAACTACCAAAGTGTTGGAGAGTTTTTTTTTTTTTCTGGTAGACTTGGAACTTCATAGCAATGCAAATACTTAAAAAAAACCTCCTAGTAGTCTTCTAAGGTAAAATGCCTTCCACATCCAGAGAAGGATAAATGGCATTCAATCTCAGAATATAGCAGATCATTTGTGTGTGTGTGTGTGTGTGTGTGTGTGTGTGTGTGTGTGTATTGCGTTATGGTTTGTTAGATGATTTCTCCCATTCATTTTAATTTTTCTACACAGCATGACTATACTGAAAGTGTATTTAATAGCAATGTATGTGTAGAACCTATGTAGGATTGTATGCTGTCTCGGGGAGGGAGCAAGGAGGTTGGGGAGAAGGAGGGAAAAATAATAATCTAAGTTGTACAGTAGTCATTGTGGAACACTAAAAATAAATAAAATTAATTAAAAATGCTTTCATCTAGAGAGATAGTATGGTTGAGAAAAGAAAACTATATATTACAACTTAAGTCTTGAGTTCAGCTCTTAACTATGCCACCTAGTAAATTCCTGAATCTTATAAAGTCACTTCACTGGTCTGTAATCCTCTGTTTCCTTAGATGGAAAGTACTTGTATTATGATGCACTCTCACATGGTTCAGATCACAACCCATTCCTACATGAGTTCAAATCATACTACAACCCTCCATAGGTCTATAAATCAAAGTACAAGAGCCTTGAGTGAGAATTCTTCAGATTCCGTATTTATCAATTTTCCCCTACAGGAATGAAACATGGTAAGGAGCCATGAGTATTGATTTAGAGTCAAGTGAGGTGAATTCTAACATTACTTATGACCACCACTGTGAGCATGACCTTCAACAAGTCAAAGTAATCCAGTATAGCAGCGATGGAAGAAAATTAGGTACAAATTTTCTCTAGCACTGAAACTGATTAAAGCCTTTCTTTCTGGCAAATATTTTTCTTTTCTTTGCTTCTGGAAATGAAAATGATTTCCCATGCCTTTCATTAATAGTATTGTCTATATTATGACCTGTATGGGATACCCTCATGTGTGGACACACAGGCAATAAAGGCTCCAGGACTTCACATCACAAATGATTAATCTTGGCAATAGCATTATAAACCAGGCCTGTCTACAGTTTACTCATCCTTCAAAGTCCAGTTCAAATGATGCAGGAGACACTGGGGCACAGGAGAACCTATATTAAAGGAACAGATACAAATCTTTGCTCTATCTGCCCCTTCTTAGCTGTGTAGCAAGTGATTGATCGTACCTCTCTATGTCCCACTCTTCACACATGAAGTTTAATACCCCACTGTCAGGCCTCTGAATTGCTTAAACTTGCCATAGTGGGAAGGCTTTTACTCCTTCCCTTCTCCCTCATAGCTTCGTTGGCTTCCCTTGAGACTGTATTTCTTTTTGAAGGAGGCCTTCACTCTCCACTTGTTAGAGATAGGTTCCAAGGGTGCTGTGGTAGTTAGAGCCAGGCAGGGGTCACAGTGCAGAGGACCAGGACGTAGGAAAAGCCGAGTTCAATTTCCATCTCAACTGACTGTTTCACCCTGGGCCATTGCTCTATCTGCTTGAGTTTCCTTATCTGTAAAATGGGGATACTCATATGGGTGATAATAATTCTATGTGTTTCCCAGGGGTTTTGGAAATGTAAAATAAAATATTTTTTGGAAAGCTCTTTGAAAACCTTATCGAGTTAGATAAAATACTGACTGCTGCTGCTACTCCTATGTACTCTAGTTGTATTTCTGTGGAACAGTTTAAATGAATGTTTTCCCTCAGGTGGAACCATGGCTGTTTTCCTCTGTATCCTTAGCGCACTACCTGGCTTATGGTAAACCCTCAGTGAATGCTTTTTAATTGACTGAGCGAACGAGTGAATTGTACTAATTTATTGGTATGGGTCCTAGTGGGCAGCTAGATGGCCAAGTGGATAGACTCCTGAGCCTGAAATGAGGAAGATCAAGTGAGTGACCCTGGGCAAGTCATTTAACTCCGTTTGACTCAGTCATGAAAAATCTGATGTGACTGAGACAGTCAATGATAAAAAATATGCCTCGTATTGTCTTTATTTTTAATCTATTTTGCATTTTATTTTATTTTATTTTTGTTAAACATTTCCAAATTACATTTCAATCTAATTCTGGCCACACTTTGGCGTTTTTCAGGAAGTTGGAAATCAGCTCTTTCTACTACCAATTAAGAATTGCTTACTGGAAGCCTTTTGTAAGCTGACTACTTTTAGGGGCTATCACTCCAGCCATGGAGCTTTTCTATCTTTTTCTGTATCTTCAGTCTTCACCAAACTTTTCTCATTAACAACTCGTATTGTCTTGAGGAACGTTTTATGGAAATTGTAGTGTAATAGCAATGTAGATATTCTCATTGACTCTTCTTTAACCCTTCTGATAAAATATGCTTGATACCTGCAAGAAAGTATGATTTCATTTTTTTTCATTTTAAGTAATTAATTTTCAGTTTTCAACATTCATTTTCACAAGATTTTGAGTTTCAAATTTTCTTCTAATCAATCCTCTTGCCCCTACCCCAAGACGTCATGCGTTCTGATTAACCTTTCCGCAGTTTGCCGTTACTTTTTTCATCACCTTATTGCCTGTGTATCTTATTTTCCACTTGCATGTATAAACATTTTTAAGCATTTGTTTTTAAAACTATGAGTTCCAAATTCTCTCCCTTATTCCCTCTCCACCTACCCTCATTGAGAAGGCAAGCAATTCAATATAAGTTATACATGTGTAGTTATGCAAAACACTTCCAAAATAGTCATGTTATGAAAGACTAACTAGAATTCTCCCATCCTATCCCCATTTCACAACTATTCTATTTTCTCCTTTGACCCTGGCCCTTTTCTAATGTGTTTGCCTCTGACCCCTCCCCCAATCCCCCTTCTTCCCCTCCATTGTAAAATGTTTTTTCTTGACTCTTTGAGGTGAGATAATTGACCCCATTCTGTTTCTCCCTTTCTCCTATGGATATATTCCCTTCTCATCCATTAATTTTATTTTTTAGGTATCATTCCTTCGTATTCAACCCACATAGTGCCATCTATCTGTTTGTCTATCTACCTATGTATCTATGTATGTATGTTTCTATGTATGTATGTATCTATCTAATCTATCCATCTCTCTACATATGTACTACCCTAAAACACTGAGAAAGATCTTATGAATTACAAATATCATCTTTCCATGTCAGAAGGAAAATCGTTCAAATTTAGTAAATTACCTTCTCATTCTTCTCTTGATTTTTGTATTTGAAAATCACACTTTCTATTCAACTCTGCTCTTTTAATCAAGAATGCTTGAAAGTCCTCTATTTCATTGAAGTTTCATTTTTTCCCTGAAGTATTGTATTCAGTTTTGCTAGGTCAGTGATTCTTGATTTAATTCTAGTTCTGCTGACCTCTGAAAGATCATATTCCAAACCCTCATCCCTTAACATCTAAACTGGTAAATCCTGTGTTATCCTCATTGTTTTTCCACAATACTTGAATTGTTTCTTTCTGGTTGCTTGTATTTTCTTCTTCACCTAGGAACTCTGGAATTTGGCTAGAATATTCCTAGGACTTTTCCTTTTGAGATCTCTTTTCCAAGGTGATTGGTAGATTCTTTCCATTTCTATACTACCCTCTGGTTCTAGAATATCAGGGCAATTTTCCTTGATAATTTCTTTTTTTTGACATTATTAAATAAATTTATTTAACTTTTTACATTCATTTTCACAAGATTTTGGGTTCCAAAATTTTTTCCCCATTTGT
>CM053769.1:475343817-475365938 GCA_028658325.1 Potorous gilbertii | reverse complement strand
GGGTAAGGGAAGGAAGGGATGATAGAAGAGAGGGCAGATTGGTGATATGGGTAATTAGAATGTCCAGTGTATTGGGGAGGGGGGAGGGCACAAATGGGGAGAAAATTTTGGAGCCCAAAAGCTTGTGAAAATGAATGTAAAAAGTTAAACAAATTTATTCAAAATAAAAAAAATAAAAAAAAATATTGCAAGCAGCTAGAAAGAAACAATTTCAGTATTGTGCATTCAGGATAACACAAGATCTAGCAGCTTCTCCATTAAGGGATCTAAGGGTGTGGAATAGGATATTCCAGAAGTCAAAGGAAGTAGGACTAAAGCCAAGAATCACTCATCCAGCAAATCTGAGTATAATACTTCAGGGGAAAAAGTTGTCTTTCAATGAAATAGAGGACTTTCAAGCATTCTTGATGAAAAGACCGGAGCTGAAAAGAATATTTGACTTTCAAACACAAGGATGAAAAAAGCATGAGAAGGTAAACAGCAAAGAGAAGTCATAACGGACTTCCTAAAGTTGAACTGTTTACATTCCTACATGGAAGGACAATATTTGTAACTATTGAAACTTGTCAGTATCTGGGTAGGATTGGTGGGTTTGGTGGGATTCCATGCACACGCACATACACACGTGCAAGCATACAGAGAGTGAGAGAGCACAGAGTGAATTGAATAGAATGGGATCATCCCTTAAAACAATGAAGTTAAGTGGTGAGAGAGAAATGTATTGGGAGGAGAAAGGGAGGCATGGAATGGGGCAAATTATCTCTCATAGAAGAGGAAGGTAGGAGACTTTTTAGTATAGGGAAAAGAAAGGGAGCTGAGAGAAAAACATGAAGTTTACTCTCATCGCATATGACTAAAGGAAGGAATAAAATGCACACTGATTTTGGTATGAAACCTTATCTTACAATACAGGAAAGTGGGGGAGAAGGAGATAAGCAGGGTGGGGGGGCATAATGGAAGGGAGGGCAACAGGAGCAGGGAGCAATTTGAAGTCAACACTCTTGGAGATGGACAGAATCAAAAGAGAGAATAGAATCAATGGGGGCAGGTTAGGATGGAGGGAAATATAGTTAATCTTACACAACACGACTATTATGGAAGTCATTTGCAAAATTATACAGATATGGCCTATATTGAATTGCTTGCCTTCCCAAAGGGAATGGGTGGTGAAGGAGGGATGGCCAGGAGTTTGAACTCAAAGCTTCAGGAACAATTGTCGAGTATTGTTCTTGCTACTAGAAAATAAGAAATACAGGTAATGGGGAATAGAAAGTTATCTGGCCCTACAGCACAAAAGAGAAGATGGGGGCAAGGTATGGGAAGGGTGATAGAAGAGAGGGCAGATTGGTGATAGGGGAAATTAGAATGCTTGGTGCATTGGGGTTGGGGGAGGGGACAAATGGGGAGAAAATTTGGAGCCCAAAATTTTGTGAAAATAAATGTAAAAAGTTAAATAAATAAATTAAAAAAAATGAAGTTCTATAAGAGTATAAATTACTAGGAGAATACCAACCTGCACTGACATAATAAGATTTCTCATTTTCTGGTAACTAAACCAAAGAAATCTCAGGTCAAGGCCCTATCTCCATGTGCTGTATTGGCACTGGAGATACAAAAAGGGGAAAAAAAGGAAAATTGTCTGCTGTCAAGGTATCTTTATTCTACCAGTTGGATATAACATGTATGAAATGAATAAAAGTGAGGAAATACAAAGTGATATCCAAGGTAAAAGTATTTATATTTATGGGAATTAGCAAGGTTCTTTCTTAAATCCGGTTGTCTAGGATATTTTCAGACTAGAGAAATTCTAGAAACTCTTCCATAATCCTCAATGTA
This sequence comes from Potorous gilbertii, assembly GCA_028658325.1. Classification (NCBI taxonomy): domain Eukaryota; kingdom Metazoa; phylum Chordata; class Mammalia; order Diprotodontia; family Potoroidae; genus Potorous; species Potorous gilbertii. The sequence goes on along the minus strand of CM053769.1, from coordinate 475,364,102 downwards.
GAGTTTTGATTTAGTGAATAGAACACTGGACCTGGAGTTAGGAAGATCTGAGTTTAAATCCTATCTCAGACTCATTTTAGCTGTCTGCCCTTTGACAAATTACGCCTATTTGCCTCAGTTTCCATATCTATGCAATTGGGATAATAATAGTACCTACTTCCCAGGGTTCTTATGAGAATCAAATACCACACTTAGTACAGTCCCCGGCACAAAATAATTGTTAAATAAATATTTGCAGGCATTAGTATAATTATTTTTAACTATTAATTATTAAATGATGTCACTGAAACTCAACCAGGGTGTTGATTCATTTTAAAAGTAGAACAACAACAACAACAAAAAAAAAAACTTTCACTTGTCTTTAACAACATTGGTCAAGATGGGTGGGGGAACAGAAATGTGAGAAGGGAAGGGAAACAACAACAAAAAAGACCTCTCAAATCCATACATTTTAAAAGAACACTTCATAAAGAACTCGTGAACATCCTAGTTCTTGACCTTGAAAGGGAAGAATCCCTGAAGTTGCTTCTTCACCTCTTTGCCAATAAAATATACCTCATTACTGATTGAGGATTCTTCCAATAAAATTAGCAGTTTTCTTTGATTAAAAGAGAATTGAGAAAAATAATTTGAAGAGATTGTTGGGCAACAAGGGACAGAAGGATTTTACCACACCTCTCTAAAGGATGTTGCTCTGGAAAATGTCTTTCCAATGACTCATGAGAATCTATTACTGCCAGACTTACTCCAATAAGAAGAATTCTTAGATAGTTTGTATTATTATTTTTAGTATTAATATTATTGTATTTGTTTTCAGTGTTCTACAGTCACTGCCATATAACTTCGATTTTTTTCCATTCCTTCCCCTCTTTTCCCTCTTCCTCCTTCCTTCCCCACTCCCTCCCTGAGACAGTGTACACTTTTATATAGATTCTACACATATATTCCTATTAAATACATTTTCATCTTAGTCATGTCGCATAGAAGAATTAAAATGAATGGGGGATATCATAAAACAAACCAAAACATAATAAAAAAGGGAGGGTTAATTTGTATTTCTGTATAGTCATCAGTTCATCTCTTTAAATACCTATGCCTCTATTTCCTCATTTGGAAAATGGGAAAAGAGATGGCATAGATGACTGCTAAGGTTCTTTCACTTCTTAATCTGTGAAACTACAATTTTAAGATTTGCTACCTAAATGAAACATCTCATCTCTCCCAAATGCTGGATAACAGAATTTTATGACATGACACGAATTAGTTTTGACCAACATGTATTTATCAATGCCTACTATAGATAATACACTGTACAACTAAGTGTCTTCACCTGCCTAATCCCATTCTTTACAGCAGATGATTCAGAGCTTGTCTCTCTTTAAGCCTCAACTGATATCACTTGATTTGCCTTCTCATAGAAAACTTCACTTAAGAAGTTAAGGCATTTTCGTGGAGAGCTCCTCTTCCCTTTGCTAGTTCCTCATTTGTTTCATGTTCTCACACTGTGTGTGCTCTGGCCTGGAGTTCTTTCTATTCCCTGGAGAAGTACAGAGTGCTGGCCTTAGAGTCACCAAGGCCTGGATTCATGTCAGCCTCTGTCGTGCACTAGCTGTGTTACTCCTGGCAAATCATATAATCTCTCAGGGCTTGGGAAATTTTCTAATAGTATCAACTGGAGAGAAAAAGCCTGAGCAACATTGGCACAGAATGTTTTCCCATTGGAGAACTGCCTATATCGATGAAATCACAGGACCAGTACTTATTTTTAATATCTAATTTAGGGATCTTATCAGCTCTCATGGGTTCAATTACTCTTTCTATGCATATGATTTCTAACCTTACATATGCAAACTTATTTTCTTTCTTATATTTCTGCCCCACATTAACAACTATCTTTAGTATATTGGGAAACTGATATCCTGATAGTCACTTCAAACTTAACATATGTCAAAATGATTCACACTTCAAGACTTTCCAATATTAAATTTTCTTATTACTGTTAGGGGGCACTCCTATCCTCCTACTTACCAGGCTGGCACATTTGTCTTGCCACATTGCCAGTCCTACCATTTGTACCTTTCAAAGCCTCCCACATATGCATTCTCTCTCCTCACTGCCACAGCCAGAGGCTTAGTTCAGGTCTTTATCACCTTATGCCTGTATTATTGCAATATTTTTCACACTAGTTTCTTGCTCTAAGTCTCTCCTTACTCTAATGCTTTAATAACTCAGGTGTCAAAATGATTTTTGATCACCCTAAAGAGAAGGGTAGTCTAGATTACACTTCCTATTCCAAAAGTTCCTGAGACTCCCATTACCTCTAGGATAATACAGTTCTCTGAGAGGCATTGAAAGCTCTCCTTAACCTATACCCTTCCTATCTTTCCAGTCTTTACTTTCCACTCTTTGCTCTCCCCCAACAGGGTAGGACAAATCCACCTTGGCCTACTTGTTATTTGCATTGATTAACCCCCTCCAGTCCCCAAGCTTGTATTGCTTTCTTGATTCACCTCTGTCCAGCACCAAGACTCCTCTTAATTGATACTTTTGAAGAATGTCTTTCCCAGTTCCAGTTTCCTCATTAATGCCTTCTCACCCTACTGTCACTGATGCTATTGTTTTCTCTGAAATTATCTCCCAGTGACTGTATAAAGCTTGTATTTTACCAGATAGAAAAGAGTCTTGAATGCCAAATTTCTGTACATATTAAGTCCTCAGTGAAGAGTAACTAAAATTTTTGAGCAAAGAGTATCATGGTCAAACCTGTGATTCAGCATCATCACTCAACAACCTAGGTGAAGGACACTTTGGAGCCAGACAGGATAGCACAGGTATATGATCACTGATACTGGGGAGGCTGAGGTTGGTGCAATGGTAGTTTTATTTCAGGAAATCACATTATTGCCATTCTACAAATTTTCCAATTGAACCTCGTCTCTCTTAGCTGTTTCTCTGTAGTAACCGTACTATATTCTGGTAAGGGTAGTTAGGGGGAAGGGGTGTGGGACAGTGGGTCACTACCTGTATAGTTATGATCATTAGCTTGCTAGCTGTACAGTAAGTTATCTAGGACCATTTTTTTTAAACATGAGATTTTTAAAATACATAAATATAAATAAAATATGTAAATATATCCATGTATGTATTTATCATAAAATAATATATAAAATTTTAAGTGAAAGTAAAATCCAATGTAAAATCATATTTAATATAAATCATGTTTTAATATGTTTGAAAAATATTTTCTTGGTTTATTTCAACGAACACAATAGAAAGAGAATTCACAAAGCAAATTTGAGACTGTAATTATACTTTCATTACCTTTGGAAATTCTGAAAAAAAAATCCCAAGAAAGTGTCAATCCACTCTCCTTTTATGACAGTCAATGATTTAAATTGCTGTCTCACTTTAAAAAAAAGTGCTTTCAAATTTCTACTAATTGAGTTTCTCCTTAAACTAATAAAGGCAAGAGTCAAAAATTTCTGGTTATGATAATTACTCTACTAGCAAGTTTTTTTGGTTAGGTTTTCCCCATCTTCTTCCCATTCTTGGGTAGACTGCAATTATTCTTGTAAATTATGTGTCCATCATTCTCTTGGAAACAAGAATTTACCATTGGGCAGAGCATAGCCCAGTGCAGAGCACAGCCCAGCATGGAATGCAGCCCAGTACAGGCCATGCAGCTAGCATGAACAGGCTTCAGGGAGCCACCAGGAGCAGCAGTTTCCAGATTGCTCAAACCACAAACCCCACAGATAGATTCAAAGGTCAGTGGGAGGGTACCTTCACCCAGGAGACTGGAGTACTGTCTGGACCACCAGCAGCAGTCACTGTAGTGGTAGCTTCCATTTTGGGAGCCCTCCACCTAGAGCCCCTAGGGGAATGGAGCTGCTGATCTGAATCTCAGCCGTAAGTGGCAATCTTCAGGTGAGGAGGAGCACTGGTGTGGTGGAACTGGAACTGGTGGTGGTTGTAGAGAGGTAATTATACTCTAAGATTCTGGGCAGAAAAGGTTTTGGTTGCTCCAAGTCCAGTGCACAGGCTTTGATTTTGTCACCTTGGAGGAACTGAGAACTTACAAGTCCCCAGAGTAGACCCTCCTCTTTGACAAAGGACTCAAAAGTCAAGTAATTGGCTGAGAAAATGCCCAAAAAAGGGGAGAAAAAGATGGTAAAAGGTTATTTTCTTGGTCATGAGGTATTTTCTTCCTTCTTTTCAGATGAGGAAGAACAATGCACACCATCAGAAGAAGTCAAACTTTTGCATCCAAAACCTCCAAAATATGTATGCAATGATCTTAGGCCATGGAAGAGCTCAAAAAGGATTTTGAAAATCAAGTAAGAGAGGCAGAGGAAAAACTGGGAAGAGAAATGAGAGAAATGCAAGAAAATCATGAAAAGTGAGGCAACAGTTAGGTAAAGAAGACCCAAAACATGCTGAAGAAACAACCACCTTTGAAAACAGGCCAACTCAATTGGCAAAAGAGGTCCACATATCCAATGAGGAGAAGGATGCTTTAAAAAGCAGAATTAGCCAAATGGAAAAGGAGGTTCAAAAGCTCACTGAAGAAAATAGTTTTTAAAAATTAGAATGGAGTAGATGGAAGTTAATGACTCTGGGAGAAACAAAGAAATTAAAAAAGAAAACCCAAAGAATGAAAATAGAAGATAATGTTAAATATCCCACTGAAAACAAACAAACGAACAAACAAAAAACTGACATGTAAAATAGATCCAGAGGAGAAAATTTAAAAATTAATGGACTATCTGAAAGTCATGATCAAAAACAAGAGCCTAGACATCATTTTTCATGATAATATCAAGGAAAACTGATATTCTAGAAACAGAGGGTAAAATAAATATTGAAAGAATCCACTGATTCCCTCCTGAAAGAAATCCAAAAAGAGAAACTTCTAGGAATATTGTAGCCAAATTCCAGAGTTCCCAGGTCAAGGAGAAAATATTGAAAGCAGCTAGAAAGAAACAATTCAAGTATCATGGAAATACAATCAGGATAACACAGGATCTGGCAGCTTCCACATTAAGGAAGTGACGGATTTGGAATATGATATTCCAGAAGTCAAAGGAATTGGACTGAAACCAAGAATGACCTACACAGCAAAACTGAATGTAGTGCTTCAGGGGAAAAATGATCATTCAATGAAATAGAGGACTTTCAAGCATTTTTGATGAAAAGAACAAAACTGAATAGAAAATTTGACTTTCAATCACAAGAACCAAGAGAAGCATGAAAAGGTAAACAGCAAAGAGAAATCTTAAAGGACTTTCTAAAGTTGAACAGTTCACATTTCTACATGGAAATATAACATAATATTTGTAAGTCTTGAGACTTTTTTCAGTGTTTGTGTAGTTGGAGGGATTATACACATTTATGTATATGTATATACATATATATGTATGTGTTTATATATATACATATATGCATACATACATATAGACAGAGCATAGGATGAGTTGAATAAGAAGGGATGATATCTAAAAAAAATTATGGGGTGAGAGAGGAATATATTGGGAGGAGAAAGGAAGAAATGGAATGGGGCAAATAATTACTCATAAAAGAAGTAAGAAAAAGGTTTTTCAATGGAGGAGAAAAGGGAGGAGGTGAGAGGGAAAAAGTGAAGCTTACTCTCTTCACATTTGGCTTAAGGAGGGAATAACATACTCACAAAATTGATCCAAAAGTCTATTTTAGACTACAAGAAAGTAAGGGAGAAGGGGTCATGTAGAGTGAGGAGGATGAAAGAAAGGAAGGGAAATGAGAGCAGGGAGTAATTAGAAATAAGCGCTCTGGGGGAGGGACAAAGTCAAAAGAGAGAATAGAATAAATGAGAGGCAGGATAGGATGGAAGGAAATATACTTAGTCTTATGCAACATGACTATTATGGAAGTTTTCTGCAAAATTACACATATATAGCCTATACCGAATTGCTTGACTTCTCAGTGGAGATCGGTGGGGAGGGAGGGAGGCATAGTAGTTGGAATTCAAAGTATTAGAAACCAATGTTGTGACTTGTTTTAGCATATAACTGGGAAATTGGCAATGCATGTAATGGGTTATGTAAATCTATCTTTCCCTACAAGAAAACAGAGAAGATGGGGCTAAAGGAAGGGAGGAGCGTGATAGAAGGAAGGGCATATTGAGGGAATGGATAATCAGAATGGAAGGCATTATGGGGTGGGGGAGGCAAGAGATGAGGAGAAAATTTGGAACTCACAATTTTGTGGAAATGAATATTGCAAACTAAAAATAAATTAACATTAAAACAAATTTATCATTAGATTGTTATCTTGCAAATGGTAATTCTATACTATATATAAATCACATATTATGAAACAGAAACAAAGCTTGCCCCAACCCCCAAGTTTTGTATTCAAACATTTTTATCTTCCATCACATAGGCTTTATTTTTCTTTTCTTGGCCTGATTGGCCATTCAGTAGTTTACAATTGTTGTTGTTCAGTCATTTGCAATTTTGTCTCTCTTTATTGGGATTTCCTTAGCAAATATATTGGAGCAGTTGGCCATTTCCTTCTTCAGCTTATTTTACAGATGAGGAAATTGAAGAAAATAGGGTTAAGTGGCTTGCCAAAGGTCACACAACAAGTCTTTAGTGTGAGGGTGGATGTGAACCCAGGTCTTCCTGACCAGGCCCAGAACCTTATCCACTGTGCAACCTAGCTGCAGCTCAAATCAGGACCTACAAATGTCCAGTCAATATATTCTATTTCTATGAAAGAATGATTTGATTCAAACCTTTAGTGTTATGAATCTTGGATCTTAAGTTTATTGGATAAATACAAACAATCCATTTATCAGTCTGGTGTAAATGTGAAAAAGACATGGCTGTAATGCAATGAACACAGTTTCTCAGTGGTTGATTGACAAACACTAATTAGGGCTGCACATATCAAAGTCTCATTAAGTCCTTGAATCCAACAGGAATAAAGTCAGGATTAAAGGAACTGAACTCAACAAGAATGGGGAAATTCCTGAAATATTACTATTATATGTGTGCATGTATATACACATACATACTATTCCTGAAATAATACTTGAGGTGCTCCTAGAAGTTTTCTCAGAGGTTTCATGTTACATTTTAAGATCCTGCCCTAACAAACTCAATGAAAGTAACTAAGCTGTTGCCTGAGGGTAAAAGGAATTTAGAATGTTCACCCTGGAGAGGTTGACTTAAAGTGAACATAAGGTTAAAGCGAACACTGGGTTTATTTTGTGTAATTACAGATGTTACAATCAAAAACAACAACTAACAGGAGTTAGACCATAAGGCAAATTAGAATGAAGGTCTCTGAACACTGAAATTGTTTTCACCTGTATGATCAGCACCTCCGGCAGGGTCTGATATTTAAGTCACTTAATAAGTACTTATTAGGAGTGAGAGTAGGGTTTCATCTGATCCCTACCACAAACTCCTTCAGATACATCTTAAAAAGAGAATTTGAATAAATTTTTTGATGGGCAGAATCCGCTAGGACACAGTGTGGCAGATTTCCAGTTCAGGGCAGCCCGGAGGTAGATGGGAATAATCTGTTACATGGAACTAGGGGAGCGCGGAGTGTACAGGATGCACCAAGGCAGACTCTGCCTTAGTGGAATGGAACAGGAATCACTGGAGCAGATTGAATCAGAAGCAGCAGTATGGATGTTCTAACATAGAATCTCAGGACAGGAGTCCAGCGAAACTGAGATAGAGAAAAATGCAGGATCCCCAGTAATAGCAACAGTCCTTCCTGAGACTATTGGACAGCAGATTAAATGTTTGAAAGTCACCTATTTGAATTTCTTGGAGCAAAGACAGTAGAGTAAACTGCAAGTGCTCTCATTCTCCTCTTATTGACCTTGAAAAACCCAGAGAATATTTCTCCAGGAAAAATCCTGGAATAGTGAGATCAGCAAAAGGGGTACAGCAGTCTCTCAGCTTGAAGGCTAGGGAGATCGACAAGAAGAGTACCTCTTGATGTGGCTGAAGGGGAACAGTGAAGGACAAAGGTATCCCACCTCTTGAGAACCAGGAGCAGATCCTGAGCTCCAGAGGGAGCCTATAAGTACCAACATGTCCCCAGGAATGCCTTAGCACAGCCAGGGAAATTGGGCAGACACCAGCATAGAAGAGGATTCACCAGCCACTGAGCCTGCCTGTTCTCTATCTCAGTGGAGACCTCCTTTGGCCAGACCACCCCCTCCCCCACACCTCACACCAGGAACTTCAGTGTAACCCTGGGAAACTCAGAAAGATTTCATCTGGCCTTTTCAAACACCAGTCATCTCAGCACCAAGTAAGCTTCAGCATTCTAGCTTCTGAGAACCAGAGGCCACAACACACAAAGCTTAAAGTTCTCAGTATAAGAAACACAGGACAGAGCTCCCTGTGCGTCACAAGCAGAGACCTACTTTAAAAGCCAGGAAAAGGCAATTATCATGAGCAAGTAGCAAATCAGAAAATCAAAGACCGTAGAATCTTGCCATGGGGACAGAGAAGTTCAAATTATGAATTCTGAAGAAGAGAGAATTGACAATATACCCACATCAGAAACTGCGAAAGAGAATATGAACTGGTCTCAAGATCAAAAAGTATTTTCGGAAGAGCTCAAGAAGAATTTTTAAAGTCAAATTACAGATGTAGACAAAAAATTGTCCAATGATTTTAAAAATACAATTGACAAAATGAAGAAAGAATTCACTGAAGAGAATAGGTCCTTGTAAAGGAAAATTAAGTGGATAAGGAAGTACAAAACCAAACTGGAGAAAATAACTCCAGAGAAGGAACAATTGGACAAATGGAAAAGGAGGTACAAAAGTTAACTGAAGAAAACAATTTATTACAAATAAACATTTATCTCTTGGTTTTATCTCCTTATGAAGGCAGATGCTTACAGCACAAATTATGCCATGTAGTTTGATGTACTACCTATAGAGTTCATTTCTGTGTCAAGATTTTCTGTTCATCTCTCTATCTATCTATCTGTTTTGCTATCTACCTGTGTATCATTTGTTTTATTTATCTTACCTATCATCTACCCATTTATTTTTTCAATTTGTCCATATATATAGTTACTACAAATAGAGAAGTTTGCAACCAGAGTTGAGGAAATTTCAAAACTCTTTTCATACCTAAAATTTTTTTTTCCAGAAATGATGGTCCATTTTTTCTCAATATCTATCTTATTGCTGTCGTATTTTTCTGAATCATGAAATACAGTCTGTCTCAGAAGAATTAAAACTGAGCATAATGTGGAAGCCAAAGGAAAGGTGCTTGGTGAGTGTGAACAGATTGCAACACAAATGTATGATTGAAAAAGGAGATGGATAAATCACATAGAACAATCAAGGGCTAACCAATGAACAGATCAGTTGTCCATTTGTATTCTTACAATGTTATGAGAAAGTGAGGGAAGTTCCAAGTAGATTTAATGAATGGGAAGACAAGGACAAGAATAGGACAGGATACGGAGGGATGAACTTGCAATTGCACTGAATAATGAAATGAGATCTAAGATGTATTGTGGAATTTGGTTTTCAACATCCTTTTTGAGGTCTTTCATGGCCTGAGCCCACTAAATATTTATATCAGATGTTTGGGATACAGAGGCCTTAACTTCTATGTCTTTACCTAATGGTAAGCATTGTTCTTCCTCATCACAAAGGAAAGGAGGAAATATCTGTTCACCAAGAAAGTAACCTTCTATGGTCTTATATTTTTTCCCTTTCCTGGGCATTTTCTCAGCCAGTTACTTGACTTCTGAGATTCCTTTCCACACCCACCTGGCCTCCAGATCTGCCCAGCTAGTGCTTGGGGTGTAAGATTCAAATGCTGATCCCCCACCTCAGGGCTTTCAACAAGGGTGGGACAGCTATTCAGTGTGAGATTAAGTTCTGCTTCTCAGGTGGGGTAAGGCCACCACACAGGGTTCAGTTCCCTCAGGGGTTTATGTGGAGACCTTCAACAATGGATCTGTGCTCCTGCCTGCTTTGGGAGCCCTTGTCTGCTGCTGTCTCCACCACTGCCTCCCAAAGCAGCCTGAGTTATGGAGATACCCTACTCCCCTCTCGGCCCACCAAACAGTCTCTCTCACTGATCTGTGCACTTGTTGGTGGAGGGAACTGCGTGGCTGCTGGAGATTCTGTCCCTGAAGCCTGCTTGCATCTGCTCTTCTCAGGGCTGTGTGGCCAGGGAAGGGATGGGCTCTACTCTAGGTCCCGTACATGACGGACCTTTGGAGACAGTTTTTCAGGTCTCTCTGGAACAGAAATTTCGTCCACTCCGTTGTTCTGTGGCTTCCACTGCCCCAGAATTTGTTAGGAGTTCTTCTTTACAGATATTTTATAGGCTGTGGGTTCAGAGCTAGTGCATGTGTGTCTTTCTACTCTGCCATCTTGGCTCTGCCCCCCAGGAATTTGGAAATAAGGAAAAAAATGTTTTCACCTCAATTTAAGAAAAAAAATTAACCTTATTGGATTTATAGGGAGAAGAAATTTGGTAGCATTCTTTTTTTTTTTGGCAAATAGGAAACTGGGACACCAACCAAAAGTAAAGAAACTCAATATGGGTCACACTAGCCCAATGAGTAGAACCAACTCTTGTCATTCAAAATTCTAGGAAAGGCAGTAAGTTTTCACATGTCACCTACTTCTTGCCAGGTATTACACTAAGTCACTAACTGGCTCTAAAAATGACTTTACAGAGATATCACAAAATAGGATTGCTCCAGTGGGAGTTCTTGGTCCCAAAAATTAGGAATCATAGAACTTAGAGGAACCTGGAAGAAAGCTTAGAATTTTACTTGGACTTAGTAAAACTTGAGCTCAAATCCTGGTTCAGACACTTACTAGCTGTGAGTCACTTTTCCTGTCTATGCCTCAGTTTTCTCATCTGCAAAATGAGAAGGCTGGACTCTGTGGTCCCTAAGATACTTTGCAGTTCTAAATTTGTGAGCCTATGTCAACAACAACAACAAAACCCAAACCTAGTTGAAAATTCCCTTATTTTATCAATGAGAAAACAGAGAGGTTAACCCAAGTGTCATTACTCACCTAAGATAACACAGTGTGTTGGGATCATTTGAGCATTTTCCAAGACACTGCAGTGGATGTGAGATTGATGAATTAAATAAAAAGATTTTGTAAGTGTCTATTATGTGACCAACACTGCAAGACTCCAGGAAAAAAAATACAAACGACAAGCAAATTTCTACTATTAAAGGGCTTACATTTATTAAAGATGGAAGTTTATACTAGATGTTTGAAAATGTCAGATTTCCTAATGCAGGATTTTATATTTATAAAATAAAAGACTATTCAATCAGTCTCTACAACAATCTGAAATTGTGCAGTAAGAGCTACTAAAGAGATTGTATGCTTCACCCCAAGAGATCCCAGGATGTAATATATACTTCAAGGATTACAAAGACAGAAAGAAAAGTTCAGGGAGTCCAAGGTGTAGCAGATTTTTTTTTTTTGAGTACAGTCAAACGAAACAACAACAAATATACAGTGATATCTTTCACTTAGGAAATAGTTGAATAAAATTGAAATATCTATGTAATAACATATGGTTCTGTATAAAAGGGGAAAATAATTCAAGGGAAAATGCAGTCTTGCATCAACAGCTGCGAAGCAAAGAAAGCAGGATCAAGAGAACAGTTTATATAATTATTACAAGAACATTAAAATAAAAGTACTGAAATACCTAAACTCAGAGTAAACAAAAGTGATTGTTACTTCTAAAAGTACAGATAATAATAAAACAATCCTACCCTCTAAAGAGAAAAGTGGTAGCTATACACACACACACACATAACACACATAATATTGGGCATGATGTTAGATTATGATCACAGTGTCATTTTGCAATGCTCAATCTTTTTTTGCATTGATTAGAAGAAATGATAGATGAGAGATTTTAGGATATAATTTGGCCATCAAAAACAAAAGCTATCAACAAAATTTTATGATAATGCAAGATCAAGACTATGCTAAAATATTTGAGTAACAGAAGTTTTTAGAATTTACTGTGTCCTAATTGTTCATTCCTTATAGAATGTTCCTGTGTTCAAAATTAAAGCAACTCCAGTTCCCAACCTATCTTTCAAAGAACAAGAGATGTATAAACTGGGCAATAGGTTTTCTATGGTACTGAAGGTATCTGAATGACTTTTTCTCAAAGTAGAACCCTCTCCATACATATACATATACACACACCCACATATATGTGTACAAGTATACAGTATACCTATATACATACATATGTATATACACAAGTATACATAGATATGTGCACATACATATGCACACACATATAATATACATATATACAAAGAAAAATATGCAAAACAACATAATAGAAAGCAAGTGTATGTAATAAAAATAAATAATAAAATATAATCATAAAATCTTGTTGATAACTTTTGGTTTTGACTGTCTAATTACATCATAACATATCTTATTATACCTAATATACCACAGAAAAGCCAATAGTGACAAAAGTCTGTTGAAGTCAGATCAACTGACCCTGCAGATCTCAGTTACATATGTCAGGTGATGAAACATTGATCTTTTCTCTTACTTGAGAGTTGGGGAATGCTGGATGCCTATAAGTTCATATTCTGCCAGATTTTTACTTTTGTTATTCTTCATTTCAAGGACAGGCCAGAAGGGAATATCAAGACATGGATGATATATAAAAATGGAATTCATATTTTAAAAGTATTTTTAAAGCTATTCTCTCATGGAATGAAAACAATCATAAAACAATTGGCTTGCCCTTTCAAAACACTAATGCCACTGCCTGACTCTGCAGGCGGTATTTGCAAAGACAGAAAGATTTGTGTTGAAGAAAGAGAATGTGGTTGAAGATTCTTTGCAGTTTGACAGGTCAAATCAGTAGGTTATTAAATAACCAGCATCCTTTCATAGCAGGTGAGCTCGAGTATTCTCTCTTTGAGCTTCCCTGGGATACTGGGAAATAATTCACTTTTATCTTCCTGAGGAACTACAGCCTTGGCATGAGAAAAGAGAGCCTGGAGGCTTTCTCTGGTGCCACCCTTGGCTGAGCCTGAGCTGCCCTTATGAATGTATAACTCATTAGATGGTGGTGGCCTATTTACAAAGTTGGTGCGTTTTTTAATTTGCAGAATCTCCTGCATCTCTTAGGAACACAGGCACAATAGCTGGAAATATAAAAGATGAGTTTTATACTAAAAATAAGTCAGTACATATTAAGGAACAACTGCTTCACACAGACCCATACACAAATAGCTAGCCAAAGAGGCAGCATCAACGTTCTTTCCTTTTTTCAGCTGGAATAGCATTTTCTTTACTTACAACTTAGAATCAATACAAACAGGAAAAAGGGAGAGGACTTAGCTTGGAAAGTTCCTTGGGAGAGAGATAAGGGATAACCCCCAAGGACCCCAACAGAGGAGGTTACAGAGTACGTTGAAAAAACTGTAATTGGGGAAAAAGGAGAGCTCCCACCTTATTTCCCCAGAGTCCAGGGCTGGCCCTGGGGCCTCCCCAGACTCACCTCCCCTAACTCACACCATTTAAAATAAAACAAAGAACTGGGGCCTTTGGAGGGGAATAGGCATTTGGGAGCCAACTCTATGCCCCTCCCCCAAGATCTCTCCCCCTACTTCAGCCTATTTCAAGTGGGAAGTCCCATGTCCAAGGGGGTCCCTTCTTTTGCCCTTGTCTACCTGCCTCCAGGTGGAGCAGGATCTCCCTGGCGGGGCTGGGGGTGGTGGGGTATGGAGTGGGGGGATTCACCCTGTACCTAACCCGAGGTATCAGAATTGGAGGAGGAGGCAGGATCTGGGTCTCTGGGTCCCAGCACCTCCTCACTCCGCTCGGGGGGGGTGGGGGGGCAGGGGGCAGCCTCTCTGGGACCACGGCCCGTGTGCGCTCCTGGGCCCCCCCTCACGTGGTCGTGGAGCCCTACCTTGGCCCAGCACTAAATAAACTCGCTCTGCGGCGCCGCCTCCACAGGTCTCGGGTGGTTTGGGGATATTCTGGGTTCGCGGCCTCTCCCGCTTTCCCAGGCCCTTCCTCATCACGCCCTCCTAGCCCTCTTGGGCTTGGACAGCTTGGCTGGTTGGGGCACAAAGAGCAGGCCATGGAGGGGGAGGGGAGGACTAAAAGGCTGCCTCTCTGCAGCGATTGGTGGGCTACAGTAATGACATCACTGGTGTGCTTTCTTAGGTTCAGTGATCAGGCAGAGCTTCTCTGTCCCCTACTGCGCCAATAGTTCCTGCTGCTTGTCCTTTATTTGGGAAGATGTCCATGTGATGTCCGCAAGGTGACGCCTTGATATACAAGTGAATTTTATTTAACTGAGGCTGAACTGTGCCAACTCACTGGCCTCACTTTCTCCTCCAGAGCCATCTGGGTCCAGTGGCCAGATATGGATCAGCACAAGTGGAGTCGGGCCCAGGATGTATTGGGGGACGTAGCCTTTTCAAGCCAAGGACCTTCGTGGGTCTCATCGGACTGCGGCTGCACATCGGGTGATTCAGGAGGCAAAGGACCCAAGAAGCAGAAGGAAGGCAGGAGGGATGCAGGGCATGCCTTCTCATAAGCATTTCTTAATAGGAAGAAAAAAGCAATAATAATTTTAAAATAATTGCAAGACATGGTGCAAATGCAGAATTCCCTCAAATTTCCTCCAAAACAAAAAATGCTTCCATTCAGTCTTCAGAGTCGTTATTTCTTTTAATATTTCTTTGCCTTGTTACTTCCAAAAATATTGGACAACCCCTGAAACCCTGAAAATATATCTAATTTACCTTTTATTAATGTCCTTGTAAGGAAGCTTTACTTGCAAAAGCACTGTCCCTCTATTGACCTACAGTCCCCCAAAGGACGTTTTTTGGTTCTTGTTTGTCCTTGTCCCTGGCCTTGGGAAAGTCATTAACTATTACCACTGCTTGTGCTGGGTGCTGCTGTGAGAGCAGCAGGGGAGCGTCCACACCCAGCCAGCCCCCAGATCAAACCACAACCAGGTGTGCAGATGTTCCCAGATGTTCCTCCAGTACGTCTGACAGTTCTGAGAGGCCTTCACAGCAGAGTTCCCAGTCCACCTTCACTCACTCAGTAAATATTTATTAAATGAATATTCAGTGTCTGGTGCTGTGCCAAATGGGCTAAGTGATAAATGATAAAAAAGTCAGAGTCCCTGCCCTCAAGGAGCTCACATAGTCTTATGAAAATGAGCAAACAAATGTGTACACACCAACAAAATACAGGATATATAGAGAATAATTAACAGAGGGCAGGCACTAAAAGTAAGAGGGATTGGAAAAATGTTTCCTGTAGAAGACAGGATTTTGGTGGGAAATCAAAGGAAGCTGTGGAAGCCAGTAGGCACAGATGAGGGAAAGCACTGGAGGCATGGAGGATGGAGAAAATGTGTGTGGTTTGTCCTACTTCGTCCAAGAAGACTTTGACACCAAGGAGGAGACACTGGGACTTGCAAATAAATTGGATTTGAGTGAGGGAAGGCTGTGCAAAGTCACCAGAGCCATGTTGGTCTAGCGGACAAGCATAGATCAGGATGACTGGAGATGACACAGGATATAGTGGCGGACCTTGGCCTTTTGAAACTCAAGTCTCTCCAAATTCTCACTTTTCATCTGAAAAATGAGCTGGAGAAGAGAATAGTAAATAACTCTAGTATTTTTGCTAAGAAAACTCCAAATGTGGTCATGAAGTGTCAGACACAAATTAAAATGATGAATATAAGATATTAAAAATTCCCTCTATGGTTATACTTTTTAAGTTTCTTAGCATAGAAGAATATTATACTTAAATACTTTTTTCTGCATTTGTTGAGATGATTACAAACTTTTGAATGTTTTACATTTTAATTTGATTAAATGTGTTGATTTGCTTTCCTAATTTTGAACCTTCATTTCATGCCCGGAATAAATCACATTTAGTCATAATATTTTTTTGGATAAATGACTAGTGTGTTTGACAGAATTGTGTTTGACAATTTTAAGTTTCTATTCATTAATGTGATTGGCCCATAGTTTTTCTTTCTGTTTCTTTTGTCTAGACAGTAGGACAATATATATATGTCATACAAAAATTCTGGTAGGATACACTCTCTCTGAATTTTTAAAAACAGGTTTTGAAGAATGAATATTACATGATTTGATAATTTTCCCTTGTGAATCAATTGAAAATAGGAGCATTGTTTTATAATTTCTACATAGATATATCTATTTTTTTCTGAGGTTGGATTATTTAAAATCTCTTCGCATTTTTTCTTGTCATTTGGCACAAGATTTCTCTATTTCTTTTGTATTCTTAGTTTTGTTACAATAAAATTACATGTTCTAATTATTCTTTTTATTTCTTCTTGTTTTCTTGTGATTTTACCTTGCTCATTTCCAATTTTTTTGGTTTAATCATATATGTTAAGGGCTTCACCTTTTTTAGTCTATAAAAAAAAACACAGAAATTTATTTTATTTTTTCTTTCCATGGGATATTTTTTGTTTCCAAATTATCTCTTTCCTCTCTAAATATTAATATTTATTATTTTGTTATTATTTTAAATTTGTGTATTTTGAGCTCTTAAAATTCATATTTAATTCAGTAATCTCTTTTTTTCTATGTTGTCAAAATATATTTGTAGATATATCATCTTTCCCTGATGACTGTTTCAGTGGCATCTCAGAAATTTTTGTATTATTTTCATTTGCTTGTACAGAGACATTGTTTTTGTGATTTATTCTTCGAATTTCATTATTTAGGATTTCATTTTTAAATCTACCTTTGCATCTATATCTTTTTTTTGTGGTTCTTAAACCAATTACTGTTTTTATTACATTATGGTCAGTAAAGAATTTATTATTTGCCACTTTTAAAATTTGTTCGTAATATCTCTGTTCCCCATTACCTGGTCACTTTTTGTAAAACTTTGATGTAATGTTGAGAAATGTATCCTTTGAAGTCCTATTTACATGAAACTATAAATCTTTTTATATGAGTTTTTTCAGACATTTGTTCAAATTCTTACTTTTTTCTTTTGTTTATCTTTCTGTTATATTTTTCCAAAAGTGATGATATTGAAATCTCCTGTTACCATTTCTGTACTATCCATGTCTTGTGGTTCAGATGTCTTTTTTTTATGAATTTGGATGTTTAAATTTTAGAACATGTGTTTATTAGTGGTATTTACGGAGTGTCTGGTTTCTTTCAGCATAATGTAACTTCCTTTTTTATCCCGTTTCATTTTTTAATTACAGATTTTGTTTTCTCAGAGAGTAGCTTTGCAGATTCTGTCTTTTTTATTCATTTGATCTATAGCAAGTTTCTATTCCTTCAGTTTTATTTCTATCTTTGTTTTCAAAATGTGTTTCTTATACTCCACAGATTGTAGAATTTTATTTTCTTATCTAATCTGTCATTCATGTCTTTTGTTGTTGTTGTTGTTAAATTTTTCATATCCTTTGACTGGTTATCAATTGTGGAATGGCTTATATCCTTGTAAATTTGAATTAGTTCTCTATATATTTTAGAAATGAGACCTTTATCACAGACATTAGTTGCAAAAGTTCTTTCCCAGTTTTCTGCTTCTCTCCTTATCTTGATTACATTTGGTTTATTTTTGCAAAACTTTTTCAATTGAATGTAATCAAAGTTGTCCATTTTGCACTTCATAATATTCTCTATCTCTTGTTTGTTCATAAATTCCTGCATTCTCCATAAATCTGACAAATAAATTGTTCATTTGTCCCTTAGTTTGTTCATAGTAACATCCTTTATATCAAGATTGCATACCCATTTGGACTTTATTCTGGTATACAATGTGAGGCACTGGTATATGCCCAGTTTCTGCCACACTATTTTCCAGTTCTCCCAGCAGTTTTTGTCAGTCAGTGAGTTCTTATCCCAGAAGCTGGGGTCCTTGGGTTTATCAAACAGTAGACTGCTATAGTCATTAACTGCTATGTCTTGTGTATCTAACCTATTCCACTGATGTACCTCTCTGTTTCTTAGCCAGTACCAAGTGGTATTGAATGCTGCATTATGAAGTAATTTAATTTGTGATATGGCTAGGTCACCTTCTACAGGTTACCCTAGTCTCTTTTCATTAATTCCCTTGATAGTCAGGATTTTTTGTTATTCCAGATGAATTTTGATATTATTTTTTCGTAGTTCTACAAAATAATTTTTGGTAGTTTTACATGACATTGAATAAATAAATTAATTTAGGTAGAATCGTCACTTTTATTATCTTAGCTTGGTCTACTCATGACCAACTGATGTTTTCTAATTATTTAGATCTGATTTTATTTGTGTGAAAAGTGTTTTGTAATTGTGTTCATATAGTCCCTGCATTTGTTTTGGCAGGTAGACTCCCAAATATTTCATATTGTCCATAATAACTTTAAATGGGATTTCTTTTTTTTCTGCAGGGCTTGTAAAGTAAAGATCTTCCCTGTCCATTAACAGGCCTCACTTGCAACCTATTAAAGGAAGCTTGATTAGGAAGAGGAGCCAAGATGGCAGAGTAGAAAGATTCACATATGCTAACTCCGAACCCACAGCCTATAAATTTCCTGTAAAAAGAACTTCAAACAAATTCTGGAGCAGTGGAAGCCATGCGGCAATGGAGTGAAGGAGATTTCCATTCCAGAGAGCCCTGAAAAACCAATCCCAAAGATCTGTCGCACACTGGACAGGAGCAGAGCCTAGCCCTTCCCTGGCTGCATGGGATCAAGAGGTGCAGATCCAACCAGGCTTCAAGTTTGGAATCTCTGCCGGCTGTGAAGGTCCCTCCACCCACAGGCACACATGTCAGTGAGAAAGATTTCTGGGAAGGCTGAGAGGGGAGTGGGGTGTCTCCATAATTCAGGCCACCTCGGGAGGCAGCAGGAGAGGCAGTGGGCAGCCAGAGGTTCCCAGAGCAGGCTGGACCTAGGATCCATTACTGAAGGTCTCTGCATAAACCCCCGAGGTAATTGAGCCTGAGAGGCGGCCCTGCCCCGACCTGAGCAGCAGAAATTAAGCTCACATGGAATAGCAGCCCCGCCCTGTGCTGGAAGCCCTGAGGATGGGGAGCAGCATTTGAATCTCAAAACCCCTGCACTAACTGGGCTGATATAGACAGGGGTGGAGAGGAATCTCAGAAGTCAAGTAACTGGCTGGGAAAATTCCCAGAAAACGGAAAAAAACATAAGACCATAGAAGGTTACCTCTCCTTTCTGACGAAGAAGGCAAACGCTTACCATCAGGTAAAGACATAGGAGTCGAGGCCTCTGTATCCCAAACACCTGAAATAGATAAATATTATACTCAGTTTTGCTGGGTAGGTGATTCTTGGTTTTAGTCCTAGTTCCTTTGACTTCTGGAATATCTTATTCCACGCCCTTTGATTCCTTAATGTAGAAGCTGCTAGATCTTGTGTTATCCTGATTGTATTTCCACAGTACTGGAATTGTTTTTTCTAACTGCTTGCAATATTTTTTCCTTGAGAGGGGGCGGAGCCAAGATGGCGGAGTAGAAAGACTCACCTATGCTAGGTCCGAACCCACAGCCCATAGATTTCCTGTAAAAAGAACTCCTGACAAATTCTGGAACAGTGGAAGCTGGGCAGCAACACAGTGAAGGAGATTTCCATTGCAGAGAGCCGTGAAAAACTGACCGCAAAGGTACCCCAGATGGGAGCGGAGTCCTGTCCTGCCAAGCGCTCCCCTCCCCCGCACCGGCCACGCAACACTGAGAGGAGCGAACAGAGCCCAGCAGGCATCAGGGACCTGAATCTCCGGCAGCTGCGAGGGTCCCTCCACCCACAGACGCACAGGTCAGTGAGAGAGACAGGCTGATCGTGGAGCGGGGGATCTCCAGGACTCGGACCCCCTGGGAAGCTGCCGCTGGGGCAGAGACTGAGGCAGCTCGGCCAGAGACTCCCGGAGCAGGCAGGAGCTCCACCCCAGCTCCACTACAAAGGATCTCTGTATAAACCCCCTGAGGGAACTGAGCCTGAGATGCAGCCCTGCCCCCACCTGAGAACCAGCAGATAAGTCCGCATTGAAGAGCAGTCAGACGTGCCGCCAAAAGCCTTGAGGCTGGGGAGCAGCATTTGAATCTCAGACCCCAAGCACTAGGGCGAATCTAGGCCAGAGGGTGGAGAGGACTCTCAGAAATCAAGTAACTGGCTGGGAAAATGCCCAGAAAAGGGAAAAAAACTAAGACCATTGATGGTTATTTCCTTGAGAAATCCTTCCTCCATTTGCCTC
>CM053769.1:475330832-475343317 GCA_028658325.1 Potorous gilbertii | reverse complement strand
GAGTTTCTCTTTTTGGATCTCTTTCAGGCGGTGATCGATAGACTCCTTGAATATTTATTTTGCCCTCTGGTTCTAGAATATCAGGAGAGTTTTCCTTGATAATTTCATGAAGGATGATGTCTAGGTTCTTTTTTGATCATGGCTTTCAGGTAGTCCCATAATTTTTTAATTATCTCTCCTGGATCTATTTTCCAGGTCAGTTGTTTTTCCCATGAGATATTTCACATTCTCTTCCATTTTGTCATTCTTTTAGTTTTGATTTGTGATTTCTTGGTTTCTCAGAAAGACATTACCCTCCATCTGTTCCATTCTAATTTTGAGAGAACTATTTTCTTCAGTGAGCTTATGCACCTCTTTTTCCACTTGGCTAATTCTGCTTTTGAAAGCATTCTTCTCCTCATTGGCTTTTTGAACCTCTTTTGCCAATTGAGTTAGCCTATTTTTCAAGGTGCTATTTTCTTCAACATTTTTGGGTCTCCTTTATTAAGGTATTGACCCGTTTTCACGCTTTTCTTGCATCTATCTCATTTCTTTTCCCAGTTTTTCCTCCACCTGTCTAACTTGATTTTCAAAATCCTTTTTGAGCTCCTCTGTGGCCTGAGCCCATGGGATACCTATTTCAGATGTTTGGGATACAGAAGCCTTGACTCCTATGTCTTTACCTGATGGTAAACAGATCTCTTCCTCGTCAGAGAGAAATGGCAGAATCATCTTCTCAAGAAAATAACCTTCTATGGTCTTATTTTTTTTCCCTTTTCTGGGCATTTTCCCAGCCAGTTACTTGACTTCTGAGAGTCCTCTCCACCCCAGCCTAGGTTCTTCCCAGCTAGTGCTTGGGGTCTGAGATTCAAATGCTACTCCCCCGCGTCAGGGCTTTGGCGGCAGGCCTGCCTGCTATTCAATGGGAACTTATCTGCTGGTGCTCAGGTGGGGGCAGGGCCACCTCCCAGGCCCAGTTCACTCAGGGGGTTTATGCAGAGATCTTTTGTAATGGAGCTGGGGTGGAGCTCCTGCCTGTTGTGGGAGTCTCTGGCCACTGCGACCTCTGCCTCTGCCACAGTGGCTGTCTCCCGAGGGGGTCCGAGTCCTGGCGATAACTCTCTCCCCTCTCCACCGTCTCTCTCACTAACCTGTGAGTCTGTGGGTGGAGGGACCTTCGGGGCTGCTGGAGATTCTGGTCCCTGAAGCCTTGCTTGGATCTGTTCACTCCTCTCATTGTGGTGGGGCCAGGGCAGGGGGAGGGGAGGGCTCCGCTCCCGTCCAGAGCTAGATGGACCTTTGGGATCGGTTTTTCAGGGCTCTCTGCAACGGAAATCTCCTTCACTGTGTTTCTGCATGGCTTACACTGTTCCAGAATTTGTCAGGAGTTCTTTTTAGAGGAAATCATGGGCTGTGGGTTTGGAGCTAGCAAATGTGAGTCTTTTTACTCCGCCATCTTGGCTCCGCCCCCAGGAACCTTCATTTTGAATAGGCGAAATCATACATTCCTTTCCATCAATTTGCTCCCTTCACCACCTTTCATATAGTCTCCTGTAATGTAATGTAGCCCCTCCTCTAAATTTTTTTTAGATTCACCTGTAGGCAATATGCCACCGAGTTCAGGCCATAATTCCCCAGGGTCACCTCTTCACTGTTTATTCCTATTGATTTCTGCCTTCATACAACTGAACATTTAGAGACCAGTAGTCTCTTATTGCTTTTCTGCTATCACTCTACTACTGTTTTCCTTGGCTGCTACATTTATTTTTTCCTCCTGAATTTATTATTTTTTTCTAATTAATTTATTTTTAGTTTTTAACGTTCATTTACACAAGATTTTGAGTTCCAAATTTTACCCCCATTTCTCCCCTTCCTCCACTCCAATGCAGTATGCATTCTGATTTCTCCCTTCCCCTATCTACTCTCCCTTCTTTCATACACAATTCTTCTATTGTCCCCTTTCCCTCTGTTTTCCTGTAGGGCAAGATAGATTTCTATACCCTATTTCCTGCATGTCTTATTTCCCAGTTGCATGTTCAAGCAATTTTTAACATTTGTTTTTAAAACTTTGAGTTCCAACTTCTCTCCCTTTCTCCCTCTCCACCCATCTTCACTGAGAAGGCATGCAGTTCCATATAGGTTGTATTTGTGTAGTCATGTACAACACTTTCATAACAGTCATGATGTCAAAGACTAACTATATTTCCCTCTGTGCTATCCTGCCCCCAATTTATTCTATTCTCTCTTTTGACCCTGCACCTGCTCAAAATTATTTACTTCTAATTACCCCCTCCTCCCATTTGTCTTCCTTTCTGTCATCCCCATCCCCTATTTATCCCTTTCTCCCCTACTTTCTTATAGTGTAACAGAGATTTCATACTAAATTGAGTGTACTTGATATTCCCTCCTTAATGTAAATCCCTCTCACTTCCCCCCCTCTTCCTCTCCATAGCAAAAGCTTTTCCTCCTATGTGTGAGATACTTTGCCCCATTCTATTTCTCCCTTTCTCCTTCTTTAAATATGTTCCTCTCTCATCCATTAATTTAATTTTTTAGATATGATCCCTTCATATTCAATTCACCCTGTGCCCTCTATCTATATGCATATAAATTCTCCAACTACCCTAATACTTAGAAAAATTTTAAGTGTTACAAATATTATCTTTCCACGTAGGAATGTAAACAGTTCGACTTTAGTAAGTACCTTATGATTTCTCTTTCCTGTTTGCCTTTTCATGCTTCTTTTGATTCTTGTGTTTGAAAGTGAGATTTTCTATTCAGCTCTGGTTTTTTCATCAAGAATGATTGAAAGTCCTCTATTTCATTGAATGACTACCTTTTTTCCCTGAAGGATTATACTCAGTTTTACTGGGTACATGATTCGTGATTTCAATCCTGGTTCATTTGACCTCTGAAATATCACATTCCAAGTCCTTCGATCCCCTAATATAGAAGCTGCTACATCTTGTGTTATCCTTATTGTGTTTCCACAATACTCAAATTGTTTCTTTTTAGCCTGCAATATTTTTTCCTCAACCTGAGAACTCTGAAATTTGGCTACAATATTACTAGGAATTTTCCTTTTGGTATCTCTTTCAGGAGGTGATTGGTGGATTCTTTAAATATCTATTTTCCCCTGTAGTTCTAGAATATCAGTGTAGATTTCCATGATAGTTTCTTAAAAGATGACACCTAGGTTCTTTTATTATCATGGTTTTCAGATGGTCAAATAAATTTTAAATTCTCTCTCCTGGATTGACTTTCTAGGTCATTTGTTTTACCAATGAGATATTTCACATTGTCTACTATTTTTTCATTCCTTTGGTTTTGTTTTTATAAATCATTGATTTTTCATAAAGTCATTAGCTTCCATCTGCTCGATTCTAATCACTAAGGAATTATGTATTTCAGTGAGTTTTTGGACCTCCTTTCCATCTGGCCAGATCTTTTTAAGGCATTCTTCTCCTCAATTGCTTTTTGGATCTTTTTTGCATTTAATTTAGTCTTTTTTTAAGGTTTTATTTTCTTCAGCATATTTTGGGTCTCTTAGAAAGTGGTCGACTCATTTTTCATGATTTTCTTGCATCACTCTCATTTGTCTTCAAAGTTGTTCCTCTACTTTTCTTTCTTGATTTTTAAAATCCTATTTGAGTTTTCCATGGTCCAATGAGACCAATTCATATTTTTCTTGGAGGCTATTTTGTCTTCTTATGTTTGTATATTTTGATTTTCTTTGTCACCAAAGTAAAATTCTGTAGTCTGAGACTTTTTCCAGTTTTTTCTTATTTCCCTAGCCATTTTCTTGGTTTTTTAGCTTTTTGTCAAGATAGTTTTCTGCTTCTAGTGGGGTGTTGCTACTGTTAGCCACTTGATTCCCCCACAATTTGTGAGCCTGAAGCTCCAGAAAAAGCCAATGCCCTCTGCCCCTGCTGTGACTCTAGCAGGACCCTCTACCACTTTGAGGCTGGGCCTGGACTACTCTACTCTCTCATATAGGTCCCACAGGGTTTTTTTTTCCACTGACCTAAATAATCCTCGACATTTTGGGGATGTGAATCATGGAAATCTCCTCAGGTCCCAGAGATTCAGTGCCCCAAGGCCTAAGCAGTTCCCATGGGTGCTGGTGCAGCCCATTCTAGACTGCACTCTGCTCCTTGCCTGGAATGATAGATGCTTCCCATTGACCTTCCATGCTGTCTTGGTCTGGAGATTTGCTTCACTATGTCATTTGCGGATTCTGAAGCTCCAGAATTTTTATAGAGACATTTTTACATGTATTTGCCTGGGTTTGGGGGAAGAGCTCTAGCAAGTCTCTGCTTCTGCTCCACCTTCTTTGCTCTACCTGCAGGTTACTCTGTTTTTTTAAGGTGTTATTATCTTTATCATTTTTGGTGTCCCTTTTAGTAACCAGTGCCTTTAACTGGTTTGTCATGATATTTTTGCTTCACTCTCATTTATCTTCCCAGTTTTTCCTCTGCTTCTGTTATTTGTATTTCAAATTCCTTTTTGAGTTCTTCCATGGTCTAAGACCAATTCATGTTTTTCTTGGAGTCTTTGGATGTAGGAGCTTTGACTTTGTAGTCTTCTTCTAGTTGCATGTTCTGATCTTCTTTTTTCACCAAAGTAAGATTCAATAGATAGATTTCTTTTCCATTTTTTGCTCATTTCCCTAGCCAGTTATTTGACTTTCATGCTTTTTGTCTAGGTAATTCTCTGTTTCCAGTGAGAGTGGAGGGAAGGGAGCATGCTGTCAGCCATTCAACCATTCCACAATCTGTGGGCCTAGAGCTCCAAAAAGAGCCACAGTTGCTGCTGCTATGGCTGCTGTGGTCTCCTCCTCCCCCTCTCCCGGGCTGAGAATGGACCATTTTACTCTCTCACTCAGATCTGACAGGTTTTGTCCACTGACCTTCCAAGTTGTTCCCATATTTCTGGGGTTGAGAAGTTTGGAAAACACCACAGGTGCCAGCGATTCAGCTTCTGAAGCCTGATCAGGCCCTGTCTGTGACAGCATGGCCCATGCTGAACTGTGCTCCACTCCCAGGTGCAATGGACGCTTCCTGCTGATCATCCAAGATGTCATGGCCTAGAGATTTACTTCACTCCATCATTATGTGGGTTCTGTAGAATATTTTTAGTCATTTTTACAGGTATTTGAAAGATTTTGTGAGAGAGCTCGAGCAAGTTCTTTTTGTGCTCTCCCATCGTGACTCCATTCCTTTCCTCCTGAATTTATACTATTTAGGGCATTAGAGAAGCAAATTATTTGAATTCTGCTTTTCACTTTTTTTAAATATTTATTTTAAAGTAAAATATAAAACAAGGAAAGAAAAAAAAGGACATTTCCATATACAGAGAAGATTCAAGATAAAACAGTAGTGTTTCATTGCACAAAAATTTATGTAGTAAATCCTACACATTGTTGTCAAAGACACACAGCTTTTCTGTGCTTCCTTTTAGGTTTCCTATTGTTCATTCCTGTGTATATTTTATTTTTATCTTCTTCCCTCCCCCTCAACCTAGAGAAGTCCACTAAACATGAATGCATACATACATATGTATGTATATTTATATATTAGTTTATGCATATAGATATACAAATGTGCATACATACCTACACATACACACATGCATTTGTGTATATATACATATGTACACATACACATACACCTATACACATACATGTATCTACACACATATACAGACACATATACATATATAGATGTACGCACACACATACACATATATTGGTTGTTGTCCTTTTTTCTCAAAGAGGACCAAAATGACATAACCATGATAAAGGCAAATTTCAATGTGTTCGACTGTGGCTGATCAGATCAATACGAGCTCAGAATGCTCTACCACAGATTAAGCACTCATAGTCTATATGAACATTTGGGGTAGATACTCCAAATTTTCACATCCTACATTTCCTTTGAGCTGTTTCAATTTTACTTTGCTCATAGAGCACAGCACCCTTTCTGATATGGATATACCATACTGAGCAGTCTTGTGCCAGTGTCTCCCATGTCACCCAATCAAATACAAAGTTCTTGAGAGAACTCTTAAGAGTGTCCTTGTATCGCCTCTTTTGACCACTATGTGATCACCTGCCCCATGTGAGTTTTTCATAAAATAGTCTTTTTGGCAAGTATACGTTTTACATTCGAACAATGTGGTCAGCCCATTGGAGCTGTTCTCTCTGAAGCACAGTCTGAATGCTTGACATTTCAGCTCAGGCAAGGATTTCTGTGTCTAGTACCTTAGCCTGCCAGATGATCCTCAAAATCTTCCTCAGAAAGTTCAAATGGAGGCAATTCAGTTTCCTGGCATGGCTCTGGTACACTCTCCATATTTCACAGGCATACAACAATGAGTTCAGCACAATGGCTCTGTACACCTTCAGTTTGGTAGTCAATCTATTACCTCTTCTCTCTCAAACTTTTCTTTGTAGCCTCCCAAACACTGAGTTAGCTCTGACAATATGTGCATCAACCTGGAAAGTCTACTACCAAGTTAAGTGAACTTATCCAGAGCATTCAAAACTTCTCCATTTGTTGTAACCAATGGTTCCATGTGTGAATGGTATGGTGGTGGCTGATGAAGTGCCTGTGTTTTCTTGGTACTAATAATTAGATCAAAATTAGCACAGGCAGCAGAGAATTTATCCATGCTTTGATGCATCTCAGCTTCAGAGGCTGCACTGAGTCATCCTCAAACAGAAAATCCTGCACCAACAGTCCCTCCACTTTGGTCTTGGCTTGTAGCCTTTTCAAATTGAAGAACTTACCATCAGTTCTAGCCCCAGTTGCTTCTTCTGTATTAATTCTTCCTTTCAGGTTCATTTAAATGAGATAGTTACTCCTATCTTATCTTTTCCTGTGAAAAAAGAAGTTTTTCTTTTAAAATCACTCCATCATACACAGTTTAGCCTGATTCTTTCAAACTACTCAAATAATGATGAAAGTCATAAGAAGACTGATAATATTTTCACATACAAGAAGTAAACACTTTTCCCTTATCGAGTCCCTTATAATTGTTCTTTAATGCTTACCTTATATTTCTCCTGATCCTTCTATGTCAAATTTTCCACTAAGTTCTGAGTTTTTTTGTCACAAATACTTGAAAGTCTTTCAATTAGTTAAATGTCTTTTTTTTAAATTAAGAATTATACTTAAGTTTGCTGGTAAGTTGCCTTTGATCAGAATTCCAGCCCTTTTGATCTATATGTAGTGTTCCAAGGTGTATGGTCCTTCAGTGTAGAAGGTTCTTGGTCTTGTATAATACTGATTGTAGCACCACAAGGTTTAATTGCTTTTTGCTTGCAATATTTTCTCCTCACTCTAGGAGCTTTGAAACTTGGCTGTGATACTCCTGTAAATCTTCCTCCTGGCTTTGCTTTCAGGTGGTGATCAGTAGATATTTTTTTCTATTTCTGTTTTGCCTTCTTGTTCTAGAAGTTCAGGGCAATTGTTCTTGAAAACTTCTTATAATAACATTTTAAGATTTTTATTTTTGCCATAACTGTTATTCAGTCCAACAGTTTTTATGTAGTTTCTCCTCAGCCTGTTCTCTAGATCAGTTATTTTTTCTGATAACATGTTTCACATTCTTTTCGTTTTTTTCATTCTTTGGATTTCATTTTATTATTTCTTGGTGTCTTATGACAGCATTAGCTTCTGCTTGCCCAATTCTAGTTTTCAAGGAATTATTTTCCTCCTTAATTTTTTTATTCTTTCTTTCTAGCTGGTTGACTTTTTTATGATTTTATTGAATTGCTTTTATTTTTTTTCAATTTTTTTCCTCCATTTCTCTTATTTTATTTTGAAAGTTCTTTTTAAGTTCTTCCCAAAAAACTCTTTTGGATTTGTGACCATTTAACATTTCTCATTAAAATGGAGTGTTTTTGTTTTTTAACTCTACTGTCTTCCTCTGAATATGAACTCAGATCTCTATTCCCACAGTAGTTATCTATGGTTGAATTGAATTCTTTCTCCTTTGCTTACTTATATTTATATTGCTTTATTTTGTTTTAGTGTTGAGGTTCAGGGGTTCTGGGGATCCCAAAATACCAACATACTGGATCCTGCTCAAATGAATTCAACACAAGTCTTCTTGAAGCCAAAGAGAAACAAAGTTTATTAAAGATTCACAGTGTTGGGTTGACTCTTGAGGAGCCTAAGCATTTGCAATGCTTGTATTCACAAGCAGGCCAGTTAGAATCTCAGCTAGACAGAGTCTGAGCTGGATTGAATCTGAGAACCTTCAAGGAGGCCAGATGGAACTTAAATACAGAAGACTGGAGAAGGGAAGAATCCAGGTGCCACCAACGAATCTGGGGCACCAGGGATGGTCTTGAGAAGGGAAGTATGGGAATGACTTGCACCCTGACATGAATACAGATAGACTCTAGGAAGGATATTGATGGGAGTGGTCAGCAGCCTGGGGAATTTGGGGTTTTGATAGGATCAGGGGTGGGAAGTGCAGCACAAACTTGAGCATAGCAATACCAAAAAGCCCATGGGCTTCTGGAGAGTTCAGGAACAAATGGAAAGATTATATTTGAATAAAATGACCTAATCAAATGAGAAGATTCAAGGGGAGTTCAGGGAGGTTCCCAGGGTCTGAACCCCATTATTATCAACTTGGCATTTCAATCAGATTTTATTCCCAAAGATGTGGGGAGTGAAACCCCAGTACTAAGGTTCTTTTTACTGTTATGTTCTGAGCTCTGTTGGGGGAACAATCCGGAGCACTTTTCTCCACCCCTAAGTCAGGGCAAGGGTTTCCCACCTACTCCCTGTGGTCTGTCTCTTGGCTGCAAATTTTAACTGTCCTCTCTTCCCTGGAACTGAA
This sequence comes from Potorous gilbertii, assembly GCA_028658325.1. NCBI lineage: Eukaryota > Metazoa > Chordata > Mammalia > Diprotodontia > Potoroidae > Potorous > Potorous gilbertii. The sequence continues at coordinate 475,334,482 of CM053769.1, read as the reverse complement.
ACCAGGGACTCTGTTCTCCTGTGAGTGCCTATAGTCAGCAGGGTCCCTGCCCCATTGCTGCCACACTCACCAGATATGTACTAGCTTCCTCTCCCCCATAGCCACAGCCCAGACAGACCATATCTGGTCAACAAGCTGTGCTTGGTGTCCCTCAGACACACTGTCAGCTAGGTGAAAGTTCCTGAGGCTGAGAATGCCTCTTAACTCAGCTGCAGCAAAGGATTATTGCTTGTTAATTCTGCTGAGTGGGCCTGAAGGCATTTGCACTTAACTCAGTCCAAGCTTTCATCCTTGGAATGCCAGTCTTTCCTTCTTAAGTTGTTTCAGGAACACAACTGCTATACTCTAACTTCTGTTTCTGTGCTTTATGTTTAATTTGAAGTGATATGTACTGTCTTGTTTTGTGAAGGAAATTTAGAGAGCCTAAAATTTTTTGACCTACTTTCTCATCTTCCCAGAATCTTCCCAACTGTTTCTATCTAAGAATGTTTTGCTAAGGAATGTGGCCTAACTCTACCAGATATCAAATTGTATTGTGAAGTAGCACTTATCAAAACCACTTGATACTGGTTAAGAAACAGAAGGGTAGACAAGTGGAACATCGCAGGTACTCAAGACACAGTAGACAGTGCATGTAACAATGTACTGTTTGACTAACCCAAGGACTCCAGCTTCTCGGACAAGAATTCACTGTTGGACAAAAGTTCCCTGGAAAACTGGATAACAGTGTGGTGGAAACTAGGCATAGATCAATGTCTGACACTGTACACAAGAATAAAGTCCAAATGGGTACATGATTTACGTATAAAGATTGATAGTAAAAACAAATTAGTGGAGCAAGGAATAGTGTATTTATCAGATTTATGGAGAAGGGAAGAATTTTTGACTAAAGAAGAGATAGAAAGCATTATGAAGTACAAGACGGATAATTTTTATTACATTAAACTGAAAAGTTTTCGGGCTATCCAACCCAATGCAACCAGGACTCAGAGGGATGCCGAAAACTGGGAAAAAAATTTTTGCAACTAGTTTCTGTAATAAAGGCCTCATTTCCAAAATATATAGATAACTTAGTAAAATGTACAAGAATACAAGTCATTCTCCAATTGATAAATGATCAAAGGGTATGAACAGGCAGTTTTCAAAGGAAGAGATTAAACATATCTATAGTCATATGAAAAGTACTCTAAATCACTATTGATTAGAGAGATGCAAATCAAAACTGAGATACCACATCACATCTATCAGATTGGCTAACATGACAAAATAACAAGATGATAAATGTTGGAGGTGTGGGAGAATTAGAACACTAACTCATTGTTTATGTGTATATATATATATATATATATATCTGCTGTGCAAGGTCATTGTATTCCCCAAACTCAACCTCCTTCCCCCTTGTTTTTTCTGTTGCTCATTTTCTGACTCTCTCTCTCTGATGGAAATTTTCCTTGGGGACTGGATCTGAAAGCATCTCAGCCTTTTCCCAAATGACCAATTCATGGTTCACCAGTCTAGGTCTCTCCCTCATGTGAGTATTAGATAATTAGAACTGGATCCACTTAGATTCTATGTTCTTTCCCTCAGGCTTATTAGAGTGCGGTATAGTCCTTATCTCAGCTCACCTCCCACGGTATGTTGATCCATCCTTCTGTTCCTCAGTTTTCTGACTTGGCACTAATAGTTCAGAACTTAGCAACACTATTGCTATGGAACTGTCTGATGTGAAACTGACTGTTTTTCACAGACACCAAAAAACTTCTGCTCTTGAAGGCCTAGCTATATGACATAGCTCAATCAAACTTTTATAGCCTGGAGTTTGGGTCTCTGTGGCACTGGAAAACGGGAGGCAGAATTAGAGTGTGTGTGTGTGTGTGTGTGTGTGTGTGTGTGTGTGTAGTGTTTCTTGTAAGTCAGTATGTCTAGTCTTTTGGTCAGCTAGTACAGCTTTGCTGCCTATAGCATGGAAAGTGAGGAAGGAGTGCTAAATGTGCTCAATGTAGGTATCAGCTGATACCTACATTTTTTTTTAAACTGTGGGTGTCTGAGATCATGGAATCATATCAAGTTGCTTTATTTTGACATCTAATTTCTATTTTGGAGAGATTTAGAAGATAGGGGGAAAATATCCTCTATATTGTTTTTCATGTAATCTGTTGTTGGTATTTGACAATTGTATGTCAATATGATTTGTTTTATTTGTGTTATGTACTATATCTTGTGCATTTAAAAGCGTTATTATGGGAAGATTGAGAAAGGGGGTCCATGACAATGTTAATATCACCCTTTAAGTGAATATCTTCTGTGTTCAAAAAAGAAGTGGGCTTCAAGTTATTCATGTATAATATCTTTTCCTTAACAGCTTCCAGTTGGATAATATGTCTCAATTAAAGCAACTCCAACAGCATGCACAAAAAATTAAAGTCTCTTCTTCAACACATTGCAACTCTGGGGGCCATTACTGAAGAAACAGTTTGATACTAATGTAAACTATTATGATTACCCCTTATTGACTATCTATGTGTCTAGTATCTCTGTGTTCCAGTTCATCTTACCTTTTGCTACTAGGGTAGTTTTCTTGACATTCCACTTATGTCATATTACTTCCCTGCTTAAGAAATTTCAGTGCCTCTCCATCATCTCTAGGGTAAACTTCTAGCTTCCCAGGTCTCAAATTCAAGTTCCAGCAATTTCTGACTCCAACCATTGCTTCTAAGTATTCGGTTCCACATGAACTTTTTCTTATAGTCAAACTGACCTCTTCCCAGAACATACCTGACATTTAAACACAGAACGTACTATGCATTACAACTATTGGTATATATTTTTAAATTTTTGGTCACTATTATATAGGTTGATGTCATCTGTCTCCCTGAACAGAAGAGAGTCTGCATTATTTGATACACATTGGTTTGGCAGCATGACATAATGAACACCGGACAGATATTGAGCCTTATAACATATGGCATGTATATCACTGAGTCTGTTGTGAAGACCCAACTAGAGAGTAGATGTGAGCAACTTTCAAACCTTAAAACACAATAGAAATATGAACTAACTATCCCATTTCACAAGTGTGGACAAAGACAATGGGGAGTTAAATAATTGGTCTAAAGAAAGACAAACTCAAGTGGCAATAAACACTGAGTTTTCTATGCCATAGAATCCAAGTCTCCTTTGTCAAGATGCATATATGTTTCATTTTTTTAGTGAGGGAATGCATTGATATAAATAAAAAGTAACTAATTACTGTTTTGTATCTAATTCAAATTTACCTTTTGCTTAAAGCCTACCTGAATGACTTTTCATTATATCTGATTTGATCTTATAAGTACCAAAGTCATCACATTTAATGAAGATGAGGGAATAAAGATTTATATGATATCTATGATGTGGCAAGCACCGTGCTAAGTGCTTTTAGTTAATATTATCTCATCTGATCCTTACAACTGCTCTGTTAGCTGGATGCTATAATCATCCCCATTTTATTTTATTTTTTTTTAAATAAATTTATTTAACTTTTTACATGCATTTTCACAAGATTTGGGATTCCAAAATTTTCTCCCCATTTGTCCCCTCCCCCCTCCCCAATACACTGGACATTCTAATTACCCATATCACCAATCTGACCTCTCTTCTATCATCCCTCC
>CM053769.1:475277375-475319561 GCA_028658325.1 Potorous gilbertii | reverse complement strand
TTTCTCAGAAAGTCATTAGCCTCCATCTGTTCCATTCTAATTTTGAAAGAACTATTTTCTTCAGTGAGCTTTTGCACCTCTTTTTCCATTTGGCTAATTCTGCTTTTGAAAGCATTCTTCTCCTCATTGGCTTTTTGAACCTTCTTTTCCAATTGAGTTAGCCTATTTTTCAAGGTGTTATTTTCTTCAGCACTTTTTTGGGTCTCCTTTATCAAGGTATTGCCCTGCTTTTCATGCTTTTCTTGCATCTCTCTCATTTCTCTTCCCAATTTTTCCTCCACCTGTCTAACTTGATTTTCAAAATCCTTTTTGAGCTCTTCCATGGCCTGAGCCCTTTGGATATCTATTTCAGATGTTTTGGATATAGAGACCTTGACTTTTGTCTTTCCCTGATGGTAAGCATTGTTCTTCCTCATCAGAAAGGAAAGGACGAAACATCTGTTCCCCAAGAAAGTAACCTTCTATGGTCTTATTTTTTTCCCCTTTTCTGGGCATTTTCCCAGCCGGTTACTTGACATCTGAGATTCCTCTCCTCCCCTGCCTTGATCTGCCCAGGTAGTGCTTGGGGTCTGAGATTCAAATGCTGCTCCCCAGCCTCAGGGCTTTCAACATGGGCGAGACTGCTATTCAGTAAGAGATTAAGTACTGCGGCTCAGGTGGGGGCAGGGCCGCCACACAAGACTCAGTTCCCTCAGGGGGTTTATGCAGAGACCTTCATCAATAGATCTCAGCTCCTGCCTGCTTTGGGAGCCCCGCGTCTGCTGCTGTCTCTGCTTCTGCCTCCCAAAGGGCCAGAATTATGGAGACACCCCATTTCCCTCTCTGCCCACCAAAGTCTCTCCCAGTGACCTGTGCACTTGTGGGTGGAGGGACCTTCGCAGCCAATGGAGATTCCGTCCCTGAAGCCTGCTCAGATCTGCTCCTCTCCGTGCCGCATGGCCAGAGCAGGGCTGGGCTCTGCTCCGGGTCCAGTGTGCGATGGAACTTTGGTGATGGTTTTTCAGGTCTTTCGGGAACAGAAATCTCCACTCCATTTTTCTGTGGCTTCCACCACTCCAGAATTTGTTAGGAGTTCTTCTTTACAGATATTTTATAGGCTGTGGTTTCGGAGCTAGTGTCTGTGTGTCTTTCTTCTCCGCCATCTTGGCTCCTCCCCTGTTCTTGTGTTTCTTAAGAAACCATCTATTAATGAGATATCTGTAAATTGAAGATAACTTTTATTTTTAAAATTTATTCAGTGAATGTTATTTTCCCCCAATTATATGTGAAAAGAATTTCTTCAATTTATTTATTTATTTTAAGTTTTCAAAATTCATTTCCACAAAATTTTGAATTCCAAATTTTTTCCCCAACCCCCCCTCCCCCAACCCCAAAATGCCTTGCATTCTGATTGCCCCTTCCAGCAATGTGCCCTCACTACTAACACCCCTCCTTTCCCTTTTCTCCATTTTCTCTCTTGTCCTGTATGGCAAGATAAATATCTGTACTCCACTACTCATATTTCTTATTTCCCAGTTGTATGCAAAAACAATTCTCAACATTTGCTCCTAAAACTTTGAGTTACAACTTCTCTTCCTTCTCTGTCCCCACCCATCCCCACTGAGAAGGCAAGTAATTCAACCTAGGCTATGTAGGGGTAGTTTTGCAAATTACTTCCATAATAGTCATGTTGTATAAGACTAACTACATTTACCACCAACCTGCCCTGCTCCCCATTTCTTCTATTCTCTCTTTTGACCTTGTCCTTCCCAGGGAGTTTTACTTCTAATTGATCCCTCCTCCCATTTGCCCTCCCTTCCATCATCCACTCACCTTGCTTATCCTCTTCTCCCCTACTTTCCTATAGTGTAATATAGATTTTCATATCAAATTGAATGTACAAGTTTTTCCTTCGTTGAGCTAAATGTGATGAAAGTAAGTTTCACTCTCCCCCTCTCACCTCTATCCTTTTACCCTCTATTGGAAAAGCTTTTCCTTGCCTCTTCTATGAGAGATAATTTGCCCCGTTCTGTTTCTCCCTTTCTCCTTCCAATATATTCCTCTCTCACCCCTTCTTTTAATTTTTTAAGATATGGTCTCTTCCTATTCAAGTCACCCTGTGCTCTCTGTCTCTCTCTCTGTCTCTCTCTCTCTTTACACACACACATACACACACGCATGTGTGTATGTCCAGATACTGAGAAAAGTTTCAAGAGTTACAAATATTATCTTTCCATGTAAGAATATAGAGTTCAACTTTAGTAAGTCCCTTGTGATTTCTCTTTCCTGTTTATTTTTTCATACTTCTCTTGATTCTTGTGTTTGAAAGTCAAATTTTCTTTTCAACTCTGGTCTTTTCATCAAAAATGCTTGAAAGTCCTCTATTTCGTTGAACGACCATTTTCCTCTGATGTATTATATTCAGTTTTGATGGGTAGGTGATCTCTGATCCCCCAATGTAGAAACTTCCAGATCCTGTGCCATTCTGATTGTACTTCCACAACTCGAATTGTTTCTCTCTAGCTGCTTGCAACACTTTCTCCTTCACCTGGGAACTCCAGAACCTGGCTACAATATTCCTAGAAGTTTCTCCCTTTGGATCTGTTTCAGGAGGTCCTTGGTGAAATATTTCAATATTTAATTTGCCTTCTGGTTCCAGAACATCAGGACAGCTTTCCCTGATTACTTCATGAAAGAAGATATCTAGGCTCTTCCCCTAACCATGACCCTCGGGTACTGCCTTAAAATCCAAATTGTCTCTCCTGGATGTACCCTACAGGGCAACTGCCCCTCCAATGATATACAAAACATCATCTTCAATTTTTTCATTCTTTTGGATTCCTTTTGTAATTTCTTGGTTTCTTGTAAAGTCATTAGTTTCCATTTGTTCCACTCTAATTTTTAAAAAACTGTTTTCTTCATTGAACTTTTGAATCTCCTTTTCCGTTTGACTCATTCTCCTTTTTAAAGCATTCTTCTCCTCATTGGCTTTTTGGACCTTTTATTCCAATTGTGCTGGTCTATTTTTAAAGGTATTATTTTCTTTGACATTTTTTTTTGGTCTCCTTTAGCAAGCAGTTGACTCGCTTTTAATGATTTTCTTTCATCAAACTCATTTCTCTTCCTAATTTTTCTTCCACCTCTCTTACCTGATTTTCATTTTTTTTTTAGCTCTTCCATAGCATGAGACGATCACATACTAATTTTGGAGGTTTTGGATGCAGATCCCTTGACTTTTACATCTTCCCCTGATGGTAATCACTGTTCTTCCTCATCTAAAAGGATGGGAGAGATCACCTGTTCTCCAAGAAAGTAAACTTCTATAATCTTATTTTTTCCCCTTTTGGGGAATTTTTCCAACCAGTTACTTGACTTTTCAGCCCTTTATCAAAAGGAGAATATATTTTAGGGACCTGTAATTTCTGAATCTCTTCACGGTGACATGCTCAAGAGAGAGAATTTTACTTCCTGGTCTGGCTTGTGGCTGAGATCAACTGCTCAATTCCTCCAGGGGTTTTCGTGGGGATGGAGTTGCCACTCAGGGCTGAGGTTCAGGTCAGCTACCCAATTCCCCCATGGACTTTAAACTGAACTTTTAAAAAATGGAACAGTGGAGTCTGGCTGCTGTCTGCCTGCCTGACACAGTCACCAGAAGCCTCTGTTGCCTGCTCTTCAGCCAACTCCACCATCTGGGACCATGGCTAGGGGAGGACCCTGCTCCCTTGTCACAGAAGTGAAAAAGTCCTCTTACCGACTTTTGGCCACTGTAGGTTAAGCAATCTGCTAACTGCTGCTTTTGCTGCTGGCAGGATTCTGCCCCCAAGGCCCGCTGCTCTGGCCCTATTTCTCCCAGTATTGTGAGACCAAGGTTGGGTTCTGCTTTGCTAGTGTGATAGATATTTCCCGTCAGCCTTCCAAATCACCCTGGGCTGAAAATGTCCTCTACGCCATCATACCGTGGCTTCTACTGCTCAAGAATTTGCTGAGAGACTTTCTTTACAGGTATTTTATCGACTGTGGGGGAAGAGCTAGGGGATGTGCATCTTTCTACTCCACCATCTTCACTCTATCCTCCGCCCCCCCAAATGAAGACAATTATTGTACCTACGTTGCCAGTGTTCTGTGAGGATAAAGTGAAATAACATATGGAAAGCATTTGACAAACTTTAAGGAACATTAAAATGTTAATCATTAGTATTGCATAACAACACTAGGAATAATCATCATGAGAACAGCATCTGAAGAGCGCTAATTAGGAGCCAAATTGAGGATAAACACTAAGACCAATATTTCTTCTTTTCTTTAGTTCATAATATTGCTAAAACACCCATGAATTATAGCAGATCAGAAGATATCATGCTCTTTTGAACTGAATACAGAGCTAATTAACCAATGCTCTCAAACTTAAATGATCAGTTTTATATTCTTTAACAAATGAAAAGAAATCTAACATCCCCAAATCATTAGTTGTACTGCTTTTGAACCATAATTAGATTGTATTTTTTCTAATTATTGGTAGCAGACATAGAGACTTGAGGGTCAAAAAATAAGAAAATCTCATCTCAGAACTAAACTTCCCCTCTTCCTTGAACTAATTCTTATATATGATCTTCGGAATTGATTGTAAGACCTGGGAAAAACTGGCTAAAGGACTGTCCAGCATTGCATACCCTCGAAGTTGCTGTGCTTTGTGAACAAAATAGAATTGAAGTAGCTCAAAACAAACATGAGTTGCATAAATTTAGAGAATATATTACAAATATTTTCTTTTCTTCTTAACATATATTTAATTATTTAACTTTTTACATTCATTTTCACAAAATTTGGGTTCCAAAATTTTCTCCCAAATTGTCCCCTCCCCCCACCCCAGTACACTGAGTATTCTAATTTCGCTTATCACCAATCTGAACTCTTTTCTATCATCCCTCCCTTCTCTTGTCCCCATTTCTCTTTTGTCCTGTAGGGCCAGATAATTTTCTATTCCCCATTACCTGTATTTCTTATTTCCTACTAGCAAGAACAATACTCGACAGGTGTTCTTTAAACATTGAGTTCCAACTTCTCTCCATCCCTCCCTCCCCACCCATTCCCTTTGGGAAGGTAGCCAATTCAACATAAGCTGTATCTGTGTAGTATTGCAAGTGACTTCCATAATACTCGTGTTGTGTAAGACTAACTATATTTCCCTCTATCCTATCCTGCCCACCATTGTTGCTATTCTCTCTTTTAATCCTGTCCCTCCCCGAGTGTTGACTTCAAATTGCTACCCCCTCCCATTGCCCTCCCTTCCATCATGCCCCCCACCCAGCTTATCTCCTTCTCCCCCACTTTCCTGTATTGTAATATAGGTTTTCATACCAAAATGAGTGTACATTTTATTCCTTCCTTGAGTTGAATATGATGAGAGTAAACTTCATGTTTTTTTCTCATCTCTCCTCTTTTTCCAATCACTAAAAAATCTCCTGCTTGCCTCTTCTATGAGAGATAATTTACCCAATTCCATTTCACCCTCTCTCCTCCCACTACATTTCTCTCTCACCGTTTACCTTGAATTCTTTTAAGATATGATCCCATCCTATTCAATTCACCCTAGGCTCTCTGTCTCTGTGTGTGCGTGCATGTGTGTATGTGTGTGCACACACACGTGTATATGTGTGTGTGCAATCCCACCTACTACCCAGATACTGAAAAGTTTCAGGAGTTACAAATATTGTCTTTGCATATAGGAATGTAAAGAGTTCAACTTTGGTAAGTCCCTTATGACTTCTCTTTGCTGTTTACTTTTTCGTGCTTCTCATTCCTGTGTTTGAAAGTCAAATTTTCTTTTCAGTTCTGGTCTTTTCATCAAGAATGCTTGAAAGTCCTTTACTTCATTGAAAGACCATATTTTCCCCTGAAGTGTTATACTCAGTTTTGCTGGATAGGTAGTTCTTGGTTTTAGACCTAGTTTCTTTGAATTCTGGAACATCTTATTCCACGCCCTTCAATCCCTTAATGTTGAAGCTGCTAGATCTTGTTTTATCCTGATTGTATTTCCACAATACAGGAATTGTTTCTTTCTAGCTGCTTGCAATAATTTTTCCTTGACCTGGGAACTCTGGAATTTGGCCACAATGTTCCTAGGAGTTTCTCTTTGTGGATCTCTTTCAGGCGTTGATCGGTGGATTCCTTGAATTCTTATTTTGCCCTCTGGTTCTAGAATACCAGGGCAGTTTTCCTTGATAATTTCATGAAAGATGATGTCTAGACTCTGTTTTTGATCATGGCTTTCAGGTAGTCCCATAATTTTTAAATTGTCTCTCCTGGATCTATTTTCGAGGTCAGTTGTTTTTTCAATGAGATATTTCACATTCACTTCCATTTTTTCATTCTTTCGGTTTTGTTTTGTGATTTTTTGATTTCTCAGAAAGTCATTGGCCTCCATCTGTTCCATTCTAATTTTGAGAGAACTGTTTTCCTCAGTGAGTTTTTGAATCTCTTTTTCCACTTGACTAATTCTGCTTTTGAAAGCAGTGTTCTCCTCATTGGCTTTTTGAACGTGTTTTGCCAGTTGAGTTAGCCTATTTTTCAAGGTGTTATTTTCTTCAGCATTTTTTTGGTTCTTTTTAATCAAGATATTGACGTGTTTTTCATGCTTTTCTTGCATCTCTCTCATTTCTCTTCCCAGTTTTTCCTCCACTTGTCTAACTTCATTTTCAAAATCCTTTTTGAGCTCTTCCATGGACTGACCCCATTGGATATCTATTTCATGTGTTTGGGATACAGAGGCCTGGATTCCTATTTCTTTCCCTGATGGTAAGCATTGGTTTTCCTCTTCAGAGAGAAAGGGTGCAATCATCTGGTCACCAAGAAAGTAACCTTCTATGGTCTTTTTTTTCCCCTTTCCTGGGCATTTTCCCAGCCAGTTACTTGACTTCTGAGATTCCTCTCCACTCCACCTTGCCTCCAGATGCACCTAGCTAGTGTTTGGGGTCTGAGATTCAAATGCTGCTCCCCAGCCTCAGGGCTTTCAGTGGCAGGACTGGCTGCTATTCAATGGGAGCTTAAGTTCTGGTGCTGGTGGGAGAAAGGCTGCCTCCCAGGCTCAGATCCCTTCGAGGGTTCTGCAGAGCCTTTCCGTAATGGAGCTCCTGCCTGCTCTGGAAGCCTCTGTCTGCCCACTTCCTCTGCTGCTACCTCCTGAGGGGAGGCACCCTGCTCCCCTCTCAGCCTGTCCAGAGGTCTTTCTCACTGACCTGTGTGTCTGTGAGTTGAGGGAACTTCACAGCCACTTGAGATTCCGTCCCTGAAACCTGCTCAAATCTGCTTGCTCCTCTTAGTGCCACATGGCCAGGGCAGGCGAGGGCTCTGCTCCCGTCGGGTGCATGAAGGACCTTCGGGGTCGGTTTTTCAGGCCTCTCTGGAAAGGAAATCTCCTTCACTGTGTTGCTGCGTGGTTTCCACTATTCCAGAATTTGTTGGAAGTTCTTTTTACAGGAAATCCATGGGCTGTGGGTTCGGAGCTTGCATATGTGAGTCTTTCTACTCTGTCATCTTGGCTCCGCCCCCCAAATATTTTCACATAGTTTATTTGTCCCTGACCTGTGATAGAGCCTTCTCAGTTCATATTCATTTGATAAGTCACGATTGTTCCTTGACTCTATCATAGTGATGCCTTTTTGGTCTTCTTTGAGAGTGAAAGACAACAACAATTAATATGTGATGGATACCAAAGTCTTGAGGGTCTTTGGTGCAATTCTCTGACTAGTCTCCAATGTCCTCTCTAGTTTTTGTTATTGATTTTTTTTTCAGAAAAAGACTGTCAACCATATCTCTCTCTTCTTGTATTTTTGTTGTTGATGTTTGTTTTAATCACAGGGCAAAAGTATATATTATCACTGATGGATTTCATATTTTTTTTCAATTCAGAGTGGTGTTTAAGCTTCTAAAGATCACCCAGACGGTAGATACCCTTATCAACTTTATGTCATCCATTCAATCTAATACACATTTTTTTATTATACTCCTCATATATGTTAGGCGCTATACTAAGTGCTAAGGTTACAATGAACAAAATTAGAGCTCCTGTCATTAAATAGAAATCTAATGCAAGGGAAAAATTCAGTGGAAGGTAGGAAAGCATGAATGGAGGGCACATAGGGAAATATTGTTATGTAAAGATGAAACCCATCGAATCAGCAGATATAGAATAGAGTGCACCGAAAAAGGTCAGTGTCTGCCCTCTATAAGGAAGTCAGTAAGAGGAATTCACTTATCAATCCTCCCGTCAAAGTGGGGAGGAGCTGAATATATATGTCAACTCTTCCTTCATTTTCTAAATCAGAAAACTAAGATCCAGAGAGGTAAAACAGGATTAGATCTCTGGTCCTGTGACTTCAACTTCTATTCTGTTTCCATTACTATATAACTGACCATGTCATTTAGCATTCCTTCCAATACTGAAGATTTGTGATATGATGGATGAATTGCTAACTTTACAGACAGAAGACCACCAGGCTCCAAATTATTCCCGTGATGTTTACTACCTATGCTTCCTTAGGAAAGTTATTTTCTTCCTGTGCCTCCATTTCCTTATGTAGAAATTTAAAATTCAGCAGATGATATCTGTGTCTACTCATTGTAGCACCCTAAAATAAATAAAACCTCTTAAAATCATCAATTTTAGTGGCTTTGCGTCATAAGTAGGTATCATTTTCCCATTACTGGCAAGAGATTTATAGACTTTCAGTTCTAAATCTGATCTCACATAGATTTTTCGCCTATTGCCATATTTACCAATTTTCTTTGTGTGAGTTGAATAAATTCATATATTAAATAGGAAAGTCAAAGAAAAAATAATGGATAATGAAGTGTGAATATCTAGGCCTTAGTGTTTCTAGCAGTATTTTAATGTAAGACAATAAGATGAAAACTCATATTCTAAAATTGATTGCATGGACCTATATCATCTTATATACTCCTTGTAACTTTTTGCTCACTACTAATTTAATAGAAATTGTTATTTTGAGGTTGATAATAAGAAACTAGATAGTTTTCTATATTGTTTCATTATGTTTAGGAAGTTAGATTTCACAGTGGCTACAGGATTTGAATTGGGGTTAGAAAGACATGTGTTTAAGTCTTTCCTCAGATACTCACTTGATATGTAACCTTGAGAAAGTCACTTAAACTAAAATACCTTAGTTTCCGTATAAGTAAATGAGTATAATGATAATACTGATTTGTCAGATTTGTTTTGAGGATCAAATGAGATAACGTGTAAATCCCTTTCAAAACTTTAACATGCTGTATAAATGCTAGCTATATTATTATCACTATAAGAGCTTCTAATTGGATACTTCACAATAGAATCTGTGAACAGTTGTGCTTGCTTGAGTTAAAGGACCACATAAGTTAGTAGTGTAATATGTGGGTGTGTTTTTTCATTGACAAAGGAGATCAAGCCATCAGAGAAACGATGACATGCCTTGAATTTGACTTTTGTTTTGAGTGAAGCCGGACTGTGCAGGTCACCAGCCTCACTTCTCCAGAGTCGTCTGAATTCAGTGACCAGATATTCATCACGATGACTGGAGATGACCCACGATGAGGTAAGGAGGCTAAGTGACTTGCTCAAGTTCACACAGCTAGTAAATGTCAAGTGTCTGAGGTGAGATTTGAATTCAGGTCCTCCTGACTCCTTCACTGGTGCTCTATTCGCTGCACAACCTAGCTTTTATTATTAATTAGTGTAATATATAATAGCATAGGTAGATATAGGTATAAATTACATGGGGTAGAGTTATAAATTGCCAAGAAAACCCCAAATAGGGTCACAAAGAGTCAGATACTCTGATAAATAGGTATGCGTATAGATACAGATAGAGATGATGGGGGCGGAGTAGAAAGACTCACATTTGCTAGCTCCAAACCCACAGCCCATGGATTCCCTCTAAAAAGAACTCCTGACAAATTCTGGAACAGTGGAAGCCGCGCAGTGACACAGTGAAGGAGATTTCCGTTGCAAAGAGCCCTGAAAAACCGACTGCAAAGATACCCCAGACGGGGGCAGAGCCCTGCCCCGGCCACGCGGCACTGAGAGGAGCAAGCAGACCCCAGCAGGCTTCAGGGACCTGATTCTCCCGCGGCTGCAAAGGTCCCTCCACCCACAGACGCACAGGTCAGTGAGAGAGACGGGCTGAGAGGGGAGCGGGGGATCTCCTGGGAATCGGACCCCCCTCGGGAGGCGGCGGCCGCGGCAGAAGCGGATGCAGCTCTGCCGGAGACTCCCGGGTGGGCAGGGGCTCCGCCTCGGCTCCATTGCAAGAGATCTCTGCATAAACCCCCTGAGGGAACTGAGCCTGAGAAGTGGCCCTGCCCCCACCTGAGAACCAGCAGATAAGCTCCCATTGAAGAGCACTCAGGCCTGCCCCCAAAAGCCCTGAGGCTGGGGAGCAGCATTGAATCCCAGACCCCAAGCACTACCTGGGCGGATCTGGGCCAGGGGGTGGAGAGGACTCTCAGAAGTCAAGTAACTGGCTGGGAAAATGCCTAGAAAAGGGAAAAAAAATAAGACCATAGATGGTTATTTTCTTGCTGACCAGAGGATTGCGCCATTCCTCTCTGAGGATGAAGAGATATGCTTACCATCAGGTAAAGACATAGGATTCAAAGCCTCTGTTTCCCAAATATCTGAAATAGATACCCTATGGACTCAGGCCATGGAGGAGCTCAAAAAGGATTTTGAAAATTAAGTTAGACAGGTGGAGGAAAAACTGGGAAGAGAAATGAGAGAGATGCAAGAAAAGCATGAAAAACGGATCAATACCTTAATAAAGGAGGTCCCCCCCAAAAAACTGCTGAAGAAAATAGCACCTTGAAAAATAGGCTAACTCAATTGGCAAAAGATGTTCAAAAAGCCAATGAGGAGAGAGATGATGTTGAAAAAAATATCTGAAGCTATAGGATTAGATAGATATCTTTTTGGAAAAGTAATTTGTAATGTTGCAGAGAATGTATTAAAATGCCTATAGCCTGTGGACCAGAGATCCTGCAGTTGCACATATAATCCAAGACAATAAAAGATAAAAAAGAACCTACATTTTCCTTTTTATTATTAAACTCTTTATATCATATGACTAGCAGTAGTATATCTTCGTCCAAAGGGTATGATTACTTTAGTAACTTTCTTGACCTCATTGCAAACTAATTTCCAGAAAAGGATGGGGCAACATGCCTTTAATATGTGTGTATTAATATAGGTATCTTTATGAAACTCCTACAGACTTGACTGTCTGTCTTTCCAATTCCTGTGTATGGAAAAAAATCTAGAGCTGTACTGATTTTCTTTTGTCATGAAAATGGTGCACTATTTGTTCCTATTCTTTATTTATTTGCTGGAGAATGAATTTTGGTCACATACATTTCTATTTCTTGCCTATATATCTTGGATTTCACTGCCTAATTTTTCTTATTCTAATGTGTGAATAGAAATTAGAAAGCCTAAGGGTGTCTAAGGATTCGTTTTTGAAGAAATGAAGTTCTAATGGACAGTGACCCTTTGATGCCTGATTCTGAATCATTCTTAAATGGAGGTCTTATCCAGAATGATTAAATATAAGAAGAGATTTGAGAACTAAGACACTTTGTTATAGTAGTATTCGTGACTTATAATCAGGAGAATCATGGTTCACATCCTGCCTCAGCTACTCATTAGTTTGTTGATGCTAGAATTAACCTACTTAACTGTTAGATATCTATGTTTCCTCATTTATATAAAGCAAAATATGGATGTGCATCTTCTGAAAAGAAACAAAAAAGACAGAAAACATCCCCCATAGATTGCATTCATATACATTTAAAGTATATTTCAGGAATTTATAATGGCGTACAGATTCCTGAACTATTTTTAACATAAGTATTAGACTAATTTTTTTCCATTGTTTTTGTTTTATTTTTGTTTCAGTGTCTTTGATGCATTTAACAGTCTGGTAAAACCTATGATATCTTTGTCACAATGAGGTTTATATATAGATAGAGTAAAACACATAGGATTAAAAGAAAAGCATTTATACTGAAATACAGGTTGTTCTGAAGTTCCTTGACTTTAGATTAAATGCCTGTGGTTAAGGTAGACTGTTACACAACAGAGAAGCTGGCATCAGAGCACGTGTTTTCAATCACTACTTTTCCAATATTTGTGACCTTGTTGGGCAAATTAAATTTTTATCTGTGACTGTATATTTCCTCTTCCATACTTGGAAGTCTTTGGGCTACATAATGCCTAAAATCCTTTCCAGTTCTGAACATTTTCTATCTTCCAATATGCAGTACAGAAACTTTTCTTTCAACTTTCCATTTAGAGTCTTGTTTTTCCATCCAGCTGGAACCTGCTAGCTCAGTTGTATATGTGAAATTTCCATGGTTCTGCATATGATTGCTGGGCTAAATCAGAGCCAATCTCACAAATGATCAGTAACAGTTAAGATTTCTAACATAAACAACTTTGTGAAAAAGATTGGAGCCTGGATTGTAGTAGCCCTGCATCACTCATTAGATATAATGTACATATGGTCTTCATTTCTGCCAAAGAGCAGAAGATAAAAACCAATTATTTTTTATGTGCCTCTGTATTCTTCAATCCTCTTTCATCTTCTATAATTCATAACATTATTTGGTTGCAGTTTGAGATTTAACAGTATTTTGATTATAAAAGGTATATAATTTAATTGAAACTAACTGTCACTCTCACTTAAACTCACATTACTTTAACGTATCCTGAATTCAGAGATGTCCACAAAGACATCCTGATTCTTTTCAAAAGAATTTCACGTGTATTTTAGAATCATTTTCAAATTTTGAAAGCCGTTGCTAATGGAAACTATATTAAATGTCTTCACAATATAATGAAAACCTTATACTTCACAGGTAGTTGGTTAACTGTACTATCTTAGTCTTTGCCCGTTTCCAACTGTTCTTTGTTTTATGTTTTTGTTGTTGTAGGAGTAGGTCTGAGGAAACTTAGCCAAAATTCCTTTCACTCTTACTTAGAATTTGGAAGGATGAAAATATATGATTTTGCCTGATCACCAAACAATTGGCTAGATATACTCAAGTCCTGATGAGATAAAATGAAAGTTAAGTGACAATTTCACGACTACTAACTTTGCAATTGTGTATTTCTTACTGTTATTTGGAGTTGTTTCAATGACTCCACACACACACACTTCATAGAATTCAGTGGACACAAGATTTCAAAGCACTCTGTTCTTGAAAATGACTCTGGGGAGACAAGTTGCTGTCATAATTATAAAACAATTCTGTCCTTCTACCTGTCTTCTTGAAATATTATTTCAAATTCTTCTCTTCATTGTCTTAAATTTTGATTCCATTTGTCTAGCATTTAATGTCTGGAAAATGATGTTTCCTACCAATTTTTCTTTTTTCCAGATTCTTATCAATTTTTCTATGGCTATACTTGTGACTTAGAGGTGAATGTAGATGTAACTCCAGATCTAGAGAACGAAAAGACTTTGTGATCATGTAAACCAATTAGATCATTTAATGGAAGGGAAACTGAGTTCCAGAGAAATTAAATGACTCAGTCAAATTTCCATCCTACTAAGGGATGAGACCAGCATGAATCTTTTACTTTTATGTCCTTTGCTAATGGCTAGTATTATTATAAAGACTAAGGATGAGAGGATATCTTTGAAATATTCTAGGCAGTGCAAAGTCAAATAGTTCACAAAGTCAGGAAGCAATGAGTTTGAAGTCCAACGTAGACACTGCCTGCATGATATTGTACAAGTTTTTTCCTCCTTCATATTTCAGGCTCACTGTCTGTAAATATGTGTGTGTGTGTGTGTGTGTGTGAGGTTGGGGGTGATCAACTTCATACTTCAATTTAATTCAAGAAGCCTTTAAAAAAAATTACTACAAGGCACATCTACGTGGCATAGTGGATAGTTCGATAGTTCAACTGCCCTGGAATTAGGAGAACCTGAGTTAAAAATTTGGTCTCAGACACTTAATAGCTGTGTGACAAGTACACACATACATACACACACACACACACACACACAAAATATATTTGTACACATACATAAATTCAAATATATAGTATGTTTCTATGTCTATACATACACATGCATATGTGTATACATGCACACATGTTATGTTCATTTTCTGTGTATGTGTGTATATATCTATGTGTGTGTATATATATATATATACATACAGGATATATAGATGTATATAAATAAACATATGGATATTATCTATATGTGTATACGTACATAAAAATAAACATACTTGAGAGAATTGAGTTCAAATTCTGCCTCCAACACCTACTAGCTGTATGATACTAGCAAATCACTTAAATTTTTTCACTCTTAGTTTTCTCACCTCTAAAATTATAGTACCTATCTCACAGGGTTGTGAGATTCAAAAAATGTGATATATGCAAAGCACTTTTAAAACCTTAAAGTATCACATAAATATTAACATTATTATTGTGTAAAATAAATTTATACATCCCTTTTACTAATTATATATACATATACATACTTATATATGTACGTATAATATATATGTGTATGTATGCGTATGCTTATACATATGAATTTAAACTACAAAAATATTCAGCTTCAATGATTAAAATTGCCTTAAGTCTTTGGGAACACCCTGTACATAAATAAAGTAACAATCATGTGAGGTATCTGAAAAGACTTAAAGTAGAGGTGACCCGTAATCTGGGTTTTAAAGGAAACCAGGGATTCAATTAGATAGTAATGAGAAATTAGTACATTTCAGACATTTGACATATGGAAATGAATTGAAGGAAGACATTAATTTCCATGCATGTGCAACAGTTAGCACAAGAGTTTGATTGAAATGGAAAGTATATGTAGGGAAAAATGTGGAATATGGCTAAACTGTTAGTCATAGACTGAAGATAACTTTAAATCCAAGAGTGAGGATATATATACCACATTACCCATAAGTTGTAGAGACTTCAGAGATCATCATTCTACCGATGAAGAACTGAAACCTCCGGAGGTTAAATAATTAGTGCAATGTCACACAGGTTGCAATTAAATGACAGAAGCAGTATTATAACTAAGGGCCCTTGATTCCAAAAATAGTACCCCAATTCACATTCAGGCCTTCTTACCATAAATCCAGTGGTAATTCTAGTGCACCCCACTGTCTCGAATTAAATGTGAAAATACTTGTGATAGAAAGCATTTAAATTCATGATTTCTATTTTAACAGAGAGACATGTATCATTTGCCCCCATATTATATTGATGGATTGAGGGACACCTTGAGATGCAGACTTTGATCTAAAAATATTTTAGTGAATGAATCTAAGCATATCTTTGAGATAGCCTCAGTAGCATTTAATATGATCTTGGGCTGCTGGCAGGTAAGAATTATTAGTCTGATTTTCAAAACAGCATTATTTGCTTCAAGGTCACATCAAAGTCAGGAGTAAAACTGGGCACAGATACTTGGCTACCTCAATCCTATATCCTACCTGCCACATCCCACAGGGACAAGAGAAGTTTGAGAAAGAACACACACCCAATTAAATACTACATTTCCACCCTAATAGAGACAAGAGAAACATTTCCAAATTTTCATCTGCAATATAAGTTAAAGCTTTGGATGGGACTTGGGTAATTACACTCATTATGTCAAGATCCCAAAAGCCAGCATAATGATAGAGGGAAATGTTTTCATACCAAGGTAAAGAGGACAATTTATAAATGAATTAATTTCTTTGTCACAATTTGCATTTTCCAAATTTAATTTTTGGCCAAATAATTTTATAAAATGACCATTAGGTTGAGGGGACTTTCATTATTAAGTAGGGAAGAGGTATCAAAGATATTCATCATTCTAAGGCAGAAATATTGTTGTGTTTTTGTTGCTTCTGCTACTGCTGCTGTTGTTGCTCACCAGTAAATTCTTTGTTACTTTTGTAGATTGGAAGGAGATGGTAACAAGTCCAAAAGATTCAATAAAACACCTTCATATCTCCTATAAATCTGTGGGCCTTAGTATGAAAGTTGGTCTAGTTTCATTAAAGGAGGGTGTATGTCTATGTGCTGAAGGAAGGAGGTAGATTTTGTGAGTCGATCAGACTCTATCATGATACATATTACATTGTTTTTGACCTTGTCAAGACATGATGACAACATGAAAGGTAAAAAAAAAAAAATTCCCAAATAAAGGCTCCATGGTCCTTTTGCATCATGTTTAAATGAACATAATCCTGGCTTTGGAATCTTAGAAGCAAGCTTAAAATCCTGGTATCTTTAGTTGACCATATTTATCACTTTAGGCAACTCAATTCAAACAATAATTTCCCAAAAGAGGCAACCAGACTTCTGTTCATATTCTGTTTCAGGCAGTTAATACTTGTGTGACCCTATATGAGTCTCTTAACCACTCAGTACCTCGAGAGAACTCTCTATGCAGATAAGTCACAGAGCAATTGGTGGTCTGCTTTGGTAGAAAGAATTGCTACCTGGAGAGTCCTATAGAATTAAAATTATTGGGCCTGATAAAATGAAATTAAATAACAAAGTATTTAAGCACTTCCATGTGCAAGAAATTATGTCAGGATCTGAGATGAAAATGTGATAGACCTTGTCCACAAGGACATTATATTTTATTTGTGAGGAGCAACCTATATGCATATAAGAGCACAGATTTAGACTCATACAACCTCAGTTCAAACTCAAACTGTTGTGTGATAACTCAATCATTTACTTCTCTATATCCCAGGCTTCTCATCAAGAAATTGGTTGTTTTCTTTTATTCTCAACGAGGATCAAAATGACATTACTATGCTAAAGTCAAGTTTCAGTGCATCCAACAGTGACTGATCAGACTGATATGAACTCAGAAAGCTCTACCATAGGTCAGATAGAAGTAGCTCATGTGAACTTTTGGGGTGGATTCTCTAAATCTGTGACTCTTAAATTTCCTTTGAATTGTTTCAATTCTGCTTTGCTCATAGAGCACAAAACCTTCTTTGATGTGGACATGAGTGATCCTGTGCTAGTGTCTCCCAAGTTACACAATCAATTCTAAAGTTCTTAAGAGAGACCATGAGAGTGTCACTTCTTCTGATCACCATGCAAACACTTGCCCTGTTTGAATTCTCCATCAAATAGTCTTTTTGCCAAGTGTATGTTTTGCTTTTGGACAACATGGCCAGCACTTTGGAGTTCTACTTTCTGAAATAGAGTTTGAATGCTTGGAAGGTTAGTTCAAGTAAGGACCTTGGTGTCTGGTACCTTATCCTGCCAAGTGGTCTTCAGAATCTTTCTAAGACAAGTCAGATGGAAGTGACTCAGTTTCCTGACTTGGCACTTGTAGACTGTCCAAGCGTCACAGGAATATAACAATGAAGTCTGTACAATGGCTCTGTAAACTTTCAGTTTGATACTCAGTCTAATACCTCTTCTCTCTCATACTTTCCTTTGCAGTCCTCAAATACTGAATAACAATTCATAGTCTGCTCTATCTCCATTTTATTGATGTAAACATTTAGAGTTAGAAATTTTCATCTAATCACTGCTTTTGGTATATTCCATGAGTTTTAATGTGTTGTCTTATTATTGTTATTCTCTTTAAGGATATTACCGATTGTTTCTATGGTTTATTCTTTGACATACTCATTTTTTAAGATCAGTCTGTTTAATCTTCAAAAAGTATTTATGTTCTGTTGGCACGTCATTAAATATAATTTTTATCACATTTTGATCTGAAAATGATACATTTATATTTGTGGTTTTCTGCTTTTAACTGCAAAATTCATATGTACTATGATATGGTCAGTCTTTGCAAAGGTACCATTAACCACTGAGAAAAAGGTGTGTTCCTTTCTATTTCTATTCATTTCCCTTCAGATATCTATCATGTCTAATTTATTTAAAATTGTATTCACTTCCTTGACTTATTTCTTATTTACTTATTTTTGGACAGATTTATCTAAATCTAAGGTAGGAGGAGATTAAAGTCCCCCTACTCTTGTAGTACTACTATCTTCATTTATAATTAATTTAATTTTTAAATATTTTGATGCCACAGTATTTGGTGGATATAGCTTTAGTACCGATATTGTTTCATTGCCTATGGTACCTTTATCAACAATAAGTTACAAGGTTTATCTCGTTTAATTAAATCTCATTTAGCTATAACTTTGAGATCATGTTTGCTACACCTACAGTTTTTTTTTTCTTCAGGTATAGCATAATCAATTCTACTCCAACTTAATATAAAGTACATTAAAAACACAGTTCCTTCCTTCAAAGAATTCCCAGTCTAATGTTCTATGAAGCAATTTGGGAACCTCAAAGTGCTGTTTAAATATATGCTATTGGTATGTTAAATTGAGGAAATATCTAAAAATACATGCTACCTTCCTAATTGTGCACTCCAGGAACATTTGATGAGGCCTTTGAGTGCTCCTTTGTTTTCAATAATTGAGATTCAAAAGTATATGAATATACTGATACATGAGTGAATGTATGCATGTATGAATGTATTCTGAATGAATGAAAAAATACTGGAGATAAAGTACAAAAGTAAGATAATTCTTGTCTAAAAAACTTATATTTTAATTTTAAGAATCAGGATGTACAGGTGATCAGAGGCACTGTAGGTCAGTGGAATAGTACCTAGAACATTTGGCAGTTAAATGATGAATGCTTTCAGAAGAAAAATGTCACTGGTTTTATGGTTGTTCTCAGAGCAAAAGGCCTAAAACAGGGATAGGGAAGCAAGTACAAATTTTATCATATATCAGGAAGAAAGGATGCTTAGGCAGCTAAAGCTAACTATATGTAATGAATTTTCATCAATTCACATAGCCTCAAGGCAGAAGCTGTAGGAGGTGGTGGTAGCTAGGTGATACAGTGGATAATGTGTTGAACCTGAAGTCAGGAGGACTCATCTTCCTGAATTCAACTATGACCTCAGACACAAGCTGCATAACCCTGGGCAAGATACTTGGCCAATCCTATTTGCCTCAGTTCCTTATCTGTAAAATAAGTTGGAGAAAGAAAGGCAAGCCATTCTAATACCCTTGCCAAGAAACCCCCTAATGGAGTCATGAAGAGTCACAAATGATTAAAGAAACTGAACAACAAAAACAAAAGCAGTAGTTACTCTTCCTGCCTTAGGCAGTCTGATAGGAAGATGACATTTTTCTCCTTATACTCCTGTTAGTCTTTCGAGATCATCTAGCAATTCAATAAACAATAAGACTGACACAATTCATTAAACAAAAAGACTAACTTCCTTTGGATTTGTGACTTCATTAATGTGAGGATTTCTTCAATTTTTGAAAATATCAGCTCATCCACCTCCATTCATTTTTCAAGTAGTTGTCTTTGTCTGTTATGTTCCCTAGACTATCAAAAGCTCATAAAATTTCAGAATAAAGGAAAATCCCATTATATATATAGAAAAATAGATCTCCCTCTTTCTCTATACATATGTACATTCATGTAACACATTTATATAGATATGTATATGACTTTTTTCACTTGGAGTATCTCATTCCGAGGAAATCAAAGGGTCATACCAAGCTAAAGAGAATGACAACAATAACAAAGGTATGCATCCCAGCCTTGATTTCCCTCTTAGACTCCCAGTGTTTTTAATAGTATGAAGTTCTTTGATTTGTAACCATGTAGCATAAACAAGAAAAAATCACTGTCCAAATGAACAATTCCCAGTGAATTCTCTGACAAACAGTAACACATATCTTCATCCCTGAAAATAATCCCAATTATCAGGCCTAGAAAATCAGGATACACATTTCCCTTTATCTTTTTTTTAATAGAGATAAACAGTCCTTGCAGGATCATTTTCACAGGCATTTAATTATGAAAGTAATGGTTTCCCACTAAGATTTGTAGAGACTGGAAAGACTTCTGGCTTCAAGTCAACTTCTCAATCCATAAGCTGTCCCTTCCTGAGACATATAAACTCTTGGCAACAAATGAAAGAATGAAGCAAAATAAAATTCAACAATATTATTTGACAAATTAAAATAATTTATCTACACATTTCACTTGCCTATTACTATAGGCTAGAATCATTAAAAACATACTGCCAAAAAGAAAAGTCATAGCAAAATGCCTTTGTGGAATCTAATAATGGCAGGAAAAGTCAGTGAGATCAAGAGTATGAATTATAAAAGGAAACAAAAATGAAATGATTATTTTCTTGTATCCATAATATATTGTCCCTCTTGGTTCCTTCATTTACCTGAATTGCTGAAGAATTTTGTCTTCATTATAATATGTTAGCAAGTCCTTTGGTGCTTAAACAGAAAACCATTTTTTTCCTCTTCAATTTAACCTAATATAAAGAAAAAACAAATCTCACCTTTCATTAACTAGTTAGTGAATGTCTATTATGTATCAGGCACAATTCTGGAGTTATATAAATGAAAAATTCCTTGTGGACTCAACAAGCATATATCACATATTATATTAAGGGATTTAGGGAATGATATATACAAATGCAAATGTTTATGGAAAAATATGTACAAGACATATGTATACATTCATATATACATGTATCTATACATACATACAGAGAATGTTCATCCATATATGTGTGTATGTTCATGCACATGTGATACAATATAGTTAATGCATGTGTATGTTCACAACTATAACAAGGAGGACCCCAGTATACATATGAGGGCCTGCTGCATGGATTCTTAGATTTCCTTTTCTAAAAGGAAAGATAACTTTTGAGGGGTCAACAATCACTTTAATCAAGCACATATGTCATTGACTTCGTTCAAGGGAAAAGTTAGCACTTTGAACTTCAGAGAATACAAAAAGAAATAAAGATCAACAGACAAGGCTTCCAAGTGTCTGACCATAAGCAATACGTGCATCACAGATCAACATTCAGATCCAACTGCCTGACCATATATACATAGTTACCAGAGAGAGAAGCACCAATATCTGGGTTTTCAAAGCCAGAGGACTCTTTAGCGGCTTCCCAGAGCCTCATTAAGTCAAGGAAATACGTAAAATGAGTAAGCCCCAAAGAAAACCTCACCACAGAGTATATATACACTTTTCTGAGCTAGAAGGCATCACAACCCTTAAGAACCAGTGGCTCATCAGAAGTTATCAAAAGGTGTAGGTCTTCCTACAAAACAATTTTCCCCTAATAAAATTTCCTTAATCGTCCATGAATGGGTAGGGAAGATTTTAAACTCTCATAATTAACATTACAACAAGCGTGTATCTCTCTATATATAAACACACACATTCCACATATATATATATACGTATATACATATATACGTATATATATATATATATATATATATATATATATATATATATATATATATATGCACTATGTATTTTTTGGTGATAAGAACCTAAATAATCACAATTGACAATGCATTCAAAGAGGTATCTAAGTTGACCGCTGAAAGAAGGTAGAAATCTAAGAGGCAGAAATGAAGCAAGAATATATTCCACTCACTGAGGATGAGGTATACAAAGTTAAAGAGGTGGGAGCTAAAATATTATGTGTGAGTTACAGCAAATTCTTGTTAAATTTGGACAAAATGTGGGATTTGAGAAAAATAATACCATCTTTTAATCTCAGAAAGGAGAAATAACACAGAATATGAAATGATTTTAATAATAATATGAGAAATATGAATTTTATCCTCAAAGAAATAGTAAGAAATACAAACTTCACTAAATATATGTCATGGTCAGACATGGAATCAAAGGGTATCATTGAGATGAATATTCTCAGAAACTAGGAGGAAGATGAACTGGAGAAGGGAGAATATTTGAATAAGGAGTCATTTAGGAAGCTATTACTTTCACATGAATGAGGAACTGATATGAGTGTCCTAAAACTGGGGCACAGTGTGTGATTGAAATAGACATGAAAGATGTCGAAGAGTTATTTTCAATGAGACATGTCACCTGATAGAACATATCTAGGTAGACAAAAGGAAGTTCATTAAACAAGGGATATATAAGATGTACGAAACAACTTGAATCATTCAGATTTCGAAAAATCACTCCCTCATCATAGATACCTGGATGACATTAAAGAAAATCAATTTTCTGCATTACATTAACCAAGTATATGTAACTTTATTTTTTATTTATAAAAATATAATGTTCATCCATGCATGACACATATACTCTCTCAATGATGCAATTACTGTACTCATTTCATTTTTGTTAGCTCATTATTGTTGTGATTAGTAACTTCATTTCTTTTCCTTTACAGATTTATTCCCCATAGAATATTGGAAATAGTTCTTGCTTCTGCCTTCCAAAAATTATTTTGAAGTTAAACCATTCATTCTGAACTTACCATCAGAGATAATTGAAAGATGACGGCATTTGGACCAAGAAGAACTTTATTCAAACTCTGAGAATGTCAATTAATTACCTAAATGACTGAGGCAGCATGAATGGTGTGATTATGGCCTTGAATTCAGTATCAAGAATGCTTTTATTCAGATGACTACACAAAAACTTATCAGTTTCTTGACTATATATATATATATATATATATATATATATATATATATATATATATATCATTTAACTCCTCTGTTCCTCTGTATCCTCATTTCTCATTCCTAAGATGATAATGATGTTGGTGATAATAATGTCTACTTTATTACATTGTTTTGATCAAATGAATTTATGCATTAAAATGCTTGAAAACTAAAAATACTAAGTAAATATCACATGGTGTCATAACTAAAATATCAGAACCGATAATGGTAAAATCTAGTCAGTACTACCTGGGTGAACAGGAGGCAGTCAGAAGTCTACCAAAAAAATATCAAAAGGTATAAATTGTAAAATAATTACTGTTCAGCATCAGGGGACTGAATTTTCCAACTGGATAATTCAAACATTGATAAAACCACAGATTCTTAAAATATTGAAGTATATGGAAAGCATTACATTGATAGATGTAAATGTAAGTGTAATACAGGAGATTTCCAATGAAAAGTGACTGTCCAAAGGAGAAATTTTAGCATATTTTATTGATATTCATGAGGGCATGAAAACAATTGATAGCAGATTCATTCTCAATGTTATTGACCACAATAAGGCAGTCATGCTCTAGTTAAAATCTCAAAGCCTCTAAAGGTTTAAACAACTATCTTCTGAAACAAAGAACCTACGTGATAATAATGGGAGACATTTATCTACAGGATGAATAAAGTGAAAGTATTTATTAAATTGTCTAATAAGTAGTAAAGAATGATGGGTGAGGAAGTAGAAAATGTAACCCTAATGGAACATCCCTGTAAGAGTCAGAAAGACCACTAGAACCATGCCAATTAAACTGGTTTTCTCCAAATGATAATAAGTAACAGAGAGAACCTGCTCTCAAGGAGATAACAATGTAATGGCAATTCTGAGGCTAATAGATGAGCATAGTGTAAGGTAGAATATCTACAATAAAAAAAAGGTTGGGGCTAAGTGTTATAAGAAATTAGAAAGGACAGGGATCACTTTCAATTGGGGAGCTTGAGATTAGAGGGATGCATAGAAAATGAGTAGTCTACCAGCCATATGCAAAATAATATGCTCATTATAGTCATCATCATCATCATCAACCACTTTTATTGTCATTATGGAACAAATAACTAAATATGTTAATTAGATACTGAAACAGAGTCCTTTATGATATTCAGAATTTCTAAAAATATCATACTCAGGTACTTCAAATGTACTGATCAGTTGCAGACTATATAAGAGAATGTAAGAAAATGTGCAACATGTCACTGCAAAATGAAAAAAAAAGTAACATCTACCTAATATCTGGAAAAATATACTTAGACGATCAAAATTATACATCAAGAGATCGATGTCCCTTATGAAGGATAGTACATGTCTGGAAAATATAATTGCTTAAGAATTGCATTTTTATCAGTTCAACTAAGAAAAGTTGACACATTCTCGCACTATAAGTGTAGACCATCAAATACTTATGAGAATTCAAATACGATACCATGAACCACACCATTATCAGACAAAACTGTTGCCCACCATTTTCATGTAATAACACTGATCCATAAAAGTTGTTTTTTTTTAATTCTTTAGTTCATCATTTTTAGTTTTCAACATTCATTTCCACCATACTGCAAGTTCCAAATTTTCTCTTCATCTCTTCCCTCCCACACCCGTAAACACCATACATTCTGATTAGCCCTTTCCCCAATCTGCCCTCCCTTCTATCACATCACTCTGTATCCCCATCTTCTCTCTTTTGTTGTAAGGCAAGATAGATTTCTATACCCCATTACCTGTATTTCTTATTTCTGAGTTGTTTGCAAAAATAATTCTCAACATTTGTTCCTAAGACTTTGAGTTCCAACTTCTCTCCTTTCCTCCCTCCCCACTCATCCTCACTGAGATGGTAGGCAATTCACTATAGGCTATATACCCGTAGCTCTGCAAAAGACTTCTATATTAGTCATTTTGTGAAAGACTAGCTATATTTCCATCGATCCTAACCTGCCCCTTATTTATTCTATTCTGTCCTTGTTCCTGGTCCCTCCCTGAAAGTGTTTACTTCTAATTACTCCCTCCTCCCATTTGCTCTTCTTTCCATCATCCTCCACATCCCATTTGTCCTCTTATCCCTACTTTCCTGCAGGGTAAGATAGATTTTTGTAAAAATTGAGTGAGAATGTTTTTCCCTCCTTAAGCCAAATATGGTGAGAGCAAGCTTCATTTTTCCCTCTCACCTCTCCCCTTTTCTCTTCCATTAAATTTTTTCTTGCCTATTTTATGAGAGATAATTTTCCCCAATCCATTTCTCACTTTCTTCTCCCAACATATTCCTCTTTCACCCCTTAATTTTATTTTTTATATATCATCCCTCCTGTTCAACCCTCCCTATATGCTCTCTGTCTTTATGTATGTGTGTGTGCGCATGTGGGAGGGTGTATAATCTCTCCAACTACCCAAACATTGAGAACATTTTCAAGAGTTAAAGTATTATCTTTCCATATAGGATTGTAAACAGTTCGACTTTCATAAGACCATTATGATTTCTCTTTCCTGCTTACCTTTTTAGGTAGTTCTTTTTAGAGGAAATCCATGGGCTTTGGGTTTGGAGCTAGCATATATTCGTCTTTCTACTCCACCATCTTTGCTCTGCCGACCACCCCATAATTTTTAACCTGTGTCTCATGGATCTATTTTCCAGGTCAGTTGTTTTTCCAATGAGACAGTTCATATTATCTTCTAATTTTTTTCTTTCTTTTAGTTTTGTTTTGTAATTTCTTGATTTCTCATAAAGTCATTACCTTCTATCTGCTCCATTCTAATTTTTAAAGAACTATTTTCTCCAGTGAGCTTTTTAACCTCTTTTTCCATTTTGCTAATTCTACTTTTTAACACATTCTTCTCCTCACTGGGTTTTTGGACATCTTTTTGCCAATTGAGTTAGCCTATTTTTAAAGGTGTTATTTTCTTCAGCAATTTTTGCATCTCGTTTTGCAAGTGGTTGATTCTCTGTTCATGATTTTCTTGCATCCCTCTCATTTCTTTTCCCAATTTTTCCTCCACTTCTCTTACTTGATTTTCAAAATCCTTTTTTTGTGTTCTTTCATGGCCTGAGACAATTGTATATTTATTTTGGAGGTCTTGGATGCAGAAACCTTGCCTTTGTCTGATGATATGCATTATTCTTCCTCATCTAAAAGAATGGAAGAAAATACCTGTTGACCAAGAAAACAGTCTTCTATAGTCTTATTGTTTTCCCATTTTGGGCATTTTCCTAGCCAGTTACTTGACTTTTGAGTCCTTTGTCAAGAGGAGGGTATGCACTGGATACATGTTAGTTTCCATTTCCTCCAGGGTGGCACAATCAAGGCAGAGGAGTTTACTTCTCTCCTGGCCTACACACTAGTCTGGGAGCAACCAAAACTTTTCTGGCTAGAATCTGAGAGTAGAATTCCCTCTCCATATGTGCCTCCAGCTCCACCACGCCAACACTCCTCCTCACCCCAGGGGCGCCATTAAGTGCTGAGATTCAGATCCGCCACTGAAATCCCCAAGGGGTTTAGGTGGAGGGCTCCCAAAGTGGATGCTGCAACTGCAGTGGCTCTGCTTGCAGTCTGGACCATGTTCCCTTCTCCTGGGTGAAAGAACTTTCTCACTGACCTTTCAAGCTGTCTTTGGCATTTTTGGGTTGAGTATTCTGGGAATTGCTGTTACCGGTGGTGCCCTGAACTTTGTTCTAGGTCCAGTCCCTGCCGTGGCTGTGCTGTGCTCCATGCCTGGTGCAATAGAACTTTCCTGTCCACATTTCAGGCTGCCTTGGGTTGGAAATCTCTTTCACACTATCATTTTTTGGCTCCTTCTGCTCTAGAATTTGTTTAGAGTAATTTTTATAGATATATTACTGGAAAAGTGGGAGAATTTTTACAGGCCCTTCTTTCTACTTCACCATTTTGACTCCATCCCAAGTTCCTTATTTTAATAGATGCTGTCATACTAAATATTTATAAATCCCAAATAATGTTGAATAGTTTAGAACTTTCTAAATGCAGAGACATTATGGAAGAATTAAGAGGACCATGAAGAAACATATGTCATCCCCTCAGTAATGTCTGCTATTGGAACTAATCTTTGGATATTTTCGATGAGTATACAGAAGATGACTTTATAATCCAATAATTTTCTTTAAAAGTTATTTTAATCAACTGTATAGTATCATTAAACATATATATATATATATATATATATATATATATATATATATATATGCATTTATCCATATATATATATGTAAAGTTTTTCTGAATTATTTTTTTCTTTCTGATATCCATTAAAATAAGAATAGAAATATTTTACGTTAAATTGACAACATAAACATATATTGGCATATGTCTATATAAATATATTTATACATATTCTTAAATAATCATCGTTTGCATATTTAAATTTTGTGATTTCAATCATTTTTATGATTTAATTAGGATCCTCATCTTCACTTTTGCATTGATAACTGCACACATTTCTAACTATGCAGAGTAGAGGAAAAGAAATGAGATATTTAATGAACCTAAGTTTGGCGAGCAGTTGGTATCCCACCACGTTCTTTACTGAACCTGTTCACTCTACCTTTGTAAGGAGCTCCCCATATTCTTCTGAAAACAGTGATTAAAATCCTAGCCACTTCTCATTTGTTATTCAGAGGGTGACCAAGGTAGAGAGTTTAACAGTAATAATATTTTCTGAAATCAATGTTGGTTTGTTTTCTTTTTCTGATCTTTGCACAAAACCTCAAAGAATTGTAGAGAATTATTGAGAAAAAACATTTTATATGTTATGAATTTCATTTGTATATTAAATTTTGTTGGTTATTTCATGATTACTGTGTTAGAAAAGTTACATATTATCCAAATTAGTGTTTAATTATAGAGAATTGTATGTAAAAGAGTATTTTTAGCAATTTCTAGTGAAAGATCATATGTTTTGGCAGTCATGGGACTCTAATTCCCTATTTGTCATTGGTTCAATCCATCGATATTCACATTTTCACTTTTGCGCCATTTTTTTATGAACTTTATTTCTATGAGATTGAGAATTGACTTCATATATATATATGTACATGAATATGTATATGTAAATGTGGAGAGAGAGAGAGAAAGAGAGAGAGGGAGAGAGAGAGAGAGAGAGAGAGAGAGAGAGAGAGAGAGAGATTTGTGGTCTCATCAATATTTGTTTTGATTTGAATCACGTGATGAAGAACTTCTGCCAATATATAAGTACCTTCTTTACAAATAAGAATTTTAAGAAGTTGACTAAAGATGGTTATGTGTAAAGTTGATCAAATTTGGAAGTTAAAAAAATTGAGAATCACTCAGGGTCACATATTCAAATAGTCTGTACAGTTTAGAAACATTACCTGAGCCCAGTACTACACAAGAGGTATAAAAGTGAACCATGTAAACCCTGTGATGTTTGTGCAAAATTCTCTCTGTATGTGTCTCTTTCATACATATATACATATGTGTGTACATGTATACACTGATACCTATATATAATTACGAAGTTATTTACACACACAATATGCATATATATAAGTATATATTTATATATATATATGTTTGTACATGTAAATAAGTATGTATGTGTGTGTGTATATATGTGTGTGTGTGTGTGTGTGTGTATGTACGTATGTATCTTTCAGTGAAGTTTATTAACTTGAACTAAATCACAGAGAAAATTTTGGGGCAATTTCATTTTAAATATGCCTACGATTTATTATTTTTCTCATTTGATATCACAGTAATTGGCTCTGTCACTGATAACTTGAAAGTGGTAGGGAACTGCTTCACAGACAGTAGAAGGAGGGAACTGCAAAATATTGGGCCAGTTTTCAACTCTCTCTGGGAGTAGTTTGCAATTGAATTTTTCTGTAATTTTGAATCCCACCTGTCACAGCATTCCTCTCTAAGGGAAGTTGAAGATGGATTTTAGAATAAAACCCATGGTCTCAGGAAGAATGCAGGACATTCAGAAGTGATTTTGAAATATTCAGAGATCTGTTAAAGTAGCAGAGGAAATTCAGGTTCCACAAAGAATTAACTGTGGTCACATCAAACACTATCTTCGATGTAGACAGAGTTGTTGGATGTTATCCAGGTAACAAAGCCTGATGGGAAAACAACGCCTTAAAAATCTAATTGTACACTCAGAAAATGAAATTTTACAAAAGGTACTTAGAAGTCCTTAATTAATCCCAAACCTATGCCTGATTTGTCTTCTCCATTTCTCCATCCTAAATATATGCACATACTTTTGTTATAGAATTAAAGGTAAAAGCAGAGGCCCTTAGGAATATTTCTTTGCTAATCTTATAATACAAATGACAAATTTAAACCTTTCAAAATTTCTGATTTATATCTATAACAGTGTCATTTTAATTCTATTCTTATGCCTTGGGAAGTCTTGGATCTCCTTTTGGAAACATAAACAAAAGTGTTTCCTATTTGCCCTCTATCTTAATTAGAAAATGCAATTCCCTAAAACTGCTCAGGAAATAAAGGGTTAAATAAACCAATTACTTTGTTACCCCATAACACTAAAAGTGTCTCACCTTCTTAATGCTTTTTCTAAGCTTTGTGAAGCAAATTCTTTCCTTACAACAATGCATAAAGTTAGGTACTATTAGCATTATATCATTATGGCAATTTTACAGATGAAAATTATTTTTTTAGAGGAGGAAGGAAAGAAGAAAGGAAGGACAAGAAAGAAGGAGAAAGAACTTCTTAAGTGCTTCCTTATGTGCCAAGATTTTATTGAGCACTGGTAATGCAATAGAAGCAAAAATAAATGTAGTGTCCTGTCCTCAAAGAGTTTCCATTCTAACCAGGATGACAACACACCACATCCCATAGCAGTGGCATTTGGATGTTAGAGAAGAAGGTATTCTTCAGAATCCAGGAGCAGATCCAGGAGGGGAATGAAGGCCAGCCTGATTCCCTCTACAAAATAGCGGAACCATGAGGAATTCACCCATGTGAGGAGGAAAAGATTTTCCAAAGGTGTATTTCTGGTTGAGAAAACGTCAATAGCAATTGGATGTTTTAGACTTAGGAGTCCCAAACCCTGAGGAAACTTCCAGATTGAGAGAGGCAGAGTAATGCCTTTGAAAATTGGAAGCCAGGGACAGGGTATTGAAGGGGAAGCAAGAAGTTAATTAGTTGGCTTGGGGCAGGATATTTAAGGGTTAACCCTTAAATACACACACACACACACACACACACACACATACACACATGCACTACATGCATACATCCTCCAAATGCATGGGACATAGTAAGAATTGGCGTTCATGTACTAAAGAAACTCATGCTTGGATACTTGGTAAGACTTTACCTAAGAGTTACAGAATGATTATAAAGTTATTTTTGCTATTTTTAATCTGCTATATATGAATGAATGCATGCATGAATGAATGAATGCATCTATATACAAAACGCTCAGCTGAGAGTTAGAGATACAGGTATACTACTGTCAGGGAGCTCCCATTCCATTAGACCACACAGTACATATGGAAGGTTTTCAAGTGAGATAGAAAGGTCATATTTTCCGTAAGGCACCATGACAAAGAAGATTGTAATGCCTCATATTTCATGTCATTTCCATTGATCAAATATCATAATTTTCTGATAGAGAATTTTTCTTTCTAGATCTCCAACAGCTGTGTATATAAGTCAGACTCTGACCCATAAGATTTGCTCCCAGGATCATAGCTATGAATTCTGGGCTGCAAGCATTATTCTTCCTAAATCTCTGGCATTAAAGGCAATTGACTGGCTCCTCCAGAGTCAAAGGAAAATATTAATAGTTTTGAGGGTAGGTTGACTTGCCTGGAACATGCTGCCTCCTGGTTGTCCTTCTGGGTGCCTTGCTGCTTCCTAAAGGCTGGCTTGCCTATACTGTTGGTGACTGTTGTTTGGCAGTTGGCAGAAGTGACTAACCCTTTTTTCTAGATCCCACCTCCCTGGATGATGAATATGAGGGTTTCACTAGAAGCAGGGCAAGTACACTATTTTGTTTTTATTTGTTTTACTTTGAATGGTTATTTCCACTCCCATGATTCTACCAGTTGATCGTTAGTTTTTACTAGTTATAATGGTGAGAAATGTGGGTCACTTCATAAATATTCTTGCTTTCAATCACTTCTACAGTCAGTGCACTGAGAGTAGTCACTGTTAGCCCAAGAGTCTTGGGTTCAAAATCATGAACTGCCTCTACTGGAATCTGAGGGGAGATGGTGGTCAAGGTGGTGGTTGTGTTTTGCTTGTCTGGCACATGTGACCTGCTATCTTTTCCTCAGGGTTCCTTTTTGCTTCAGCTAAGCTGACTTTCATATGTTGTGGAAATGATTTTGGGATTTATTGACTCCAAAATCTTTTCAATTCAATTCACTTTCTCAGTTTTTAATTAAGTGACATCTATAAGTCAGGTACTATTCTAGATACTAAGATTACAACAACAACAACAACAAAAGATGGGAAGATCATCAATCTGCATCCTCAAGGAATTTGCTTTCTATTGAAAGATGGTGGCAAATGCTAAAACAAGTAGAGGAAAGGAAAATTGCCAAGGTATAATTACATAGCAACTGAGGTGGGTGAACAGGAGTTGCTTCATAGCAGAAGCAATAATGGGCATGAGCTCAAAAAGCAGTAAGCATTCAGAGAGGTGTGGCATAGGAAGGAGTGAATATGTAATGACGAAAGGCGTTTGTGAGAATTCATTTAATGAGATGGAGAGGATGGACCAATGGAAAGATAACTGGTTATGAGCCCCAGAATTCTGACTGTTCCAATATCAGCTCTGCTTTTACTAGGTGTGGAAGCTTTGGTAAGTTTTATCTCCATGTACCTCAGTTTCCTTATCAGAAAATAAAAAACATTGGAAAAAGACAGCTGGATCCTTCATCTATGGGTTTATAAGTTTGTCATGATCAAAAATATAGTCCCATTGAGATAAAATGGAGGAGAAATGGGAGTTTTCTGTATTAAGATTGGAAAAATCAAAAAAAAGATTAAGTATTTGTATATCTTATTTATTTCACGAAGCTTATTTTTCTAGTTTTTCTCATTTAGTTCCTGTAAGAACCTTGTGATGTTAGCAACAGATGCTTCATTTATTTTTTTTAAACATTTTACATAGGAGGAGACAGAAGTTCTGAGATGCTAACTGATTTGGGCCAGCATCATATAGCTAGTGACTGTCAGAGGCAGGAATTAAATCTAGGTCTCTCTTGCTATCTAGTCCAGCACTCTGATTTTTTTCTTGTTTTGTTTTTTGCTCATTTTTTGATTTACCTGTACATCACAGTCCCAAAATATTTTTCTACGTTTCTTTTCCTCAGAAAAAGGTGAAGGTCCAGGCAGTGATGTTTGAGATTAGCTCTTGAGGATTGAAGAAATAGAAAATTCCTCCATATTTCATAGAAATTTTCATGAAACACTAGAAAGAAGAGTTTCAAGGGAAAATATGTGTGGTTTAGGGGACTGCAAGGTCAACTGGCATCAACAGAGTGATATGGAAGCCAAGAAGCTAACATGACAATGTGATCTTCGGGTGCCCAAAGAGATCTCTCCTTGTGTTAGGGAGATTTTAGATGATATATTCTGCTCATCTTGCCCTATCTGGAGTATGATTTTAACTTCTGATTGGCATATTTTAGGAAGAACGATGATGAAACGATAAGTATCCAGAGGAAGACTATATATATATACATATACATATATATATATATATATATATATATATATATGTATATGTATATATATATATATATATAATATCGATTAGAAAGAATTATGTTAATTCTGGCAAAGAGAAGACAGGGATGGGGTTGGGGTAAATTTAGTTCTCTTTAACTATAGCTGACCTGTGAAAGAGGGTATCATTTTGTTTTGGTTGGGCCTAGAGAGAAGAATTAGTGAGGGGAGATTAGTGAAGGGAAATAATAAGGGAGAATTCATCACTTCTCCACATGGATCACTTTCAACATCTTTAATTGTTAAAGAGAATTTACTTACTTACATGAAGTCAAAATCTGCCTATGTAGTTTCCATCTATAACTTTTTGACTCTAGATTCCAATCTCTTTCTGCTTTTTTTCTGTATAAAAGACAGTTATCATTTGTGCGCACATCATCAACCACCTGCTATAGAACATGTATATCTTTTCTCTTAATTGAAATGAAATCATTATTTCTAGAGAGTACTCCATTATGACAGTGTAATTTAATTTGGAACTGTTCATCTTAGTTCTATTACCTTTCAGCTTTGGCCCCTTCCCAGGAAAATCCCCAGGAGACGCACGTTAGAGAATTTCTCTAAGCAATGAAATTGTATCTCCCACATTCTCAGTGGGCTGCTAACTCTGTGCAACAATAGAAATCTGGCACAAGATTATTTCCTGTCTGCCATGCATGGCATCTCTGCCAAAGCAATGCTGTGGTTTCCTGTTTTATGCTTCCAACCCTAGGCTTTAATCTCATTTTTCACTAATTTAATCCTGTGGCATATTAACAAAATCAAGACTGTCTTTCTCCCCAGAACTAAACGCTTTATTTACCTCCCATCAAAAGAGCTTTTGTCCCTTGAATACAGACTGAATGATTCGTTCCCCTGTGAAAGCAAAGTTAAAAGACATTTCTGATGGGAATGAAATGTCGATTAATGAAGGTGGTAATGAAACTTTGAGCCATCAAGAGTTTGTTTGGTTTTTTTTTTTACAATAATTTGAATTAAATGACTCTAGTAGAGCTAATGTGATTTCTACATATTTATTCTCAAAATGACCTTAAAGTCTTTACGTGATTAGTCTATTTTATCAACAAATATTTCATCCACATTAAAAAGTTTAATTCATTTTTGTGATTATTATAATTGTGAAAGCACTGTGAAGGAAATAAAGATAAATTCATTTCTAAACATTATATATATATGTATATATATATATATATATATATATACATATATATATATTTGTACGTACATATATATGTGTGTGCGTGTGTGTATATGTGTGTGAACTATACATGCACACAAAGAGAGGAGGAGAAAGAACAGGGACAAAGAAAATTCCAGCAGTTGGAGTTCATTCATTTTTTTCAGAAGCATTTTGTTTTCCTCTCCTCCACATTCCAATATTATTTGAGAATTAGCACAAGATTCTATTTATTTGTGTTAGAATTTTATTTATAGCTTGTCATGAAAGCTGTGGAACCCTCACATGATACCTCTCTTAAATAAGTGTGATGCATGTTGATCTTGACAATTTTAGTATTTGATTACCCAGTTTACAATCTATATATGCCTGCCCAAATGGGATAATAGTTCTTTTCATCCTAGAGTTTTCATAAAAGGGGGATTCACATTATATTCTTCAAATTTTTCTCAAGAACTCCTGGCATCCTAATGGTAATGATGGCCCAGTCAGACCCAGGTCCATCAGGTATCACTTCCACTCACTAAATGAACAAACCTAGTCATTGTTCCTTCATGCTCTATATCTTTGATTTCCCTTTGTAATGCCCTGTATGTAGAGTGTGCTATAGCTTTCTCACATCCCCTATGAATTATTGCATTTCCTTGGGCATAGGGTGTGAGACACACTCATTTTGAATTCTTCAGAGACGGTAGTGTTCCTTGCCTCACAGAATCCTAACAGGAACAGAAAGTTCATATTAAAAGAGGGATGTTTGTCTCAGAGAGAAGATCGGAGGCATTTCAAAAACTGTTTTCACAAATGTGATCCAACCTGCTTTCTTCTTATTTCAAGCTCATCAGTCCAATTCTTTCTTACCTTTTCTCAAAGAAAATATTCATACTGGCTATGATTCAGGCTTCTGTGTCATCTCCATATATTTGGCTTCTCTCTAATTTAAAACCACAAAGTTATAGAATGAAAGCATTAGCAAACCCTCTGTGACTACGAACCCAAGAGACATCTATAAATTAATATAATACCTACTACAATATACTTGAGCAATAACAATATAGTCACTAAAAAAGACTACTGTCTCACAAGTCCAGTCATTCTCATTAGAGCTCTTTTTTCCAGTTTCATTGTTGTGTTTTACTTTTATATTACAAATATTTACAAATTATTCTGATTCCATGAAAGTCTTTTGTAACAAACTAGAATGGTTATACTAATGATACTGTCACTTCATTACAAAGTGCATGTAAAATTTCACATATGCAAAATTATCCCGTTTTCAGTTTTTTTGATTAAAATTAATTTGCTGCCTTTCCTATTCTGTACCCCTTTGGGGAAAAAGGAAAGAAAAATATTTTTGTGACAAATATTCATGAATATAGTAATGAAGAGATTATAAAGATATATGTGGATACAGAAACATATACAAATATGAATATAACATAGATATAGATGAGGACAGAGATGGAGAAAGAAAAAGAGAAAGATTATAGAAAAAGATATAGAGACAAAAACAGAGAAACGAGATAAAATCTCGTTCTGTACCCTAAATCCTTCATGCTTTATAAAAAAGGCTCCCATACAATATTGATTCTCTTGGAATAATGACGATTGGTTATATATTGACCATAATTCTCACTGCTTTTAAAGTTGTTTGTTTTAAAAATACTGTTGTATGTATTGTTCTGCTGTTTCTGCTAATTTAATTCTTCTTTAGTTTGAGTTCTCAAAATTGTTTATTTTTTCTAATATTGATAATATGATATAAATTGTTCTTCCAGTTCTATTTCATTGTGTGTCCCTGTTCATATACATATTTTCAAGTATTTTGGAAATCATATATATCCCCATTTATTACAGCTCAAGTATACTCCAGCATATTCTTCTACCACTGCTAATTAATCAAAGCAAAACAACTAACTGACTAAAATCTTTGCAGCAAGATTCTCTTATAAGGGTCTCATTTCTAAGGCATTTAGGAATTGATTCAAAATAATAAGATGAAGTCATTCCTCAGTTGTTTAATGGTGAAAGTCTATAAAAAGTCAGTTTTCAAGGAAAGAAATTGAGGTTATCAATAACCATACAGAAGCATTCCAAATCAATAATAACTAGAGAAATGAAAATTAAAATGATTCTAAGATTACACCTCATACATACCCAACTGGAAAAGATGACAAAAATGGAAAATGGAAAATGTTGGAAGGGTTGTAGTTAAATAGAATTGTTGATGTACTGCTGATTGATCTGTGAGAATAGGTGAAAAATATTCTACAGAAGGAATTTTAAATTGTTTACAAAACTTACTAAAAAGTGAATGCCCTTTGACCTAACTATATAATTGATATGCCTATACTCTCAAGGAGATTAAAGGAAAAAGGAATAACATCTTTATGTATAAAAGTGTGTATAGAAGTTGTTTTTATTTATCATGAAATTATGAGATCCTAGAGGCCAAGGTGTTTCTTTTGACTCTTTCTGTATCCCTAATACTTAGCACAATGACTGACATATAAGAAGCACTTAATAAATGTTTATTAACTGCCTAATGGGGGAGAAGGAAAACTAAGGAAATAAGTATCAAATTGATGACAAATTTATTAGTGTTAATTTCCCCCTCCCCCCATATCAAACCCTAGATGTGTCTTTTTCTAACTTCCTGGTACCTTCAGGTTGTATACTCTGTGGTTTGACAGAACATATCTCTCTACATGTCCACCCCTCAAATTTATGAAGACACCATCAAAGCTTACTCCAATTTCACATTTCCCAACATATTTTGCTGTCTGCACCAATTGAATGAAATTATACTATGACTCCTCCAACAGTTCATTGGTGTACCTATTTTTCCCTCACCTCCTCCAACATTTGTCACTTTTGACAGGTGGCATATCAAATTTGTTTTCATTTTTATTTGCCTAATTACCAGTGATTTAGAGGACATTTTTACATTATTTTACATTTACTTGATTCCATCTAAAATCTGTCTATTTGGCTTGCAGCCCTGCAGCAGGAGGAGGAGCATCGAGGTCAAGGAGCCCAGCTGGAGAAGAAGCTCCTGCTACTGTGGCCCTTTCCCTCTGACCCGCCAGTGCTTCTCCGTGTGTGGGGAGATGGAGCCAATCCACCCTAGCAGCCAAGATGCCCAAGAGGAAGGTCAACTCTGAAAAGGGAAAATAAAGGAGGAGCCCAAGAGAAGGTTGGTTAGATTGTCAGCTAAACCAGTCATTGCAAAGGTTGAACCTAAACCCAAAAAGACTGAGGACAAAAAGTTCACACAAAAGGAAAAAAAGGAGCAAAAGGAAAATAAATAGAAGCTATTAACCAAGAAGAGAATAAAGATAACTTGTGTGCAGAAAATGGAGAAAGTAAAAAGGAAGAAGTTCTAGTGTCTGATTCAGCAGAAGAGAAAGAAACCAAATTTGAATAAAATCTTACACTGTTTCAACAATTGTCCCTGTTATCTCCCTTCTTGTACAATACAGAAAAATACTTTTATCAACTATTTTGCAAATACCAGTTTTTTAGTAGCTCTATAAACACATTGTAAGAAGGAGGCCAATCCCACCTCGTTACATTAATTTTTTTTAAACGTTTAGATAAATGTAAGCCTACCTAAAGTGGCTTTATTCTGATTTCTGTTTAAAGAGATGAAATCATGTTTCTTGTTTGTTTGTTTTAACCATAAATTAGTAGAATGTTGACTAATATGGTTTTATGCGTCTTGTGAATAGACTTAACATTCCATAGGCAGTTTTGATATATTAAATGAGGCATAGATAACAATTTGGAGTTGTGACCATGAATTTCAAAGCTTTTATTTTAATCTATATCCATTTTGTCTTTCAGTACACTTGCTTCCTAAATAAAACTCCTCCTTGGTGTTGGATCCCCCTTTCAAAATTGTGTACTATCTGGGACATTTTTGTCTTTGATAATTGCGGTACATTTTTTCCCAGTAACTTCACTAATGTGCTTTAAAAGACTGGAAAAATCTGTATAATGAGTATAGTTTTATCAAACACAGAATTAGTGGGACTTTGCTTTGTTAAAGACCAAATAGCTTATCCATATTCAGGGTACTGGTATTTGGTCACCTCTTTTTAGGGAGAGTTATCTCCAAACTTAAAGTAAGAAAGTCACTGGAATAACAGTTCAGAAAAGGATTACAACTACATAATTTGTAGACTTTTCTGGCATTTTTTAAATGTACAATTTATTCATAGTGTCTATGTACTGATTACCAAATAAATTAATAAAATCTTGATTATAAAAGAAAAAAAAAGGAAAAGAAAACTGCCTATTTGTTTCCTTTGGCCATTAAGCAACTAGGGAATGGCTCTTCTTTTTACAAACCTCTGGTCTGTACTGAATACACAGAGTCAGTTAGGTACTCAGTGGATGGAGTTCTCAGCCTAAACTCAAGAAGGCTTATCTTAGGGAATTCAAATCTGGCCTCAGATTTTTCCTAGCTATTTGACCCTGGGAAAGTCTTTTAACCCTATTTGCCTCAGTTCCTCATCTATAAAATCAGTTGGAGAAAGAAATGGCAAATCATTCTATTTTCACCAGAAAATT
The DNA here is from genome assembly GCA_028658325.1 of Potorous gilbertii. Classification (NCBI taxonomy): domain Eukaryota; kingdom Metazoa; phylum Chordata; class Mammalia; order Diprotodontia; family Potoroidae; genus Potorous; species Potorous gilbertii. Next base: position 475,281,481 of record CM053769.1, on the reverse strand, counting down.
ACAAATGAGTTCATAAACAGTCAGACTTAAATGAAATGACTGACCAAGTATTCAGTATATATTTGTAAAATAAAACCTTTATTAGAGAAATTCGTTATAAAATTTTGTTATTACTTCATTGTCTTTGGTATAGTTTAACAAACTGTATTTTTTTCTGATTATCTCATTTAATTAAGACCATTTTTGCATTTCTTTTGTCTATTATTATGATTGTCAACCTTGTCTTGTTTTACATCATATGAAGCATACTAGATTCTTCTCCAGCCCTTTATTTGAACTCTCTTTGTGTCTTTCTGTTATAAGTGTGCCTGTTTGCTAGATTCTGTCTTTTATCTATTCTATCTGCTTCAATTTTAGCATAAGCCCATCCCATCCATATTCACTGTTCTGATGGCAAACTATTAATTTTCCTCTATCATATTATTTACTGTTTCTTCCTTCCTCTTTCCACTTTTATTCTGCTCCTTCTCAAAAGTTTATTTTGTTTTTAACTACTTCCTCCCTTAATTGGCTCTCTCCTTTAATCACCATTTTACATAGGAAGAAACCATATGTGTAAAGGAGTTGGATGAATTATGCAATGTATGCATTGAGTATCACAGCCCACTACATGGTATCTCACAGTATTTCAGAATGGAGTATCGAAATCTGCTCCCTCTCTAGGCTTAGTATTCCCAATCTGCCTTGACAATGTCAAATCTAGAATCCCAGAACTAGGTCATCACCATATAGTTAATTTTAAAAAAAGGCTTTTTATTTCCCTAACCGTTACACTGTTGGGGAAAGAACACCACTCATCACTTTAACAACTGAGCCCCTATCGGTATGCTTCCATTTTTAAAATATTCATTTAATCATCCATAAGTCTCCAAATATTTATACACGTTTTTTTTGTTTTGAGTCTTATGTTTGTGTCTTAAGACAGTCACATGCAAATGATCTGAAGTATCATGATGCCATGCAGATCTTACCAATAATTAGTTCTCGTAATGGTCTACCACCGTATTCTATGCCTTTGTAAACTTTTTTTATTCTAATATTTTCAATTTTAATAAATAAAATTTCTTTACCTACAACCTTTGAATTTTTTAAAATCATATACAGAGTTATCACTCTACAATTAAGGTTTCACATTTATTTCTTGTTTTAGCTATTTCACCCAATCAGCTAAAGATAAATGAGCTAAGATGTGGAAATTTTAGCTTAAATATGATAGCATGTGTTAGCGGCTTGATAGTACATTTGAGGCAATTAATTCACAATTATGCATGCATAGGTGGTCTATATTTCAATGATATCTTGAAGAGTTATAACAACTATTTTATTTCTACCCATGTCAAAACATAGTTATAAGGAATGAAGGGAGGAGCATGGATTGGTGACAGAAATGCACGTGATATTCTGATGGAGGGTGTCCTTGTGTTCATACAAACGAAATAATGTGCTTCCCATCCCAACTAAGCCTCTGGAAAATATGAGTCTCAGAATAGATTTTACATGGCAAAGTCGCCTGGGGCTTGACAAAGGAGTTGACACATACTGGGAAAAGAACACCAGAAAAGAGATGAGGAATTTTTTTCTCTTTCTCTAGTCATCCCCTTGGGATGTTAGGACCACGGAGCAAAAGCCTATTTGTCCCTGATGTAATACCTTGATGGGACATAGCTTAGCAGAGTTGTTTATAAATCTCCACATTGTTTATTTCATTCTATACTATGACTCATAATCCAGGAAATGTCCACCAAAACTAAAACAATTTAACAATTTTCTTTGTGTATAAAGGAAGTTATAAATAATCCCAATGCTTTGAAGGTGTCAGAGTATGAGACAAGAACGTTCTAAGAAGATAGATCAAAAAGAAGAAGCCCATCACTTCTAAATGATATATGAAGGGCTATTTTTATTTCCTTGTTTAAAAGCATTTCCAGACAATTGGAGTAATTGTGGTGGAAATATTTTAGGTTTTCCATTTAGTGTCTCTGAGACATTGAATAAACAAAATTACTTTTTTTGGAGGGGTCTCCATTTTCATATCTTTAATATGGAATGATGTTATACTATATTATCTTTAAGGTGAAGCAAATCTTCAGTATTTAGCTACTACGTACCAAATACTATCATAGAGTGTGGAACAATGTTTGTGTGTGTGTGTGTGTGTGTGTGTGTGTGTGTGAGAGAGAGAGAGAGAGAGAGAGAGAGAGAGAGACAGAGAGACAGAGAGAGGCAGAGTAAGAGAGAGAAACAGAGACACACAAAGACATTCACAGAAACAAACACACACACACACACGCACACAGAAATATAGAGGAGACAGACAAAAGTAGAGCCACAGAATGAAAGACAGGCAAACAGAGAAATAGGCACTCAGATAGACAAATACAAAGAGAAATAGAGAGAAAAAGAGACAGAGAAAAAGATATAGAGAAATGGACAGAGATGGAAAAGATAGAGGGAAAGTTGAATGAGAGAAGGAAAGGAGGAAGGAAAGAAAAGGAAGAAAAGAAAGAAAGCATAAATGGAAGAACGAGGTGAGGAATGAAAGGAGGCATGGAGATCGAGAAGAAAGAAATGAAGAGAAGGAAGGAGAGAGGAATTCACTTTTCAACTCTAACTTCCTTGTTTAAGTGTCAATGCATCTTCATTTTTTCTTTCTTATGCTCATCTCCTATGTCTTTAATGTCAAACACTGTAATTGGGTAATTGTCTCTCTGAGCTTCAATCAATGCATTAGGATTAGATCTCAGTGTAATGAGGTGCAAGCAGTCAACTCAATAGTTCAATTCATTCCTTTTTGTTCAGATTTTTTAGTGATGTCATTTCCACACTAATAAACTAAAAATTTTCATGTCAGTGTATGCTACATTGTCATAAATAACCAATAACCTTTATTTATTGAATGTTGAGACTGTTTCACTTAATTAGCTCTTGACTACAAATCTAGAATTATCTATTATTATTATCTATTACTGTTCCCAAAATAGCTGGAGCCCATAGGATTCAGTAAGTGCTTACTATGGGCCAAGCACACGATGAACTACTAGACTCAGCTCTCAGAAAACAGAGCTGATGAAAGTCACTCATTCAGTATGAATTTTATAAGTTTCTAATCTGTGCCAGAAATTTTGAATTTGGGGATAAATATAATTACCTTGGCAATCCATTTTCCATAGACATTCAGAAAGATGATAAAGTTGATGAATATATTGCCAGAACTAACTCAGAGTTTGGGAGGAAAATGTGAGAGAGAAGAGGTATTAGACTGCTTTTAAAAACTGAAGGTCTACAGAGTCATTGTGCTTACTTCGTTATTGTATGCCTATGAAAACCGGACATTCTCCCAGTACCATTTCAGGAACCTGAATCATTTGCATTTTAATTGTCTTAAGATGATTCTGAAATTCACCTCACAAGATAAAACCTTTTAATGAGCTCAACTGCCAAGCACTCAAACTCTACTTTAGCAAACACAACTCAGATGGGTTGGGCATGTTGTTCAAATATCAAATGTGTCTTTTCCTAAAAGACTATTTCACAGAGAACTCACACAAAGCGAAGACTCTCACAGAGGTCAGATGAAGTGACACAAGGACATTCTCAAGGTTTTTCAGAATAGCTTTGGAATAAATTGTGAGACATAGGAAACACTGGCACAGGACAAGCCCAGCAAAGCATACCTAGATCAAAGAAAGCACTTTGCTCTGTGAGAAAAGCAGAATTGAAGAAGCTCAAAAGAATCCTGAGATGTGTAAATTTAAAGAAATTTCCACTCCACATGTTCATTTTGACTATTTCTGCTTGACCTCTGGTAGAGGTTTCCTAGCTGTTTTTGCTCTGATCAGTCATAGATGGCTACATTGTACTTTGACTCCAACGTGGTGATGGCATTTTGGGCTTCTTTATGAACAAAAAACAACAAAATACCAATCTATGCCAAACATAACTGCTAAGTACTGTCCTTTCATTGCTCTCCCAGCTCTCTTTTCCCCTCCAATAAGGAGACTCCTGCCTGCCTCTTCTATGAGAGATAATTTATCCCATTCCATTTCACCCTCTCTCCTCCCACTCCATTTCTCTCTCACTGTTTACCTTGATTTCTTTTAAGATAT
>CM053769.1:475256841-475276875 GCA_028658325.1 Potorous gilbertii | reverse complement strand
ATAATACTTCAGGGGAAAAACTGATCTTTCAATGAAATTGAGGACTTTCAAGTATTCTTGATGAAAAGACCAGAGCTGAAAAGAAAATTTGACTTTCAAACACAACAATGAGAAGAAGCATGAAAACGTAAACAGCAAAGAGAAGTCATAAGGGACTTACCAAAGTTGAACGGTTTACATCCCTATATGAAAAGACAATATTTGTAACTCCTGAAATTTTTCAGTGTCTGGGTAGTTGGTGGTATCACACACACACACACACACACATACACACAAACTTACACACACACATGTACAGGCGTGTACGCGCACACACACATACACACATGGACGCACACACAGAGACAGAGAGCACAGAGTGAATTGAATAGGATGTGATCATATCTTAAAAGAAGTCAAGGTAAACGGTGAAAAAGAAATGTAGTGGGAGGAGAGAGGGTGAAATGGAATGGGATAAATTATCTCTCATAGAAGAGGTAGGCAGGATTCTTCTTAGTGGAGGGAAAAAGAGGAGAGCTGAGAAAAAGAAACATGACGTTTACTCTCATCACATTCGACTAAAGGAAGGAATAAAATACACACTCATTTTCGTACGAAAACCTGTTTTACAATACAGGAAGTGGGGGAGAAGGATATAAGCAGGGTCGGGGGGGGATGATGGAGGGGAGGGTAATGGGAGGAGGGAACAATTTGAAGTCAGCACTCCTGAGGAGGGACAGGATCAAAAGAGAGAATAGCAACAATGAGGGGCAGGATAAGATGGAGGGAAATATAGTTAGTCTTAGACAACATGACTATTATGGAAGTCATATGCAAGATTACACAGATATGGCCTACATTGAATTGCCTGCCTTCCCAAAGGGAATGGGTGGGGAGGAAGGGATGGGGAGAAGTTGGAACTCAAAGTTTTAGGACCAGTTGTTGAGTATTGTTCTTGCTACTAGGAAATTAGAAATACAGGTAATGGGGAATAGAAAGTTATATGGCCCTACAGGACAAAAGAGAAGAAGGGGTACGGGAAGGGGGGATGATAGAAGAGAGGGCAGATTGGTGATATGGGTAATTAGAATGTTCAGTGTATTGGGGAGGGAGGAGGTGGAAAATGGGGAGAAAATTTTTGAACCCAAAATCTTGTGAAAAGGAATGTAAAAAAAGTTAAATAAATTAATTTATAAAGAAAAAAGATAGAATATTGTTTGTTCATGTCTTTTGACCATTTATCAATTGGGGAATTGCTTGTATAGTTGTACATTTGAGTTAGTTCTCTATATATTCTAGAAATGAGGATTTTATCACCAAGATTAGCTGTAAAATTTCTTTCCCACTTTACTATATCCCTCCAAATTTTGGTTGCATTCTATTTCGTTGTGCAAAACCTTTTCAGTTTAATGTAATGAAAATTATCAATCTTACATTTCATAATGCTTTCCATCACTTCTTTAGTCCAAAATTCTTCCCTTCTCCACAAATCTGATAAATACCCTATTCCTTGCTCCTCCAGTTTGTCCACCGTATCAGTTTTTATACCTAGATCATGTACCCATTTGGACGTTATTCTTCGGTACGGTGTCAGTCATGGGTCTATGCCTAGTTTCCACCACACTGTTACCCAATTTTTCCAGGAATTATGGTCAGACACTGAGTTCTTATCCCAGAAACTGGGGTCTTTTGGTTTATCACACAGGAGGTTGCTGTATTCCTTTACTATTGTTTCTTGAGTGGCAAGTGCATTCCACTTGTCTACCCTTCTGTTTCTTAGCCAATATCAAGTGGTTTTAATAATTGTTGCTTTATAGTACAATTTGAGATCTGGTAGAACTAGGGCACCTTCCCTAGCATTTCTTTTCGTTACTCCGTTTGATATTCTGGAACTTTTGTTCTTCCAGATGAATTTTAATATTATTTTATCCAGCTCTAGGAAATAATGATTTCGTTTTTTAATTGCTGTAGCACTAAATATGTAATTTAAGTTAGGTAGAAGTGTCATTTTTATCATATTACCTTGGCCTACCCAGGAGAAACTGATGTTTTTGACTTTATTTGTGCAAAAAGTGTCTTATATTTCTGTTCATGTAGTCCCTGCGTTTGTTTTCCCAGTTAAACTCCCAAGTATTTTGTACTGTGTATCCTAGATTTAAATGAGATTTCTCTTTTTATCTCTTGCTCTTGGACTTTATTGCTAATATATAGGAATGCAGAAGATTTGTGCGAGTTTATTTTATGACGTGCAACTTTGCCAAAGTATTTTATTATGTCAAGTAGGTTTTTACTTGAGTCTATGGAATTCTCTAAGTATATCATCATATCATCTGCAAAGAGTGATAACTTAGTTTCTTCTTTGCCTATTGTTATTCCTTCTATTTCTTTGTCATCTCTAATTGCTACAGTAAACATTTCTAGTACCATATTAAATAATAGTGGTGATAATGGACATTCTTGTTTCACCCTTGATGTTATTGGAAATGCATCTAGCTTATCCCCATTGAATATAATGCTTGCTGGAGGATTTAGGTATGTATTCCTTATTATTTTATGGAAAGTTCCCTTAAATTCCTATGTTCTCCAGTGTTTTTAATAGGAATAGGTATTGTATTTGGGTAAAGATTTTTCTGCATCTATTGAGATAATCATGTGCTTTTTGTTCATTTTGTTGTTGATATCATTGATAATTCTAGCTAATAGTTTTCCTAATATTGAATGAGTCCTGCATTCCTGGTATGAATCCTCCCTGATGATAATGTATTATTCTCGTGATGAGATGCTGCATTTGTTTTGCTAAAATCTTATTTAAAATTTTTTGCATCTATATTCATTAGAGAAATTGGTCTATAATTTCTTTCTCTGTTTTGTCTCTTCCTGGTTTAGATATAAAAACCATATTTGTAACATAGAAAGAATTTGGGAGGACTCCTTCCCCAATTTTCAAAATATTCTATATAGTTTTGGACTTAACTCTTCTTTCAGTGTTTGATAGAATTCAATTGGGAATCCATCTAGTCTTGGAAATATTTTGAAAGGGAGTTCATTAATGGCTTGTTCAATTTCTTTTCCAAGATGGGTTTGTTTAAATATTCAACTTCCTCTTCTGCTAATCTGGGCAATTTAAATCTTCTAAAATAATTATCCATCTCATTTAGATTATAGAATTTGTGGGCATAAAGTTGGGCAAAGCAATTTTTAATTATTGTTTTAGTTTCCTCCTCATTGGAGGTGAGTTCACCCCTTTCATTTTTGGTATTAGTAATTTGATTTTCTTCTTTTTCTTTTTAATCAAATTGACCAAAGGTTGACCAATTTTATTAGTTTTTTTTTTTCATAAAACCAAACATTGGTTTTATTTATTAATTCAACAGTTTTCTTAATTTCAATTTTATTTATCTCTTCAGTTTTCAGTATTTTTAATTTGGTATTTACTTGGAGATTTTCAATTTGTCCTTTTTCTAGCTTTCTTAGCTACATGCCGAAATCATTTATCTCCTCTTTCTCTCTTTTAGTTAAAAGATATTCAATATTCAAAGATATAAAACTTCTCATAAGAACTGCTTTTGCAGTATCCCATAAGATTTGGCAGATTATCTAATTATTGTCATTCTCTTGAATGAAGCTGTTGATTGTTTCTATGATTTCTTCTTTAACCCTCTCCTTCTTTAGGATTAGATTATTTACTTTCCAATTGATTTTTCGTTTATCTTTCCATAGCCTTTTGTTTCATAGAATTTTTATTGCATTATGATCTGAGAAGGATGCATTATCTCTGCCTTTCTGCACTGGACTGTGAGATTTTTATATCCTAGTACATGGTCAATTTTTGTAAATGTGCCATGTATAGCTGAGGAAAAGTTATAATCCCTTCTATTCCCATTTAATTTTCTTCTAAGATCTATCGTGTCTACCCCATCCTGAGTTTTACTTAGCTCCTTAACCTCTTTCTTGTTTATTTTAAGGTTAGATTTATCGAATCCACAGAAGGGGAAGTTCAGGTTCCACACTAGTATAGTTTTTCTGTCACTTTCTTCCGTCAATTCCCCCAACCTCTCCTCTAAGAATTTGGATGCTATACCAGTTGGAGCATACATGTTTAGTAATGATATTGCTTCATTGTCTATTGTACATTTTAGCAGGATATCATTTCCATCCTTATATCTTTTGATTAGATCTATTTTTGCTTTTGCTTTGTCTGAGATTAGGATTGCTACTCCTCCTTTTCTTACGTCAGCTTAAAACAATATATGCTTTTCTAACCTTTGACCTTTATCCTGTGTGAATGTGTGTATCCCCCTCTTTCACATGTGTTTGTTGTAAACAACATATTGTTGGATTATGATTTTTTATGCATTCTTCTATCCGTCTCTGTTTTATTTGAGACATCATTCCATTAACATTAACAGTTATGATGACAATCTTTGTATTTCCCTCTATCTTCTTTCCCACCATTTGTGCTTTTAGCTCTTCTGTCTCGTTTCCTTTCCTCAATAGTATTCACTTTTCACCACCTTCTCCTGCAGCCTTCCCTTCCTTACTTTAGCCCCCTCCTTTTTATTCCCCTTTACCCTTATTGCTTCTTCCCTCCCTTTTAGTTTCTCGCCCCTTTCTTCCCCCTTCCCCTCCAGCTGCCCAGAGAGCTACTTAGCATTATCACTTAAGTTAATTGTTCCTTTCTTGAAACAAATCAGATGAGAGTACCTCTCAAACAATGCTCATCACCCTCCCCTCGTTCCCTCTCTGGTAATTTTGTACTTCTTCCTGTGATGTAATTTACCATTTTTTGCTTCCTCCTTCTCAGGACTCCTGTTAAAATCCCTTCTCCTAGTTATATAATATTTTAAATGTGACGTCATTTATTTTATACCCGTTTCCTCTATGTATATCCCTTATTTATTTCATAATAGATGCACAATTCTCAAGACTGACAGATATCATCTTCCCTTATAGAGAGGTACACGGTTTGCCATAATTGAGTAAGAAGTTTTTTGTCCCCCCCGCGCCTTTTTCCCTTTTGAGATTCTCTTGAGACGTCCATTTGAAGATCAAATTGGTTATCCAGTTCTGGAGTTTTGGTCAGGAAGCATCTCCTTGCTTGAAATGTTATGCTGAACTTTGCTGGGTAGTTGATCCTTGGTTGTAGTCCCAACTCCTTTCTCTTATGGAATATTGTATTCCAATTCCTTTGATCTTTTAATGTAGAAGCTTCAAGGTCCTCTGTGATTCTGACTGTAACTCCTTGAAATTTGAATTTTTTCTTTCTGGCTACCTGTAGTATTTTCTCCTTCGCTTGATAGTTCTGCAATTTGACAACGATATTTCTTGGGGTTTTGAGTTTGGCATCCCTTTTTGGAGGTAAATGGTGGATTTTTTAGATGACTATTTTGCCCTCTGAATCTAGCACTTGTTGGCAGTTTTCCTTGATGATTTCCTGGAAGTTGTTGTCCAGAATCTTTTTTGCATCATGGCTTTCTGGAGACCAATAATTCTTAAATTTTCTCTCCTGGATCTATTTTTCAGGTCAATTATTTTTCCAATTAGACATTTTACATTTCCTTCTATCTCTTCATTCTTTATATTTTGTTTGACTGATGCTTTCTGTCTCGTTGAGTCATCATTTTCTATTTTCCCAATTCTAATCTTTATAAAATTGTTTTCCTCAGTTAGCTTTTGCATTTCCTTTTCCATCTGTCCAATTTTTTTCTTTTAAAGAGTTTTTTATCCAGTTAATTTTTGTGTTTCCTTTTCCATTTGTTCAATTTTCCTTTTCAAAGAGATATTCTCAACAGTGAATTCTTTTTTTATAATTTTAAAATCATTGGCCAGCTTTTCTTCTATTTCCTTCTTCAGATGTTCCAGGAGAGCTGTTTGTGCATACAAGCTGTTCAGTCTCTTCTGAAGTCCGAGATGGAAGTACAGTGTGAGTACTGACCTTTTTGGTATTTGTATTTTGGTCCTTATCCCCAAAGAAAAATTCCCCTTTTTTTGTGCTTATTTTGCTTTTGTTTAATTCATGAGGATGGTTGTGTGTTGTGACTTCTGGGTCTTTCCATTAGAAGATGCGGAACTTGGTGTTAAGCTGACATGTGAAAAAGCTAAGAGCAGGTGTTTGTTTTGTGTTTCCCCTGATCAGCCCTGGTGGCAGCTTGTTAAGTGTGGGGGAAGGGTGATCTGGTCATGGGAGATCTCTTCAGCTAAACTGAAACAAAGGCAAGCTCAGGAGATGATGAGCCCAGTTGCCCTATTGTCTTCCTGTTTCCCCTGGAGTGCTGAGGCATATCTAGATGCTAGTGTGGGTTCCCACACCTCCTAGGGCCCCTCTCTTGTTGCTGAGGCTTTCCTGAGTCCTGGCACGAGTTTTCTCAGCCCTGGGTCTTCTGTCCTTCAGGTTTGCCTCCGCCACACTAGGAGGAATCCCCCGTTAGCTATTTTCCTCGCCTCAGGTGCTATGAGACTATTGGCCCCCTCTGCTGTTTTTGCTGATCCAGGATTTTTCTGGGGAAATATTTTATGGTTCTTTCACAGTCATCAAGGGGGGAGGAGAGAGCAGTTACTAATCACTCTGCCATCCTCGTTCCTGGAAGTTCAAGTAGGTGACTTCTGATGTTCAATCTTCAGGCTCAGAATCTGAGGAGCTGCTGCCCTGACATCTGGTACTTGGTGGCTCTCACTGTCTCGGCTGGTCTCCCGCCCTTGGTTGCCACTCCTCTGTGTCCTCCTGCTGCTCTCAGGTTTTCGCCAACTCTGGCTACAATATTCCTTTTGGATTTCTTTTAGGAGGTGATCTGTGGATTCCCTCAGTAATTATTTTACCCTCTGTTTCTGTAATATCAGGGCAGTTTTCTTTGATTATTTCATGAAATATGATGCCTTGGCTTATTTTTTTAATCATGAGTTTCAGGTAGTCCCATAATTTTTAAATTGTCTCTTTTGGATGTATTTTCCATGTCAGTTCTTTTTCCAACGAGATATTTCACATTATCTTCTATTTTATCATTCTTTTGGTTTGGTTTTGTAATTTCTTGGTTTCTCATAAAGTCATTAGCTTCCATTTGCTCCATTCTAAGTTTTACAGAACTATTTCCTTCAAGGAACTTTTGAACCTCCTCTTCAATTTTGATAACTCTGCTCTTAAAATCCTTATTCTCTTCTTTGACTTTTTGGGCCTCATTTGCCATTTGAGTTAGTCTATTTTTAAGGTATCAATTTCTTCAGTATTTTTGGGTCTCCTTTTGCAAGATCTTGACTTTCTTTTCGTGGGTTCCTTGAATCCTTCCATTTCTCTTCCCAATTTTTCTTACACCTGTCTTTCATGACTTTCAAAATCATTTTTGAGCTTTCCCATGTCCGGAGACCATTGAATATTTATTTTGGATGTTTTGCATGCAGACGCCTTGACTTTTAGATCTTCCTCTGAAGACGTGCATTGTTCCTCGTCCTCCCTAAGAATGGAAGAAAATACCTGAATTATTCTATAGAATGATCATGTTATTAATGACCATGGAATCATTCAAGCAATCAATACGGAATTATCAATCATTTGCTATTTGTTGGTCGTAACATTTATTCGTGATACAGAGCAAGGCAAATGTGTGGTCCCTGGTGTCAAAGGGCTCACATTTTCAGAGGAAAACTATGTGATAACCTCTTTTTTTTAGAGTCCTTAGTTTCCTTGAAGTTTCCAGACAATTGAAGTCTTTTTCAGAAGGTCTTTTAGAAGGAAGAAGAAGAAGAGGAAGAGAAGGCGGAGAAGGCCCAAAGGAAAGAAGGAAGAAAAAGAATAGCAGTTAAAATAATTTTTAGGGGACGGAGTCAAGATGGCAGAGTAGAAAAAGACACATATGGAGGCTGCCCCCACACAACCCAGAAAACACCTGTAGAGAGGGACTCCTAACAAATTTTGGAGCAGCATGGAGAACAACACAGTGGAGATGAGTTCCAGACCAGGGTGTCCTAAAAGACCCACAGGAAACGTCCGGTTGCACCAGACACAGAGTGGATTTCGGAATGCAGGGCCCAGTCCCCTTTCATCCCCGTGAAAGGCTCGTGAGCAGCCCTCTGGGGTGGAATATCCACTCAGTGTGTCCCCAGTCCTAGCAGCAGAGAGTCTGCAGATCCCTCAAGCCAGAGGTGGCAAAGGTCATTGACGAGATTTACTCAGTTGGCCAGGAAGGGGGAAGGGCCTTCACATTGGTCAGGTGGCAGGAGTTCTCAGGGCAGCCCCTACAGCAACCTGAGACCATTGCTGGATTGTAAAAACCCCTGGGGGCACTGACGAGTACAGTCTTACCTCAGCCCTCTGTAGATGCCCTGAGGTAGCTGGTCTTTTGTGGATAACACAAGATCTAGCAGCTTGTACAGTTTCTAAGGGATTTAAGGATATGAAATATTATATTCCAGAAGTCAAAGGAATTGGAACTAAAACCAAGAATCACTTACCCAGCAAAACTGAGTATAATATTTCAGGCGGAAAAATGGTCTTTGAATGAAATCGAGGACTTTCAAGCATTCTTGATGAAAATACCAGAGCTGAAAAGAAAATTCAACCTTCAAATACAAAAATCAAGAGAAGCAAGAAAGGGTAAACAGCAAGGAGAAATCATAAAGGACTTACTAAAGTTAAACTGTTTACATTCCTACGTCGGAAGACAATATTTCTAACTCATGAAAATTTTTCACTAACTGGGTAGTTGGTGGGACTACACACACACATACACACACACACACACACACACACACACAGAGACAGTGATAGAGTCAGAGACAGAGCTACAGAGAGCACAGGGTGAATAGAATAGGATGGGATCATATCTTAAAAAAATGAAATTAAGGGGTGAGAGAAATATATTGGGAGGAGAATGGGAAAAATGGAATGGGGCAAATTAGCTCCCATAAAAGAGGCAAGCAAAAGACTTTTCAGTGGAGGGAAAAAGAAGGGAGGTAAGAGAGAAAACATGAAACTTATTCTCATCACATTCGATTAAAGGAAGAAATAAAATGCACACTCATTTTTGTATAAAAACCTATCTTACAGTACAGGAAAGTGGGGGAGAAGAATATAAGCAGGGTGGGGGGTATGATGGAAGGGAGGGTAATGGGAGGAGGGAACAATTCGAAGTCAACACTCCTAGGGAGGGACAGGATCAAAAGAGAGAATAGCAACAATGGGGGACAGGATAAGATGGAGGGAAATATAGTTAATTTTATACAACATGACTATTATGGAAGTCATTTGCAAAACTACATAGATATGGCCTATATTGAATTGCCTGCCTTCCCAAAGGGAATGCCTGGGGAGGGAGGGATGGGGAGAAGTTGGCACTCCGAGTGTCATTAACAACTGTTGAGTATTGTTCTTGCAACTAGGAAATAAAAACAAAGATAATGGGGTATCGAAAGTTATTTTGCCCTACAGGACAAAAGAAAACATAGGGATAAGGGAAGGGAGGGATGTTAGAAAAGATGGCAGATTGGCGATAGGGGCAATTAGAGTACTCGGCATTTTGGAGTGGGGGAGGGGAAAATGGGGAGAAAATTTGGAACCCAAAATTTTGTGGAAAAGAATGTTGAAACATTACATAAATTATATATATATACACACACACACACACACACACACACACACACACACAATTAATAAACTAACACACAAACAATAAATAAAATAATTTCTACAAAGATTTATTCAAGGAACCTGGGATACATGACCTGAAGGAAGAAAATCAATTCTAAACCTCAGTTTTCTCATTCCTAAAATCATGTTAATGAAAATACTCATCACCATAAGTTTTCTACGAGAATGAAAGGTACTAGTGGGTGTAAAATGCTTTGTCACTATTAGGACACTCAATAGCAAGTGGCTATTATTACCATTATTCGTTATGTTACGCAATTCTTTCACCTTATATGCAGGGAAATTGAGCCACAGAGAAATTAAATATTTTGTCAAGGGTCACAAAGAATGTAAGTGGAAGATTTTGCAATTTGAGCTCAGTTATTTGACTCCAAAGTGAGATCTCTTTCTTTTATCATTACTCCTTTCTATCCAACATAGTAATGCACTTTTCCTGAAATAATAAACATAAAATGCACCAGATCGTGCCAGAGTTTGCGATCTGACAGCATGTTTTTTTTTTAATGTCATAATTACCCCTCCCCCATGCAGGAAGAAGCAATTGTTGAATTACTTTATCTGGTCAAGGAAGGTCTGTTAACACAGGACTAGAATTTACCTTAGAGGGCACTGAATCAAGATTTCTCCTTTTACAAATGAAGAAACTATAACTCATGGTGTTGAAAGTTTGACTTAATACAGTTAAAAACCTTACATGAAGGGTCAAGGGAGAATTTTCATACCCAGAAATGAGTATAATATAAAAATAAATGACAATAGTGAAACTTTTAAATAAAACAATATAACAAAATCTCTAGAGAAAATAAAAAGAGAACTCAGATTCCCAAGCTGTCACTTTTAAAAGAGTTTTTATTAAGTTTAGGCACTAGAAAAATATGACAGTTTAGATTATAAATTGGGACTTACTGAACATGCTAAAGTTAAAGACAGGAATACCCACTCTGGTTACCTCATTCCTTTGATGCATTTTTTAAAATACACTTTGGAGCATGTCACTAGTGCAGTGTTATTTCCCCATTATTAGGTGTAATTACAGGTGCTGAAGTAGAACATTTTGAGGAAATTGACTTTAAACAGATTGCAATCAAAGAACTTCAAGTGTGACAAGTAAGTCTGTCTCCCGGTGTGATACTAAGATGGACAGGGTGGGGGAGAGGAAACAAAACGCCATCTCTGATTTAAAATTGTCTGTCTCATGCTTGTTTTACAATGATTTTCATGGAAGAAATATGACATAGCAGATAAAGTGATGGATTTTTGTCTAGAAAGATTCAGGTTCCCATTCAACCTAGACTCTTAGCTACACAACTCAAAAAAATCATTTTTCTAATCATTTTTTCCTTACTAGTAAAATGATGAAAAAGATCTTTACATCACAAGGTGATGAAAAGGATCATATGATATATTGTATGAAAAGCCCTTTGAAAATCAGTAACTGTTTGTATCATCTAATTTTGTTGCCCCTTATTATTATTACCAGAAGCAGCAACAGCTGCAGTATCATTGTCATCATAGCTATTTTTATCTTCATCATCTTGTTCTCATCGTTGCTGATAAGTTCAGGCAGACGAGTGACCATCCTGTTATTACTATTTTGTATGTAATATCCTATGGACTTTTAAATAACAATTTTAAACAAAATCTTAAATGAATAAATGAAATTATAATGATGTAAAGTTATGGTATTGTTACTATTATAATTATTCATATAGTAAAAGACCCAATGCAAAAGGGAACAAGGGAATTATCTAGTCCAACACCAAAATTTTATAGCTGGAAATGAGACCAAGAAAGATACAATATTTTCCTTAAGATTTTCTTGAATAATAACAGAAAGAAGATGGAAAATTTACCTAGAGAAGAAAAGACTTATGGGAGACATGGTACCTGCCTTAAATTATTTAAAGGGCTTTCACATGGTAGAAAAATAAATGACATCTTATTTGATCTCGAGGATAAACCAAGAGGCAAGAATGGAGTGTGTAAGGAGTAGCACAGATGCTTGCTGAATAGTACAACTCTTTTTTAGGGAGTGGGCACCCTCTCCTTAGAGGATTTTCAAGTCAAAGATGTCAGATAATTTGGTAATAACATTGTAGAGTAGAATCAGGTTCATTACCCACTGAATTCTCTTCCACCTCTGATATCCTGACATTTACAGATTAACAAACAATCCGCAAATACATACACTGAGGCGTTTTCTTCTTCCTATAGAGGAAAGATGCCTCTGCAATTTTATATTTTTGCAACTAATAAAAATAAGTTGAAAACTATAATTTTTCTCATTCTCAAGATAAATCTAACCCTCTGGCCATAACTGAGGATTTAGCAGGTTGTTTTTTCGTACCCACAACTACTCTGTTGGAGATCCATTTCATTTATGGAGAGGGAAGAAAGGGTGGGACTGTTACTGTTATATTCTAAACAGCAAGTGTCATGATCTAAGGAGAAGAGTGGTCCCATCCATTACACACTTGTATAACAGTTTGTTAACAGAAATTCCCAAACAAAAGTTCCTATCTGTTAGACAAAATTCCATTCCAAGTGCTCACTAACATATACTTTTCACAATTGGGAATCTAAATGTCGTGCTGAGCTTTAGCTGACGAAATTCTTGTTCCAAACTAAGCAAGAGCTTTGTTACTTCTGCACAGAGCTACCAACAGGTGGTGTTTTATTAAGTTCTAAAGACAATGTGTCTGTTTTCCTGATCAAGAAAAACCTTATTCCTTCTCTGTGGTTTTCATTGAGAAATGCTGATGAATTGGGTGACATTTTTAACACATTCATCGGGGAGAACATCCTACTTGGAAATCACATCAATTGAAGAAGTAGAATCAGTTTCAGACTTTAATTTCTGCCATGAAGGAATCCTTCATCATCCTTAAATTCAGTGAACTTCATTTTGCATTCCTTATATTTATGCGTGTGTTTTCTTTCTTTGTGGGTGGGGGAGAAAATTAAGAATAAAACAAAACACAACAAAGAAATAAACAAATTTGGGACCAAGATTAGAGGTGATATCAATATATTTTAGGTAGAGACAATAGCAGGGTAAGCTTACATAACAATAGGTAAATACAATTTTAAAAGGAATTCATTTGCAATCTCTATTATAGTACACAAAACATTGAATATAAACACACATACAGACATATGTGTGTGTCTGTATAACAGAAGGTGGAGTCAAGATGTCACTGTAAATAAAGAGCTCAACTGAGCCCTCCCAAAATTCTCCTTCAGATAAATTTCAACTAATGTTTCAAATAAAATTCTGATATAGCAAAGTCAATAAATGGCAAGAGTGAGACATCCTTCCAGCCTAAGACAAAATAAGAGATCAGAAACTGATATTTGTGACATAGAGGAGGAGGCTGGTCAGGAACCTAGATGAATATAGCAACAATGGTGGGGCTAAGTAGTGGTGACAGAAACAGTAGTAACTTTGGGAGCTCCGAAGCCAGAGATGGTAAGGGGACATAGCAACTGGCCAGAAAGAAATTTCAAAGGAGCCCTGTGATAGTACAGTATACAGGGCCAGATGTTGTTTGGCAACTCCACTGCTTATAACCACATCTAGGTCATAGGTCAAGGGCAGAAAGAAGCAGTTTTGTGTAAGAGGAAATTGAAATCCTGAGGGAAGGTATCACTTCTGACCCCACAGTGTCAGGAACAATGAGAAAGAGTACCATTTGAAATCACAAGGGAGGAGGAGCACTGAGAAGCAATACCAATCCCAAGGGACCAATAGCTTTACTAGGTAAGGACATCAAGTCAGACTAAGAGTGCAGTGATCACACCTCTTCCCAGATCACTCCACCTTGGAAACATCGAGCTTCTAAACTTGCAAGAACAAGTTCTGAATACAGCAGTGTGAAAAAGCTTAAACCTCCATATATATGTTTAAACCCTGACTCCCACCCTCCCTCACACATACCTGGAACAGAGCCAGATATTAGCCTCAAATTGATAAAAAGGAATTGCCAAAAAGTACTGAAGGAAGTACTATCTTGAAAAACAGAATTGGGAAAAGGGAAAAAGAGGTACAAAAATCTTAGTGAAGAAAATAATTTCTTAAAAATTAGAATGGGGACAAATGAAATCTAACGAATCCATGACATATCAACAAACAATAAAACAAAATCAAAATAATGAAAACAGTAGGAGGAATATGTGAAATATGTCATTGAATAAAAGGACTGAAATGGAAACTAGAAGAAAGATAATTTAAGAATTATTTTGTAGCCTGAAGATCATAGTCAAAGAAAGAACACTGATATGATATTTCAAAAAATAATCATTGAAAACTGGCTCAATATCCAAGAAACAATAAAATAGGAATTTTAGGAATCCACCATGGAAGAAATCCTAAAATGAAAAGTGTCAGGGATATTAGTCGTATTCCAACACTCATACATCAAAAACAATATATTTAGAGTAGCAAGAAAATAACCTTTCACATATAGTGGATTAACAAGTCAGAATCACGAGATTAAGTAGCTACAACATAAGAGGAGTTGAAGGAATGTGACATACTGGAAGTCAAAAAACCCTGGTATTTCAACCAAGAATGATCTAACTACAAAACTGAACATAATCCTTTAAGAAAAAAAATGAATATTTAATTAAATAGAAGGATCACCTCGCCCTAAACTACTGGGCAAAGATAATAACTGAGAGAAATGTCAATGCTAAGGGAAACATGGAAGACAGGTGTCTTAAATAAACTCTTATTGGTGTTAAATTTGTATGACAATTCTGAAAATTTGTGAGTATGAAGATGCCAATTTATTTACATCTTTTGATGTAGCCAATCTGTTACTGTACATACATTGTTATGGAATGAATAAAAGGAAGCAAGCAAATCCTATTTGATGGAAAATATATAGGCTTATTGTGTTTTGTGGTTGGTTGGTTGGTTGTTGTTCTTTGTTTTTCAATAGGACCAAAATGACATCATCATGACAAAGTGAAGTTTCAACGTGTATGACTGTGACTGATCAGACCAATATGAACTTGGAATACTCTACCTCAGTTTGGGAACAGAAAATCTGCATTAGTATTTAGGCTGGATCCTCCAAATTTGCATATCCTACATTTCCTTTGTGCTGTTTCAATTCTGTTTCGCTCATAGAGCCTGGCTCCTTTTCTGATGTAGGCATGCCATACTGAGTGGTCCTGGCCCATGTGTCTTCCATGTCCCACAATAAAATCCAAAGTTCTTGAGAGAGCCCTTGAGAGTGTCCATGTATAGCCTCTTCTGACCACCATGTGATCACCTGCCCCATGTGAGTTCTCCATAAAATAGTCTTTGGCAAGTGAACATTTTGCATTTGAAAAATGTGGCCAGTCCATCAGAGTTGCCCTCTCTGAAGCATAGTTTGAATGCTTGGCAGTTCAACTCAAGCAAGGACTTTAGTGTCTGGTAGCTTATCCTGCCAAGTGATGCTCAGAATCTTCCTAAGACAGTTGAATGGAAGTGATTCAGTTTCCAGGAATGGCACTTGTATTCTGTCCATATTTCCAGTCATACAACAATGAAGTCAGCACAACGAATGGCTCTGCAGACCTTCAGTTTGGTAGTCAGTCTAATAACTCTTCTTTCTCGTACTTTTCTTTGGAGCCTCTCAAACAATGAAGTACCATTGGCAGTGCATAGCTCAACTTTCATTGTCAGTGTGTACATCGCTGGAAATTACAAAACCAAGGTGAGTGAATTTATTCCCATCATTCAAAGCTTCTCTATTTGTTGTAATCAATGGTTCCATGTATGGATGGTGTGGTGGTGATTGATGGAGCACCTGTGTTTTCTTGGTGTTGATTATTAGGCCCAAGTTAGGACAGGCAGCAGAGAATTGAACCATATTTTGTTGCATCTCAGTTTCAGAGGCTGTATTGAATGCACAATCATCTGCAAACAGAAAATCATGCACCAACAGTCCCTCCACCTTTGTGATAACAACGACATGGAAGAAGTTTATGTATAGTCATCAGCCTCTCTACAGAGAGAAGGAGACATTCCATTTTCTTTTCTCTGGGACCAAACTTGGTCAGTACAATTGTTCATAGATTCTGGATTTTCTTAATGTTCCTTTTATTTACACAACTTGATCACTGTGTAAATTGTGTGTTTTTATTTAGTTATGCTTATTTTAATTAAATCAGGGTATACAAATCCATTGTTTCTCTGAATTCCATACTTTACTCCCTGTGTATTAGATAACATATCTCATACTAGGAATGTTATTTGAGCAATAGGACAAGAATAAAATTAAGGTGTTAAAATAGACAATGAGGAAATAAAAAAAAATCAGTCTTTGCAGAAGATATGATAGTATACTCAAAAAAACCCTAAAAACTACTTGAAATAATTAAAAACTCCAGCAGTTTTGCAATATATAAAATAAATCCATATAAATAATCAGCATTTATATATATTAACCTAGCAATCAGAGATAGAAAGACAAAGTTCATTTAAAACAACTGTAGACATTATAAAATACTGAGTAATATGCCTGCCCAGAAAAACCCAGGAACTATATGTATACAATTCATATATTCAATGCAAACAAACAAAATTAAGAGCAATAAACAATAAAGATAATTGGAAAAATGTAAGTTGTTTTTGGGTAGGCCTAGCCTAGCTATATGTAATAAAATATCCATAATAAAAAATACTCATAAATAAATTAATAGTACCAATAGTGAAATAACAATTCCACCTAAATTCATTTTACTTATTGAAGGCTATAAAATTAAACTACCTAGAAAAATCCTGTTTGATTTGGTTGTGAAAAGAAAAAAAATAACACAATTCATAAGAAAATAAAAGGTCCAAAATGAGACAGGTGTCTCTATTTAAAATGATAGGCTACTTTTTTTCTTTTTCTTTCTTTCTTTCTTTCTTTCTTCCTTTCTTTCTTTATTTTTTTGTAAAAGCAAAGCAGCTTTTATTACGCTCTCACGAGAAAGGGCATCTCTTCTCTAATAAGTAATCAGGAGAATGAGGCATTTACAGAAGGCAAAAATAGAGATCTTATAGTCCTAGCGCAGATCCCACCCCGCTGCTGGCCTTTTATTCCCATTGACTTGGAGGAAGGCTCACATTCTAAACGCGACAGTCTACCCTGTGAACAGAGGACAAGGAAACACTGGAATAACCAATGGGCATTATGTTGGTGTGGATGTTGATGTGGCAATCCAAGGGGAGGTTTAAGTTTCATATTCCCAAAAGTCACAAGATTTCTGGGCAACTGAAACTTACGACTTACCATCTACTAAAAATCTTTTGGTAAGTACTGAGAAGTCTTCACTAACTTCATTTCATCCATGTCATTTTATAATTATTTTGAGTTATTTATAATAGTCAAAATGACTTATTCACTCAAAATTTTTCTTAAAACAATATTGCAGTTACTGTATACAATATTTTCTTGGTTCTGCTCTCTTCACTCTTCATCATTTCCTGGAAATCTTTCCACGTTTTTCTAAGATCAATGAGCTTATCATTTCTTATATCCCAGCAGTATTGCATCACAACCATATATCACAACTTGTTTAGCCATTCCCTAATTGATGGTGACACCTGCAATTATTCCCATTTTCTGTCTAAGAATCTACAGCACAAAGCAGATTCGGTGACTTGTCACATACTTAACCAATTGGAGGACCGGGAGTCTAGAATCTTAAGAGTTAGAATTTTTTATTATTAATTTTTTTTATTTATTTCATAACACTGTGTAGTACAACCTAAGAAAATATTGGTAGGGGTAGGGAGGAGGTGGAGATATTAAGAGTAACAAAGCTTCCCTTTTCTTTAATGGCCCTCCAGATTTTACTAATTGGAGACATTTGGAAACAATTCATAAGGTCTTAGTTGTAGCAGAGGAGTAAAATAATTTTTGTCTTGTATAATACCTGAAGTTAAGACAACAGGAGAAGGTAAAGTCTGAGAAAAATGAATTACACAAAATTTTGGTTTCAGACTGAAAGATAATAATACTGAGATAAGAAAACAAGAAGAAAATAGTTTGGTTTCTCAAATGAACTCTATGCCATAGGCAAGTGGGCCTCCAATGGAAAATCCCAGATAGAAGGATACTTTTTCTATACTTCTACCACTCTGCATCCCACCTAAGAAAACAGGTCTCACTGGGATCTTGATGTTTTCATCTCTTCCATATTCTACATAGATGAGTTCACCCCCAGCCTGGCCTCTTGGTCAGAGCAAAAGTTCCTGGACCTTTCCTTCCTCCCACACAGCCCCACTCTACCACAGAGTATTTGTGTCCCACACGGTTTGAAAACACTACTTGATTCTGACCTTGTGCACAAGCCTGTTCAAACCACTGCCTTTTCCAAGGTAAAAATGTGCAATTGGCTGTTTGAAATGACACATATTCTTGTACTGTGACCTAAACGATACATTTAGAGATGTAATATATTTTTCCATTTCTGCAGAAGCTGAATCAAGTTAATGGTTTTCTGGCCAGGACAACAGAGAGGTGAGGAAGTAAACTTCTGAGAACTTGTGATTAAAATCTACTTGCCACAGGATTTCTCGGAGTTGTTTCTTTACTTTAGGAAGGTGTGCACGTCTGGAAGTTGTTCTTATACAACTGAGAATGATATTGGCCAGAATGTAATTCTGTTTATCTCTTAAATGGGTTTTGCTGGCCAACTGTCCAAGGAGATAAGTATATCGATATATGATCTCTTCAATTTTGTTAGAAGTACTTATTTGATTAGTGAGAAGATATTCCAATAATCCGGAAAACTTGTCTGCTTTTAAATTCTCCAGGCTTCTTCCACAATTTTCTGCTTGAATTGGTAAAACGAGTTTTGATTTAGGTTTTTCGTATGAGATTGCTGCAAATCTAAGGGACCAAATTCTGCTACATGCCTATTAAAGTGTTTAATCACCTTTCTCCGAAGTTTTATCTCTTCTTGTTCTTTAATGCTACTCTTAGGTTTCAGAAGGACAAAATAGTCATCAAAAAAATCAAAAGCTTGTTTCAAATCTAACGGAAAATTACTCAGGTGCAGAATGAACTCCATAAATACTAAGTGATATTCATCATTTGAATCCCGAGGAATATCACCCCTTCCAGATAAAAACTGTACCATATATTCCTGATCTTCTTTGCCAAAGAAAGAAATGAATTTTAGAACCTGGATTGCGCAAAGACATACTTCGATCTCTTCTTGACAGCCTGCTGTATTGTGTGAATCATACTTCCTTTTCAACCTTTGATTGTTCAAATCCTTTTTGACATTTTCATTCATCTTAGCTTGCACCTGACGCACTTTGAAAGCCTTAGAGGATGTTTCAGTAGTTTTTAGGAGACTTCTCATATTATGAACAGCGATGCTACTACTTCTTGCATTTTCTTCCAACCACAATTTTATCTTACTTTTGTAGACGTGACCAATTGTATCTGAGATACAGGGTGTGCAGGGTTTGGCTAATGTTTTTGTTTTCACTGCCCACTTCAGAGAATCGGGAAAGTTCTTCTCTTTAAGGTAGAAATGTCTTGCTAAGGCTTGACAAAGCAATGCATTTTGGGGGAACCGAATAGTTCCTTCCTCCAAGACCATAACAACTTTAATATTACTTTCTTCCTGCTGCATTGCTTCCATCAATGGAGAAAACAAAGTATCTGTATCACCCCCGTGTTCCCTGCACTGCCTGGTAAGCAACAAGGTTTCTGCATCCTGGGAAAGTTTATCTCTTTCTATTCCAATGTCATAAAATAAACTCTCTCCTAATAACTCCATTGTAATTTGACTTTTAGTCAAATAATAAGAGGTTTTCAATTCTATTAGACAGTGATTGGTGATCAAAGGATGGCTGATCCTTACACCTTTGTATTTCCCTTTTTTCTCCACTTTCATCTTAATCAAAATAGTAGAATAGTTTGCCATCTTGTCCTCAAAGCGCTCAGTGCCCCAGAAGCCCTCTTGTTTGCAATTCCCAAGAATTCCTCACATTGGGATACTGAGATTGTGGAATTAATTACCTAAGAGTTCAGTAAAGCCAGAAAGGAAATGAGTTGTGCTTCCTTGCTATGTATTTCAAGTCTTTTCAGTATGTTCCCGACAACATTTTCTATGTATCTTTCATCAAAATTACTTTTCATTATCATGAAAGAATATGTCTTTGAAGTTCTTGTGTTGCTTTTCAACTTCTTTCAGTTTCCTCTACACCCTTTGTTCTATCTTAGAAGGAGTATTTTCCAGAGCAATGTTGCCCATATGTTTTGCACTTTTTTTAAAAAATAAATTTATTTAATTTTTTACATTCATTTTCACAAGATTTTGGGTTCCAAAATTTTCTCCCCAATTGTCCTCTCCCCCCTCCCCAATACACTGGACATTCTAATTACCCATATCACCAATCTGCCCTCTCTTCTATTATC
>CM053769.1:475223734-475256341 GCA_028658325.1 Potorous gilbertii | reverse complement strand
TTGCACCTCTTTTCCCACTTGGCTAATTCTGCTTTTGAAAGCATTCTTCACCTCATTGGCTTTTTGAACCTCTTTTGCCAATTGAGTTAGCCTATTTTTCAAGGTGCTATTTTCTTCAGCATTTTTTGGGGCCTCCTTTATTAAGATATTGACCCGTTTTTCATGCTTTTCTTTCATCTTTCTCATTTCTTTTCCCAGTTTTTCCTCCACCTGTCTGACTTGATTTTCAAAATCCTTTTTGATCTCCTCCATGGCCTGAGCCCATGGGGTATCTATTTCAGTTATTTGGGATACAGAGGCTTTGACTCCCATGTCTCTACCTGATGGCAAGCAGACGTCTTCGTCGTCAGAGACGATTGGCGGAATTATCTTCTCAAGAAAATAGCCATCTATGGTCTTAGGTTTTTTCCCTTTTCTGGACATTTTCCCAGCCAGTTACTTGACTTTTGAGAGTCCTCTCCACCCCCCTGGCTTAGATCCGCCGAGCTAGTGCTTGGAGTCTGGGATTCAAATGCTGCTCCCCAACCTCAGGGCTTTTGGCGGCAGGCCTGACTGCTCTTCAATGGGAGCTTATCTGCCAGTTCTCAAGTGGGGGCAGGGCCGCCTCTCAGGCTCAGTTCCCTCTGGGGGTTTATATGGAGAACTTTTGTAACGGAGCTGCGGTCGAGCTCCAGCCTGCTCTGCCCGTAGCTGCCTTTGCAGCAGTGGTGGCCTCCCAGGGGGTCCGAGTCCCGGAGATCCCCCGCTCCCCTCTCAGCCCGTCCCTCTCACTGACCTGTGCGTCTGTGGGTGGAGGGACCTTCGCAGCTGCCGGAGATTCACATCCCTGAAGCCTGCTGGGCTCTGCTTGCTCCTCTCAGTGCCACGTGGCCGGGCAGAGCTCCACGGCCAGGGCCGGGGGAGGGGAGCGCTCGGCCGGGCAGGGCTCCGCTCCCGGGTCCTGTCCAGGGTAGCTTTGCGGTCGGTTTTTCAGGGCTCTCTGCAATGGAAATCTCCTTCACTGTGTTGCTGCGCGGCTTCCACTGTTCCAGAATTTGTCAGGAGTCCTTTTTACAGGAAATCTATGGGCTGTGGGTTCGGACCTAGCATAGGTGAATCTTTCTCTGTTTTGCACTTTTAAGAGGATTCTGGGATCTCATACAGTGTAAAATGATCACTTGATGTTTTTCATATTGAATTTCCTCTTCTGCTGCAGCTGCAAGAATATAATTCTGTAGGACAGAGACATTTTCTTGTTCCTTGAAATCATCCACAAGGAGTAGTAAAGGTAAACGATCTTGCTGACCATTTGAACCATACGTGATTAAACGGATTACCTGTTCTCCAATTTCTGGAAATTCGGCTGCTTTATTTTTCAACACAGCGCATCTAAATTTTTTCTTTAGTGACCAGAGAACATGTTTGGTCAACGTAGTCCCCCCACAGCTTGGATAGTGATAAAGATGAATAATTTTGACACATGTTTGTTTCAGAGACTCTGCCCCATCTTGAATCATCTCTATAAGGTTTTCATGCCTGTCCCTTTTTATAAAAGTTGAATAAAGTTTTAGAGGAAAAGTAAAAGTTCCACCAGGAAACTTTGCCACCTCGATAAAAGTACTCCTCTTGAGATTTCATCAATTTAAGGAACTCATTTTTGTCCTCTTCTAGTTCTGTGTTTTCACATTCATTTTCGCAGAGGATTTCTGGAGCACTCATGAAATCTTATTCCTTTTTCAGAAGAACAGCAGATGAACCAGTTGATGTTAAAAAACCTTTGTGAAGAAGGAAGCCTTGATTTTGATTTAAGAATTGTACCATTGTTCTTTTCAAGACTTAAGGTAGAAATATATCGGACTGAGAGCTCATTGACCGTTGTCAGTCTGACTTGTAGAATACTTTTCCATCGCTGGCCTATCTGTAAATTGACGCAGATGCACAGTATGTTTTCCATTCCCTTCAGGTCTTGGCAGAAAGCACAGAATTGGCTTTATGTTTTCATGCATAAGAAATGAAATGAGTTTTGTGACTTCAGAAGCTCTTTCTCTTTGCCATAAACCTGACTCTAATGCTGTGTCTTCTTTACTTTCTAGGTCTGTTCTACCATTACAAAAGATCCATCTGGACTGCTGATAAAGATTCAACATATTGAGACTCCGGATAATTTTATCATCATATTGACGTGGAAAGTGAAAATTTGTTTCTCGAGTCTTTCAGTAAGCCTTCATCAACCCATTATTCCCAGATTCAGGATCAAACTCCAAACAGCAAACCATTTAATTTCCTTTAGAAAGTCTAGGTGCTTTGTTTGATTTGGATGGCACTTACCAGCCACCAGAATGCACCACTCATAGTAGGAATTGTCCAATTTTTCTTGGTTGCCTGTGAGCAGTTTCACTAACTTTGGCCCCTTATTTTCCTGGATCCTCCTTTTTGTTCTGTCTTCTTCTTCTTCTTCTTCTTCTTCTTCTTCTTCTTCTTCTTCTTCTTCTTCTTCTTCTTCTTCTTCTTCTTCTTCTTCTTCTTCTTCTCCTTCTTCTCCTCCTTCTTCTTCTTCAGATTGTTTGAAATTTACCAGTGAATTCAAACCCAGGAAAAATTTTGTAGTCTCCATCACTTTTCTTGACATCAGCAAGGATGTCTTTAGAGCTTTATTCCTTTTTTTTTTTTTACAGTTTTGCATCCTGGTGTGGAAAACAGTGTTTTCACATATGGAATACTGAGGAATGACATCAACTTCAATTACAAATCTGTCAGATAGAGTATTATTCTGACATACGACTTCCATGAACCTGGGTTCCCTAATACATTTGTGTGCTATATTGACCTGCTCATCACAATCAAAATAGGGTTTGATCATCAGATTTAAATGGTCAATAAAAGATTCTTTAATGGAAATTTTTAACCCAACGATTTCTCCATGGGTTTGTGTTTGACACCAAAATGGATAGTGCCATTGGTATGAGAATTCATGCAGGCTTAAGCGAATCTAATGACTTCTTTGCTGAATTTCATTTTGATGCCTTCTTCAGTTGTTGTCTCAGTATTAGTCATTTCCGTGTACTCACAGACTGGATCAATGAGATTTAGTGGCCCTGTTTCTGGCTGAAGAATATCATGCTGTATATAACAATCGCTGTCATGGAAGCTGTCAAAACGATATGGCACACACGGTAATTTCTTTGGTTCTATTTCTGCATCATCTAATACATTTTCCCTAGTGAATTTTAATTCCTGTGTACATTCAGAATTTTTAATATCTTGAGATTTGGTGGTTGAAATTGCCTCTTTTGTATTTTATGTTTTGAGTTTTGCTCCCATTGTGTCTTCCTTTCTAGGAGTTTTCAAGCTATCTTCTTTTCCAATTGTCTGAATAGAATTTTCTGGTGGAATATTCTTTAATGTTTCATAAGTACGCATTATCAAAAGAGCTGGGCCATGTCTATACCCATGTTCACAAGATCCTTCTCCTCTAAGACATTTAATATTGAGCCAGAGACTTCTTCATAAAGTAGTATTTGTCCATATTTTTCCTCAATCTTGACTTCTTCTACAGACCATTGTTTCACATGTTCTTTGGTCCAGTCATCAATCTTTATTGTTGGGTCAGTCATTTCAAAGATATATCTTCACTCTTGTTGTTAGATGGAATGGCAGCGTCCACATATCAGAGTAGAGAATATGTGTTGGTTAACATATGATGTTTCAGTCAGAGGCTGATGATCTGCCCGAGGATCAGTGACCAACAAGAGACCGAGTTCCCTGAAAGCTGCCTGGATCTGGTTAGTGAAGGTGCCTTGTTTGAAACATCCAGCAACAGGTGTGGCACCAATGCCAGCAGCAAATTTCAGAACAGCCTGCTGTCCAGTGTTACTGGATGAGATGACACTAATATCAGCTGGGTTTTCAATGGCAAGAATGGCACGACCTGCCAGCAGAATTTTTTCCCAAGTTCTCTTCAAGTTAATGATGTAGATGCCATCACTCTTTCTTTTGTAGATGTACTTTTCCATCTGAAAGTCTAAATTGGTGCCACCCAAATGGGTTCTTACAACAAAGAATTTGAGGACATCCTCCTCCTCCATCTGTAAGACGTGTAAGGCTTCATACATCATGAAAGTTTCCCTTTAAAGCTACGATGGAAACCAAGAACAACGTCATATGGAACAATCCTCGGGGAGTGTGGAAAGGTAGGGTACTTTCTAAATACAAAAAACAAAATTTTATATCAACTTTTGATCTGAAAATTACACAAACCACCCCCTAAATTAAAATCCCTGTCTTTCATATAAAATTCATAAATCTTGGAAAGTAAGATAGTCCCTAAGTAAAGGGACCAAGTCCCAGGAGAATAAAAGATCTACCATACTTTCAGCAAGATGGCAGAGTGAAAGATTGCAGTCACACCCACATCTTTCCACTTCCTTAAGAAAAAATAGAGGAACAAATGTTTCCAAAGACAGCATAAGAAAAAGAATAAAAATGAATCAATAATTATGTGTACCTTATAGTATAGAGTGGGAGTGAGGAGCTGTGCAGGAAAAGTAAACCTGTGACCTGTTTTCATCCCGGTCCGGAAAACCATTATTGGAAAAAAAAAATCAATACATCCAGGCTTTTGTCCTGGAGTAACAATTCCTGGAACTTTATAAGTACTTATTAAATGGTTGTTGAGTGAGCTCTGTAGGTAATCAGTCAAAGAAAGTTAGAAAATCACAAATGAGATGATCAAACATAAACTTTACTATGAAATCAGAGGGGATGCATCCCCACTGATTATAGGTTCCTTGAATGAGACTCCCATCTTTACATGTTAACGACAGTGAATTCACAGTCAAAAAATTAGAAACTCATTGAATTTGTGAAAGGGAATCATCTAATGTCTGCATTGGCCTGTGTTAGCAGAATTGACAGTGATTTAAGTCTGTTCCTTAGTAGGGGAAAGATCATGAATTAAGCCCCTATGATTGTAGTAGGGGAGAGAAAATTGATTGAAGATGCATCCCATTAAAGTGTCTAGCACTGTAAACAAATAGTATGGAGTAAGTCAATCCTAGACTAAAACTCTGAGAAAATAATGAGTCATCATTTACCCTAAATAGGAATATTTATTGATTAAAAAGACTCTGGTAATGACGGAAAGGTCTAATACAAGAACTTAAGTAAAAAATAAGGAGTACAATAGTTTTGAACAGAATTTGAGGAGTCTTATTAAAGCAATCTAAACTCAGGTTATGTATATGTGAAAGAAATTAAAAAACGTCAATAATAGAAGAAAAAATAAGAGAAAAGATAAAAATGCAGAAAAAATAGAGAATATATTTTAAGAAATACTCATCTTTCAGAAAAAAAATAACTCTAATACCGAAACAAAATAGAAATAACAATTTTGTGTTTTAAGAACAAATAAATTTCCAGACATATTGGAACAGAAGAACAACGGCAATTGTGTTCTTCACTACTCAATACTACATAAAATCACAATGCATAACACATCCAGAAATGTGATTGCTAAGGTCAAAAGTTAATATGTTAAATGATACTTTGTAGGTGGATAGAAAGAGTTAGTTTACACAACATAGAACAGTAGCCTGAATATCAGAGAATAATGAATAAAATGTTAGAAAAATGAAATTTTTTATTAAACGGTAAATTAAAATGGTTTGTCTGTAATAATGATATACTGGAAAGTTGAACATAATACACAAGAAATGGGAAAAACGAATTTTTAACATATCCTATGACTTAAAGTGATTCCTCTATTTTTAAAGAAAAGAGTAAAACATTTACTGAAAAGCAAATAAAACAAATATTAATATAAACATAAAATAAGAAAAGAGGAAAATAAAATCATCTGCTTAAATCTTATAAAATCATGTGGTGAGGGAGCAGATAGACAATGGTTTGATTTTTAGTAGCAATAAACTCAAACCATTGTCTATTTTTTGATTCTCTCTAAATTACATGTAATGATTGATGAGGTAGACATATTGAATTGTATTTATCATAAGCTATACTATAGATATTTTTTGGATTATGAACTCAGGACAAATTCATTTGAGTGAATTAATATTACCCATAAGGCTTCAAATTATTCTGAGGTATCATGTATTGAGCAAAATAAAGCGTATGTGTGCATGCATGTGTGTATATGTTTGTATGTATATATATAAATATGCACATAGATATACAGATACACACATACATATACACACACATACACATACATTTATGTTCACATGCTTGTGGGTATACATATACACGTATGTATGTGTGTATATGTATAAGTGTGTGACAATGATACAATTAGAATAGTGTGTCTTGGGGTCTATCCCTCAGTCCTGTACAAAAGAGGATGAAATCAATGGGGGAAATATTAATGTGACCAAATTGCTAGAGAAATTAGAGTTAAAAAAACATTTGTGATATCCTAAATATGCGGTCAGCTAAATATTACAGACATTTCTTAATACCATATGGAATATTTACAAAAATAGCACCATGTATTATAAAAAATAAATCTAACAAGCTAAGAATAGTAAACACATCCTTAAAAGAAAGTAATGTTATAATAGCACCACGAACAAGAGATTTCTATACAAATGAAGATTTAAGGTTGAAATCATAAATGGTGACTGAATCAATCAAAGGGAAAAAAATCATGGAAACAATATTATATGAAAGAAAGTAATGATGAAATATCATGGCAAAATTTCCAGGATGGACCTAAAGTAGACTTGAAGGGGAAGATTATTTCCCTAAAAAAAGAGTAACAAATAAAAATAAAACAGTTAGCAAATTGAACATATACTTTAAATAAGAAACCTGATAAGCCAAACTAAAATACATTAAATAATATAAATGTTAGAAAAATAAATAAAATAGAAGATGAAGTGATAAAAATGGAAACTTCCTTCAAAGTATGGAAAAGATTAGAAATAAAACTTGAAAACACAATAAAAATGGAGGAATGACCTTTCACCCAGAGTTTTGTTTACTAGTCTTATTTGCTCCAGGAGACCTTGATAGGAAGAAAATCACTATACATAATAACATCAATTTTTTTTTGTGATGGCAAAAATTTGGAATCTAATTTAATATAAATTCCTTTGGAAATGGCTAAACAAAGCTTGACATATGAATTTAATTAAACATCAACATGTTAAAATTAATTATGAATATGGATGTGATATATACATATTCAGAAAAACGTGAAAAGATCTATATGAATTAATGCAGTGAAGTAGCAAGAGAAAAAGAAACAATACATAAAGTATCTCAAACCATGTAAAAGATCTGTAATAATAAAATAAAAATGACTGTTACAAAAAACAAGCATGGCTCCAAAGAACAAATTTGAGAAAATAATCTCTACTCATCTCTTGGAAGAAGTACCGTGACAAGGAAGGGTTTAAACATCTTTTCAGACTTGTTGTTATACAGTATGATTTATACTAAGTTTCATGTTCTTTCTTCCAGACCTCATTTTTTTTTACCTGACAAATATCATTTTTATGTGCAATAGTTTCCTGGGAGAGGAAAGGGTAGGGGTAAAGGGGGAAACTTTGGCGAGTTTTTAAATCAACATTATTGCATCTTTAAAATGAACAACCTTTACTTTAGCAGTGATAATAAAAGAAGTTTCTAAAAGCTTTTAAGTATTTATACATTTGTTTCATGAGGAGATGAATTTCTGTGATTTCTATAAATCAATGAATCACTGACAGTGAGAAGATCTTTGACTTCGGGTTGACTACATTTTATTAGGGTAATGATAGAACAATAGAATTAGAACTAGAGAGATCTTGTATGTAATTATGTCCAATACTATTTGTCTTAGATATGAAGAAATTGACACATTTTAGTCAAGGGTCAAAATGTAGTAAAAACCTGAGGCAAAATTGAAAACCGGGTTTTTCTGCCTCCAAGTTCCAAACTCTGTTCATTATACATAATATACACAAATAATTTTATACAAGACATATAACTACCTATTCATTGGTATAATTATATACAGAGATAGATATAGATATCCATAGATATATCTATATGTATACATATAGATATTTGTAGTATGATCACTGGCCAGACCCCAGTAAAACAATGTTAACAAAGAGACTAAACCAGGTTGAGGGGAATCCATAGGCCACAAACTCTTCAATAAGTTTAGGGATGCTTACCCCAACTAGCTAAAGACTTTCCCTATGAAAAGTGTAGATGAGAATTGCTTCCAATAGCTAGAATAGGCACTGTGGAGTAGTTAGGGCTTGGTCAGACATCACAGAGGACACGGTGATCCATTGCATCTTGGGTCATTGCCAGTCGTCCTGATTTTAGCCTTGCCATTAAACTTCAATGACTCTTGAAGGGAGAGTGAGGTTGACAACTTTGTGGAACTCTGCCTCACTTAAATGTAATTAATGCATAAACCAAGGTGTCATCCCATGATATCATTGCACCTCTTCAAAAATCACAGACAAAAACCACAATATAAATAGAGAGGTAGAGAGATAGGTAAGTAGATAGAGAGATGGACAGATGAATGGAAGGATTCGTGGATGCATGGGTGGTGCACGGATAGAAAGCAGATATATATATATATATATATATATATATATATATATATATATATATATATATATATATATATATAGTGAGAGAGAGAGAGAGAGAGAGAGAGAGAGAGAGAGAGAGAGAGAGAGATGGGTGCATGAATATATGAATGTGTGTGTGGGAAATTCACAGTAGTGGAAATGGGATACTAATAATTAGATAAATTAGAAATTCTTCATCAACAAAATTGCATCTTTGCTGAAACTTGAGGGTTTATAGGTTTTGCAGGAGGCAAAAGTGAGGAAAGAGATAATTTGAGGCATTCATGACAACCTAAATAAAAACGATAAGAAGGGACATGGAATGACCTGAACACGGATTAAAAGAAATCCAGTTTGACTAAAGCAAAGGTTCCCTGAACTTACTAAACGTATGCATCAGAGCCTCAGGTAAGCTTAAATGGTCCTTTATGATGAAATGGATATTCTTTATTTTCCTTTTTTAAATTTCTAATTTATTTATTTTTAGTTTTCAACATTCATTTCCAAAGATTTTGAGTTTCGAATTTTCTCCCCATCTCTCTCCTTTGCCTACCGCAAGAAAGCGTATATTCTAATTATTCCATCCCCCAATCGACCTCCCTTCTGTCACACCCCATCCTTCTCTTATCTCCATCCCCTCTTTTTTATTGGAAGATAAGATAGATTTCTGTAACTCATTGTCTGTATATCTTATTTCCCATTGGTATGTATAAACAATATTTAACGTTCATTTTTAAAGCTTGGACTTCCAACTTTTCTCCCTTCTTCCCTCCCTACCCATCCCCACTGAGAAGGCAAGCAATTCAATATGTGTTATACATGTGTAGTTATGCAAAATACTTCCATAAAAGATATGTTGTGAAGAACTAACTAAATTTCCTTCCATTCTCTCCTGCTCCCATTTATTTTATTTCCCCTTTTGACCATATTACTCCTCAAAATTATTAACTTCTAACTAAACCCTCCTCCCATTTGCTCTCCGTTCTATCATCACCTCCCCCTCCTGCTTCTCCTCTTCTCCCTTACTCTTCTGCAGTGTAAGATAGAATTTCACAGCAAATTAAGCATGCATATCATTCCG
Organism: Potorous gilbertii; assembly: GCA_028658325.1. Classification (NCBI taxonomy): domain Eukaryota; kingdom Metazoa; phylum Chordata; class Mammalia; order Diprotodontia; family Potoroidae; genus Potorous; species Potorous gilbertii. Next base: position 475,246,687 of record CM053769.1, on the reverse strand, counting down.
TCCTTAAGTCAAATATAATGAGAGTAAGATTCACTTTTCCCCCCTCACCTCCCCTCTCTTCCCTTCCATTGAAAAAGATTTTTCTTGCCTCTTTTATGAGAGAGATAATTTGGTTCATTCTATTTTTTTCCTTTGTTCTCCCAATATATTATACTCTCACTCATCAGATAACATCCCTTCCTATTCAACTCACCCTGTGTCCACTTTCTATATTTGTATGTTCATCCTTCATTGCCAAGGAAGACCATGCCATCAGACAAATGGTGACATGACTTGCATTTGACTTTGTTTTGAGTGAGGGAAGGCTGTGCATGTCACCAGTCTCACTTTTCCTCCAGAGCTATCTGAATTCAGTGACCACATAGTCATCAAGGTGACTGGAGATGACCCAGGATGAAGCAACTGGGGTTAAGTGACTTGCCCAAGGTCACACAGCTAGTGAGTGTCAAGGATCTGAGGTGAGATTTGAACTCAGGTCCTCCTGATTCCTGCAGTGCTGCTCTATCCACTCCACAACCTAGCTGCCCCTTCTATATGTATATAATTCTTCCAGCTACCCTAGTACTGAAAAAGTCTCAAGAGTTACATACAAGTATTATCTTTCCATGTAAGAAAGTAAACAGTTTAACTTTAGTAAGTCCTTTATGATTTTTCTTTCCTGTTTACTTTTTCATGCTTCTCTTGATTCTTTTGTTTGAAAGTCATATTTTCTACTTTCATCAAGAATGCCTGAAAGTCCTCTATTTCATTGAAGGACCATTTTCTTTTTCTTGACAAATTTTTGCTGGATAGAAGATTCTTGGTTTTAATCCTAGTTCCTTTGACTTCTGGAATATCATATTCCAAGCCCTTCGATTCCTTAATGTAGTAACTGATAGATTTTTTTTTATCCTGATTGTATTTCCACAACACTCAGATAGTTACTTTCTGGCTGCTTACAATGTTTTTCTTCTTCACCTGGAAGCTCTGGAATTTGGCTATAACATTCCTACGATTTTTCCCTTTGAGATTTCTTTCAGGAGGCAATCAGTGGATTATTTCAATATTTATTTTGTCCTCTGTTCTAGAACATAAATGCAGTTTTCCATAAAAATTTCTTGAAATATGATCCCTAGGCTCTTTTTTTGATCATGACTTTCAGATATTCCCATAATTTTTATATTGTCTCTCCTGCATCTATTTTCCAGATCACTTGTTTTTCCAATGAGATATTTCATGTTGTCTGATATTTTTTCATTCCTTTGGTTTTCTTTTAAATTTATTGATTTTTCATAAAGTCATTAGCTTCCATCTGCTCCATTCTAATCTTTAAGTAATTATTTTCTTCAGGGAAATTTTAGGCCTTCTTTTCCATCTGGAAAATTCTGCATCTATCTCTTTATTGGCTTTCTTTTGTCATTTGGGTTAGTCTATTTTTTACTGTGTTTTTTTCTTCAGTATTTTTTGGATCCGCTTTAGCAAAGTAGTTGACTCATTTTTCATAGTTTTCTTGCATTGCTCTCATTTCTCTTCCAATTTTTACTCTGCTTCTCTTACTTGATTTTCCAAATTCTTTTTTAGCTCTTCTATGAGACCAATCCAAATTTTTCTTTGAGGCTTTGGATAGAGGACCTTCGACTTCGCTGTCTTCTGTTTGCATGCTTTGGTCTTCCTTGTCTCCTTGTCAACAAAGCAGGATTCTATAGTCAGATTCTGTTTTTGTTTTTTGCTCATTTCTCCAGCCATTTACTGAACTTTTGATGTCTTTGCAAAGTTAGATATATGCTTCCAGTGGAGATGGGGTATATACTGTCAGCTGCTGGATTGCTCTCTTCCCGCCACAATTTGTGAACCTAGAGCTACAGAAATAGTTGCTGTCTCTGTGCCTGCTGCTGCTGTGGCTGCTGTGCGTTCCTCCATACCCTTCGCTCTCTGCTATCCTGGGACTGGGGCTGGACAACTCCACTAGACCACACTGCTCCCATAGGATTTTTCCACTGAACTTCCAATTTGTCCTCAGGGTTTTGTGATCCTGAAGTCTGGAAATTATCAGAAGTGTGAGACATTCAGTCCAACAAGGTCTGTTCAGATCCCTTCTGTGTACTTGCAGCTCACACTGGACTACATCCTACCCCACAGCGTGGTGCAATAGACACTTTATTGGGACCTTTCAGACTTTCTTGGGCTGGAGATTTGCTTCACTCCATCATTCTGTGGGTTCTGAAGCTTCAGAATTTGTTTAGAATCATTTATACAGGTATTTGGATGGGCTTGGAGGCAGTACACTAGAAAGTGCATGCTGTTATTCTGTCATCTTGGCTTGGCCCCCTAAGATGGATTTTCTTAAAATGATAAAGGTAGAAAAGCACATAACACTTCAAGGTCTGAAAAGTATACTACATATATTTTCTCATTTGAGCCTTACAATCACCTATGAGTTAGGCACTACAGAGTATTGTGATCTGCAATTTGCAGATTAGGAGCTGAGGCTTAGAAAAGCTCTGTGAATTACTGTGGTCACATGAGTACTAACAGTAAAAAATTCTATTTGAAACTATTCTCTTGATTCCAAATCCAATTTTTTTTTTTTGCTTCATAAAATATTGCTCGTATATATTGTTGCATATTCTCACAAGGAAAAGTCATAGATATGTAAAACACTGAATCAAACCCTTCCTTTGTCTCTCTTTTTAGGGCAAGAGAATGAAGTGATGCAATCAAACTCCATTTTATTGAGATCATCTCCCTTGGATACACTCTGGTTTCACATAAGTATTCACAAGATTCACTTTTAGGGAGAAAGAGTTACAACTTTCAATTCATAAGGAAAAATATGTACTCAGCTTCTAAGCAATGCTAAAATTTACATTAGAGCTTATCAATTCAGCATGCATTTTAATTAACATTAAAATTAAAATCTTGAAAGACTTAATATAAGTTAGAAAAATGAAACTGAATTTTATCCATAATTTCTCAGATACAAGAGAACAAAAGAAATTCCCATCTTCCATATTTGGGGGATTAGCTTCAATATCTTAAGACCAAAACACGCAAATGTCCCCCCAATACACACACACTCACACACACATACACATACACACAGAATGACTTAATTTAAAGTTGAATTTTTTCACTCTCATTCTTAATCTAAATTTATTTATTTATTTAACTTTATAAATTAATTTTAACAAAATTGTGGGTTCCAAATTTTTTCCCCATTTGCCCCATCCCCTCACACCAATACACCAAGCATTCTACTTTCCCCTATCACCAATCTGCCCTCTCTTCCATCATCCCTCCCTTTTCTTGTCCCCATCTTCTCTTTTGTCCTGTAGGACCAGATAACTTTCTATTCCCCATTACCTGTATTTCTTATTTCCTAGTAGCAAGAACAATACTCGACAGTTGTTCCTAAAACTTTGAGTTCCAACTCCCCTCGCCACCCATTCCCTTTGGGAAGTCAGGCAATTCAATATGGGCCATATCTGTGTAGTTTGGAAAATGACTTAAATAATAGTCGTGTTGTGTAAGATTAACTATATTTCCCTCCATCCTATCCTGCCCCGCATTATTTCTATTCTCTCTTGTGATCCTGTCCCTCCCCGAGTGTTGACTTCAAATTGCTCCCTCCTCCCATTGCCTTCCCTTCCCTCATCCCCCTCAACTTACTTATCTCCTTCGCCCCCACTTTCCTGTATTGTAAGATAGGTTGTCGAACCAAAATAAGTGTGTATTTTATTCCTTCCTTTGGCCGAATGTGATGAGAGTAAACTTAATGTTTTTTTCTTTTTTCTGCAGCTCTCCTCTTTTCCTCTCCAGTAAAAAGTCTTCTGCTTGCCTCTTGTATGAGAGATAACTTACCCCATTCCATTTCACCCTCTCTACTCCCACTACAACTCTCTCTCACCGTTTACCTTGATTTCTTTTAAGATATGAACCCATCCTATTCAATTCGCTCTGTGCTCTCTGTTTCTGTTTGTGGGTGTATGTGTGTATGTGTGTGTGCATGAATACGTGTACATGCGTGTGTATGTGTGTGTGTGTGTAATCTCAACAACTACCCAGGTGCTGAAAAGTTTCAAGAGTTGCAAATATTGTCTTTCCATGAAGAAATGTAAACAGTCCAACTTTGGTAAGTCCCTTATCACTTCTCTTTGCTGTTTAATTTTTCATGCTTCTCTTCATTCTTGTGTTTGAAATTCAAATTTTCTTTACAGTTCTTGCCTTTTTATCAAGAATGCTTGAAAGTCCTCTATTTCATTGAAAGACAATATTTTTCCCTGTAGTATTATACTCGGTTTTGCTGGGTAGGTGATTCTTAGTTTTAGTCCTAGTTCGTTTGACTTCTGGAATATCTTATTTCATGCCCTTCAGTCCCTTAATGTAGAAGCTGCTAGATCTTGTATTGTCCTGATTGTATTTTCACAATACTGGAATTGTTTCTTTCTTGCTGCTTGAAATATTTTCTCATTTACCTGGGAAATCTGGAATTTACCCACAGTGTTCCTAGGTGTTTCTCTTTTGGGATCTCTTTCAGGCTGTGATCGGTTGATTCCTTTAATACTTATTTTGCCCTCTGGTTCTAGAATATCAGGACAGTTTTCCTTGATTATTTCATGAAGGATAATGTCTAGACTCTTTTTTAGATCATGGCTTTCAGGTAGGCCCATAATTTTTAAATTGTCTCCCCTGGATCTATTTTCTAGGTCAGTTGTTTTTCCAACGAGATATTTCACATTATCTTCCATTTTTTCATTCTTTTGGTTTTGTTTTGTGATTTCTTGGTTTCTCAGAAAGTCATTACCTCCATCTTTTGCATTCTAATTTTGAGAGAACTATTCTCTTCAGTGATCTTTTGAACCTCTTTTTCCATTTGGCTAATTCTGCTTTTGAAAGCATTCTTCTCCTCATTGGCTTTTTGAACCTCTTTTGCCGATTGAGTTAGCCTATTTTTCAAGGGGCTATTTTCTTCAGCATTTTGGGGGGTCTCCTTTATCAAGGTATTGACCCGTTTTTCATGCTTTTCTTGCATCTCTCTCATTTCTCTTCCCAGTTTTTCCTCCACCTCTCTAACTTGATTTTCAAAATGCTTTTTGAGCTCTTCCATGGCCTAAGCCCATTGGATTTCTATTTCAGATGTTTGAGATAAAGAGGCCTTGACTCCTATGTCTTTACCTGATGGTAAGCATTCTTCCTCCTCCTCAGAAAGGATGTTAGGAAAATCTGTTCACCAAGAAAGTAACTTTCTCTGGCCTAATTCTTTTCCCCTTTTCTGGGCATTTTCCCAGCTAGTTACTTGACTTCTGAGATTCCTCTCCACCCCCGCCTAGATCTGCCCAGCTTTTGCTTGGGGTCTGAGATTCAAATGCTGTTCACCAGCTTCAATGCTTTCAGCGGTGGGCAGGGCTGCTATTCAGGGTAAGATTAAGTTAGGTTCTCAGGTGGGGGCAGGGCCACCTCCAACTCTCTTCCCTCAGGGGTTTTATGCAGAGACCTTGAGTAATGCACCCGAGGTCTTTCCTGCTCTGGGAGACTTTGGCCGCCCACTGTGTCTGCTACTGCTTCCCGAGGGCGTCTGAGTTGTGCAGACACCCCGCTCCCCTCCTGGCCTTCCCTGAAGTCTCTCTTACTGGCCTGTGCGTCTGTGGGTGGAGGGACCCCACGACCACCGGAGATTCCATCCCTGAAGCCTGCTCAGATGTGCTCCTCCTGGGGCTGTGCGGCCAAGGTAGGGTTTGGTTCCGTTCTGGTCCTCCGACCTTTGGTGAGTATTTTTCAGGTCTTTCTGGAACAGAAATCTCCTCCGCTCTGTTGTTCTGTGAATTCCACCACTCCAGAATTTGTTAGGAATCCTTCTTTACAGATATTTTATAGGCTGTGGTTTTGGAGCTAGCATAAGTGTGTCTTTCTACTCTGCCATCTTGACTCCTCCCCACCTACTTTTCAAGGTGTTATTCTCTTTATCCTTTTTTTGGTCTCCTTGAGCAAGGTATTGACCTGTTTTTTATGCTTTTCTTCTATCTCTCTCATTTCTCTTCCCAGTTTTTCCTCCACCTGTCTAACTTGATTTTCAAAATCCTTTTTGAGGTCCTCCATGGCCTGAACCCATTGGATATCTATTTCAGATGTTTGGGGTACGGATTGTTCTTCCTCATCAGAAAGGAAGGGCAGAAATATCTGTTTACCAAGAAAATAACCTTCTATGGTCTTATTTATTTTTTCCCTTTTCTGGGCGTTTTCCCAGCCAGTTACTTGATTTCTGAGTTTCCTCTCCACCTCCGCCAAGATCTGACCAGCTAGTGCTTGGGGTCTGATATACAAATGCTGCTCCCCAGCCTCAAGGCTTTCAGCAGTGGGGCCTGGCTACTATTCAATGTGAACTTAAGTTCTGGAGCTGAGGTTGGGGCGGGGCTGCCTCCCAGTCTCATTTTCCTCAGGGGATTTATGCGGAGACCTTTTGTAATGGACCCGAGGTCTTGCCTGCTCCAGGAGCCTCTGACCACCCCTCTCCCTCTGCCGCTGCCTTCCGAGGGTGCCTGAGTTATCGAGACACTTTGCTCTCCTCTCAGCAAGCCCACAAGTCTCTCTCATTGACCTGTGCACCTGTGGGTGGAGGTAGTTTGTCGGTCGCTGGAGATTCTGTCCCTGAAGCCTGCTCGGATCTGCTCCTCTACCTATCGCATGACCAGGAAAGTGTTGGACTCTGTTCCTGTCCATTGCACGACGGACATCTGGGTTCGGTTTTTCGGGGCTCTCTGGAACAAAAATCTCCTTGGATCCATTGCTTCGTGACTTCCACTGTTCCAGAATTTCTTGGGAGTTCGTTTTGCAGGAATCCTTGAACTATGCGTTCTGAGATAGCATATGTGAATCTTTCTACTCCACCATCTTGGCTCCTCGTAAAGTTTAATTTTTTAAAGAAAGAACAATTGACTTGGTTTGCTTTGTGCTTGACATTATATAAAAATAAAATGAGCCAATAGAAAATATAAAGATGGATCAGAAGATCATTTTAGATAAATAAAATAACATAGAGACAAGTAAGCCCAACCGTTTTATTTTGTAGGAAAACCTAAAGCCTGCAGGGGTAAATACACTTATCCAAGGACACTCAGGTAGCCAACTTCAGTAGGAGCTGGGGGGTGGGGGGGAGCGGTGTTGTGTCTAAGTTCTCTGACTCTAAATCCATTGCCACACCTTTCTACAACATTGCTTTCATTAGATGCTCACCACCTATTTAGCAAACAATTATTGAAGATGTGTCCAGTGGAAATTTACATAACAATGAGTTTTTTACCTTTTCTCAATAGTAGGATGTTCGGATATTGTCAATTCACAAAAAAACCTGAATTCTAGAATTTACCTTTCCTAAGGGCAGATGGAAACTGGCAAACCTAAGATTAGACTCAGGGGGAAAGGAGAAGTTGAATGCGTAATGAAGAATTAAATTACAAATCCAATTGCCAGTACTTTTACAGTCTGTGGTCTTAGGTATGATATTCAACAGATCCAGTACTCAATTATCCCATACCTATCATATAGGCACTGTACACATTTTTATGGTATCTCCCTGTCCCACAGACTTCTCCCCTTACGAGATGAATTTGTCCCTTTACTTTGATTTTGCAATTCATCTTAGTTTTATAAACTAAGACTTTAGAAAGTAACCTCAATATCTAATCATTCCAGTTCTAAAACTTTCAGCTCAAACTTCTACTCCTATGAGGATATCAACTTAATCACGTTGCATTATTTTTTTTCTCTTTGTTAACTGAGAATGTCCAGCTAAATGGACCAAAATCTTTTCTAGCATAGTAATCAGGATGCTATGAACCATCTATTTCACTGAGATATGTCAGAATCCATTTGACATTTAATACATTTATCAGATTCCTATAAAATGGAGTGGTAAGATTAGAAAACCTTTGAAATTCTTTAAAATTGAGGGGTGGAGTCAAGATGGTGGAGTAGAAGGAAGGACCTGTAGAAGCTCCCCCCTCCATAGCCCAAAAAGTATCTATAAATATGACTCTGAACAAATTCTAGAGCAGAATAAGCCAAAAAACGACAGAGTGAAAAGGATTTCCAGTTCAAGACAGTGTGGAAGGCTGACAGGAAAGGTCTATCACACCGGTCTTAGAGTGGAGCACAGTCCAGCCTAGACCATGCCACACAGCGGGGACAGGACCAGAGCAGACTTCAGAGCACAGCTCACAGCAGTACTTCCAAGATTGCTCAACCCACAAACTCCAAAGAGAGGTTCAAAGGTCAGTGAGAAAGCTCTTTCACTTGGGTGACAAGGGAAGGTGGTCTGGCCATGCCAGCAGCAGCGACTGCAACAGCTGTGTCCATGTTTGGAGCCCTGGCTTAAAAAACCTGTGGACATTGAGTAGCTGATCTAGATCTCAGTCCTGAGTGGTGCTCTTGGGTTGAGGAAGAGCACTGGCTGGTGGAGTTAGTGGAGACTCTGAACAGGGAATTCTACTAGCAGAACCTGGGCAGAAGAGTACTTGTGGTTTTTCCAGACCAGAGCACAGGCCAGAAGAGGAGAAAACTCCTCTGCCTTGATTGTGCCACCTTGGAGAAACTGAGAACTGAGCTCCCAATAGTATACCCGCTTGAAAAAGGACTTAAAATTCAAGTAACTGACTGGGAAAATTCCCCAAAAAAGGAAAAAAAATAAGACTATAGAAGGCTATTCTTGATGAATAGGGTATTTTATTCCATCCATTCAGATGAGGAAGAACAAGAATGCACACCAGTAGAGGAAGATCTAAACATGAAGGTTTCTGCCTCCAAAATTTTCAAAATAAATATGCAATGGTCTCAGGCCATGGAAGAGCTCAAAAATGATTTTGATAATGAAGTAAGAGAGGTGGAGAAAAAATTGAGAAGAGAAATGAGGGCAATGCAAGAAAATAATGAAAAGGGAGTCAACAGTTTGCTAAAAGAGACCCAAAACTAAAATGACACCTTTACAAATAGGCTAGTTTAGGAGGTGGAGCCAAGTTGATGGAGTGAGAGCAACTACTCAATGAAGTTCTAGACAAACCCCTTCAGATACCTGTAAAAAGAGAATCTGACCAAATTTTAGAGGGCAGAATCCAGGAGGAGACAGCCTGTAGCAGATTCACAGCCCAGTAAGGTCAACAGAAAGTTTCTGATCCTTGAGATTGGAGGACCACACTGCACACACTGCACAAGTACATTCTCGCTGCAGCAGGGCCAAGTAGGAAGTACCAGGAGGTCTGAAGCAGAGATTGCACTGTGGAATCTTGGGCATATAAGCCTAGAATGGGACCCCAGCAGAATTGAGGAAGTGAGAGTGCGGGGCCTGTGGTATCTGCAGCAGGTGGACTTGAGACTTTCAGCTTATCGTTTAAATGTCTATAAGTCACCTATATGAACTTCCGGAAGTCAAAATGGCAGAGTGGTCAGTAAATGCTCTCTCTCCCTCTCCTTGTTGACCTTGAATGAATAATAAAATATTTCCCCAGAAAAATCCTAGAACACTGGGATCAACAGAAGAGGAAAAGAGACTCTTAGCATGTGAGGCTAGGAAAATCACTAAGGAGGATCCCTCTTGCTGTGACTGGAGAAGATCAGTAAAGGACCACAGCAGTCATAGACAGTCTCACCTCAGCAAAATGGGAGGAGACGAAGAGCCCCAGGGGTGTGTAGCCCCCAACTACCAACACCAGGATCATAGACATGACTCAGGCCCCAAGGGGAAAAGGGAAAACACTAGGGCAGCCAAGATCACGAACTACTGACTTTTCCTATGCTTTAACTAAGTAGAGGAGAACTCCCATGGTCAGACCTCCCCTCCCCCACAGTTAACAAGCTATCTCAAGGGTAAATCTAGGGAAACACAAAAAGACTTCACTTGGCATCTACTTTCTCACACTAGTCATCTGAGTATGAGGTAAGTTGCAGCACTTTAGTTTTTAGCTGAAATACTCAGAGACCAAAATAGACAAAGCCTCATCATCATGAGTAAGAAGCAAAGCAGGAGAGGGCAGAGACAAGATGGCACAGTAGAAAGACGTACATAAACTAACTCTTGCCCCACAGCCTATAAAATACCTGAAAAGAAAGACTATCAACAAATTGTAGAGTAGCAGAAGCCACAGAACAACAGAGTGGAGGAAATTTCCAGCCCAGGGTGACCTGAAAGGCCAACGGGAAAGGTTTGTTGCACCTGATGATTAGCAGAGCCCAGCCCAGCCTTGGCAGCATGGCACAGCACTGGGAGGAGGACAAGAGCAGGTCTTGGTGGTGAAATTCCCAGCAGTAATAGCAGTTGTGGCAGAACCCTCAACTTACAGTTGACAAAAGTCAGTGAGAGGGGTTTTCTCAGCTGGCTCAGAAGGAAACAGGGTCTTTCCGTAGCTTCAGCCTAAGGTGGTCGCAGCAGAGGCCTTTTCGGGCAGAAGCAACTCCCACAGCAGCCTGAATCCACTATTTGATCGTAAAACACCCAGGGAAGTTGAGCAGATGATCCTTACCTCAGCCCTGTGTGGAGGGCTGTCCACACCTGATGTTCCTGGAGGAATTGAGCAGCTGATCCGAATCTCAGCCCCAGTGTTGTCTTGGTGGAACTGGAGGCCAAATGGTTTTGGAGATGAAACCCTACTACCCACAGATTCTGGGTATAACAGTTTCTTGTTGCTCCCAGACCAGTGTTCATGCTTGATTTTGCCACCTTGTTGGAACTGAGATCTTAGGGATCCCCAGAAGATAATCTACTCCTGACAAAGAACTCAAAAGTCAACTAATTTGGGAAAATGTCCAAAAAGGGAAAAACATTAAGACCATAGAAGGCTACTTTCTTAGTGAACAGATATTCTTTTTCTACACTTTCAGATGCGGAAGAACAAAATTTACCATGAGGAAAAGACATAAAAGTCTAAGCTTCTGTATACCAAACGTGCAAAATAAATACTTAAAGGTCTCAGGCCATGGAACAGCTCAAAAAGGATTTGAGGAAATGAGAGAGATGCAAGAAAATCATGAAAAGCAAGCCAACAGCTTGCTAAAGGAGACCTAAAATATGCTGAAGAAAATAATACCTTTAAAAATAGGCTAACCCAACTGGTGAAAGAGGTTCAAGACACAAATGAGGAGAAGAATGTTTAAAAAAATCAGCAATAACTGAAGATGGCGGAGTAGAGAGACTCACATATGCTAGCTCCGAACCTACAGCCTATGGATTTTCTCTAAAAAGAACTCCCAACAAATTCTGGAACAGTCGAAGCCACGCAAAAACACAGTCAAGGAGATTTCGGTTCAAGAGCGCCCTGAAAAACCGACAACAAATGTCCATCGCGCACCTGACGGGGGTGGAGCCCTGCCCTGCCCTGGCCAAGGCACTGAGAGGAGCAGATACGAACAGGCTTCAAGGACGGAATCTCCAGTGGCCACGAAGGTCCCTCCACCCACAGACTCACAGGTCAGTGAGAGAGACGGGATGAGAGGGGAGCAAGGTGTCTCTGGGACTCAGGCCCCCTCAGAAGGCAACAGCAGACAGAGTGACTGAGGCAGCGGCAGTGGCAGCAGGCGAACAGAGGCTCCCAGAGCAGGCAGGAGCTTGGCAGGAGCTTCATTAAAAAAGGTCACTGCATAAAAACCCTGAGGGAACTTAGCCTGGGAGGCGGCCCTGCCTCGACCTGAGCACCAGAAATTAACTCCCTTTCAATAGCAGCAAGGCCTGCTGCCAAAAGCCCTGAGGCTGAGGAGTAGATTTTGAATCTCAGACCCGAAGCACTCTCTGGACGGACCTAGGCCAGGGGTGGAGAGGACTCTGAGAAGTCAAGTAAATGTCTGGGAAAATGACCAGAAAGGGGAAAAAAAATAAGACCATAGAAGGGTATTTTCTTGGGGAGCAGATGATTGTGCCATTCTTCCCTGATGAGGAAGAACAATGCTTACCATCCGGGAAAGACATAGGAGTCAAGGTCTCTGTATCCCAAAGATCTGAAATAGACATCCAATGGGCTCAGGCCATGGAAGAGCTCAAAAAAGATTTTGAAAATCAAGTTAGACAGGTGGAGGGAAAACTGGGAAGAGAAATGAGAGGCAAGAAAAGCATGAAAAACGGGTCAATACCTTGGTAAAGGAGACACAAAGAATATTGAAGAAAATAACACTTTGAAAAATAGGCTAACTCAATTGGCAAAAGAGGTTCAAAAAGCCAATGAGGAGAAGAATGCTTTCAAAAGCAGAATTAGCCAAGTGGAAAAAGAGGTGCAAAAGTTCACTGAAGAAAATAGTTCTCTCAAAAGTAGAATGGAAAAGATGGAGGCAAATGACGTTTTTATTTTTTTAAATAAATTTATTTAAGTTTTTACATTCATTTTCACAAGAATTTGGGTTCCAAAAGTTTCTCCCCATTTGTCCCCTCCCACTCCCCGATACACTGGACATTCTAATTAACCATATAACCAATCTGCCCTCTCTTCTATCATCCCTCCCTTCTCTTACCCCATCTTCTCTTTTGTCCTGTAGGGCCAGATAACTTTCTATTCCCCATTACCTGTCTGACTTGATTTTCAAAATCCTTTTTGAGATCCTCCAAGGCCTGAGCCCATGGGGTATCTATTTTAGATATTTGGGATACAGAGGCTTTGATTCCTATGTCTTTACCTGATGGTAAGCAGATCTCTTCGTCGTCGTCAGAGAGGAATTGCGGAGTCATCTTCTCAAGAAAATAACCTTCTATTTTCTTAGTTTTTTCCCTTTTCTTTGCATTTTCCCACCCAGTTACTTGACTTCTGAGAGTCCTCTACACCCCCTGACCTAGATCCGCCCAGCTAGTGCTTGGGGTCTAAGATTCAAATGCTCCCTGCCAGTTACTTGACTTATGAGAGTCCTCTCCCCCCCAGCCTAGTTCCGCCCATCTAGTGCTTGGGGTCTGACATTCAAATGCTGCTCCTCAGCCTCAGAGCTTTTGGCGGCAGACCTGACTGCTCTTCAATGGGAGCTTATCTGCTAGTGCTCAGGTGGGGGCAGGGCTGCCTCCCAGGCCCAGTTCCCTCAGGGCTTTATGCAGAGAACTTTTGTAATGGAGCTGCTACCGAGCCCCTGCCTGCTCTTGGGGAGTCTCTGGCCGAGCTGCTTCTGCCTTTGCCTCGGCCACCGCCTCCCGAGGGGGTCCGACTCCCAGAGATACCCTTTCCCCTCTCAGCCTGTCTCTCTCACTGACCTGTGTGTCCGTGGGTGGAGGGACCTTCGCAGCTGCTGGAAATTCTGATCCCTGAAGCCTGCTTGGGTCTGCTAACTCCTCTCAGTGGCCAGGGCAGGGGGCAGGGAGGGCTCTGCAGGACAGGGCCCCGCTTCCTTCTGGGGTACCTTTGCGTTCAGTTTTTCAGGGCTCTCTGCAACAGAAATCTCCTTCACTGTTGCTGCGTGGCTTCCACTCTTGCAGAATTTGTCAGGAGTTCTTTTTACAGGAAATCTATGGGCTTTGGATTCGGAGCTAGTAAAAGTGAATCTTTCTACTCCGCCATCTTGGCTCCGCCCCCTAATGACTTTCTATGAAACCAAGAAATCACAAAACAAAACCTAAAGAATGAAAAAATGGAAGAGAATGTGAAATATCTCATTGGAAAAACAACTGATATGGAAAATAGATGCAGGAGAGACAACATAAAAATTTTGGGATTACTTGAAGGCCATGATTAAAAAAAGAGCCTAGACATCATCCTTCATGAAATTATCAAGGAAAACTGCCCTGATATTCTAGAGTCAGAATTCAAAATAAGTATTCAAGGAATCCACCGATCACTGCCTGAAAGAGATCCAAAAAGAGAAATTCTTAAGAACATTGTGGCCAAATTCCAGAGTTCCCAGGTCAAGGAAAAAATATTGCAAGCAGGTAGAAAGAAACAATTCCTGTACTGTGGAAATACAATCAGGATAACACAAAATCTAGCAGCTTCTACATTAAGGGATCAAAGGGCATGGAATAGGATATTCCAGAATTCAAAGGACCTAGGTCTAAAACCAAGAATCGCTTACCCATCAAAACTGAGTATAATGATTCAGGGAAAAATATGGTCTTTCATTGAAATTGAGGACTTTCATGCATTCTTGATGAAAAGACCAGAGCTGAAAAGAAAATTTGACTTTCAAACAGAAGAATTAGAAGCATGAAAAAGTAAAAAGCAAGGAGATGTCACAAGGGACTTAGCAAAGCTGAACTATATGGAAAGACAATATTTGTAAACTCCTGAAATTTTTCAGTGTATGGGTAGTTGGTGGGTTTGCGCACACTCATAGACACATGAACACACACACAGAGACAGAGAGCCTAAGGTGAATTGAATAGGATAGGATCATGTCTTAGAAGAAATCAAGGTAAACGTTGAGAGAGAAATGTAGTGGGAGGAGAGAGGTTGAAATGGATTGGGGTAAATTATCTCTCCTAGAAGAGGCAAGCAGGAGACTTTTTAGTGGAGGGAAAAAGAAGTGAGCTGAGAAAAAAACCATGAAGTTTACCCTCATCACATTCGACTAAAGGAAGGAATAAAATGCACTCTCACTTTGGTATGAAAACCTATCTTACAATACAGGAAAGTGGGGGAGAAGGAGATAAACAGCGTAGGGGTGATGATGGAAGGGAGGGTAATGAGAGGAGGGAGCAATTTGAAGTCAACACTTGGGGAGGGACAGGATCAAAAGAGAGAAGTGCAACATTGGGGGACAGGATGGAATGGAGGGAAATATAGTTAATCTTACACAACACGACTGTTATGGAAGTCACTTGCAAAACTACACAGATATGGCCTATATTGAATTGCCTGCCTTCCCAACGCGATTGGTTTGGAAGGGATGGATGGGGACAAGTTGGAACTCCAAGTTTTAGGAACAACTGTTGAGTATTGTTCTTGCTACGAGGAAATAAGAAATACAGGTAATGGGGAGTAGAAAGTTATCTGGCCCTACAGGACAAAGGAGAAGATGGGGACAAGGGAAGGGAGGGATGATAGAAGAGAGGGAAGATTGGTGATAAGGGAAATTAGAATGCTCAGTGTACTGGGGTGGGGGAGGGGACAAATGGTGAGAAAATTTTGGAATCCCAAATATTTTGAAAATTTATGTAAAAAGTTAAATAAATAAATTTATATTTAACAAAAAGAAGCGAGGAGGGGAGTAGAATAAGGAAAACGAGTGGAAGAGAGGAAAATATTCGACATATTTATTTAATATATTGATAAATTATTGCATGTTATTGTAATATGTAAAAACAAATTTTATATTTACTTTGTTTTTAATTTTGAGGTCTAAATTCTCTCTCTTTCTTTTCTCCCTGTCACATTTAGAAGAGAAATTAATTTATTTTAGGCTATACATGGTGAGACATGTAAAATGTAATTACATGTTAGTCATGTTTTGGTAAACAGACCAAAAAAAAGAAAATTAAAACTAGTATACTTCACTCTGTATCTGTGATAGTTCTTTCACTAGAGGTAGATAGCATTTTTCTATCGGAGCTCTTTGGAATTGTTTTAGATCATCATGCTGCTTGCAATAATTATGCCATTCACAGCTGATCAACGTATACTAAAGTTATTATTGTGTATATGCTTTAGTGGTTCTGCTAATTTTATTCTGAAGTATTTCAGGTAAGGCTTACCAGATTCTTTTCTGAGAACATCTTGATCATCATTTCCCAGAGTACAATCTCACAAACACATACAAGAAATTGTGCATTCACTACCCAAATGATGTACATCCTCTCAATTTCAAGTTCTTTGTCACCACTAAAGAGCTGCGATAAATATTTTTGTACACATAAACCCCTTTCTTTCTTAAAATTTCTTTTAACCTCTTTGGGATACAGACTCTGTAAGGGTTGGACTGAGTCAAATGGTATCTATAGTTCTATACCTTTTTCAGAGTAGTTCCAAATTGTTTTCCAGGATGGTTGGATGAGCACACAACTCCACCAATAGTACATTAGTGTCCACATTTTCCCACATCCCTCCCAACATTTGTTATTTTCCTTTTGGTTCACATTAAGCAATTTAATAGATAAGGGTGACCTTCAGATACATTTTCATTTGCATTTCTCTAATCAGTAATGCAATGTTAATATAATGTTAATGAGGGTTAAAAATCTTCAACACCAATTAAAAGGCTTCAGGCAAAACCCAGTGAGAGAAACTTGATTAGATGATGCTGGTTTTCTAGGAAGGCCCACATCTTTTGTTAATTGTTAGTGAGGCACTGAATCACATGGGATGAGATGACTTCCAGTTCTGAAAAGTGTATATATACTTAGAGGTAAGGTTTTGCTTTGAGGTTTCCTTTTTTGAACAAGGTTCATGTGCCAGATGAGACTCCGGATAGCCATTAAGAAACCCATCCAGAAGCAGAGTCAAGATGGCAGAGTAGAAGGACAAACCTGTAGAAGCTTCCCTCTATAGCCCATAAAATTCCTGTACAAAATGACTCTAAACAACTTCTAGAGCAGCAGAAGCCACAAAAGGGTCAGATTGAAAGAGATTTCCAGCCCAAGACAGACTGGAAGACTGATAGGAATTGTCTATCACACCAAGCACAGAGCAGAGCACAGTCTGGCCTTGGCCACCCATGAGACAGGGGCAAGATCAGAGTTGGCTTCAGGACGCTAAATCCCAGGTACCAGCTGTGGTTCCCAGATTTCTCAATCCCCAAATGCCAAAAAGAGCTTCAAAGGTCAGTGAGAAAGCACATTTACCTGGTGAGTAGGGAATACTGTCTGGCCCCAGCTGTCCCAGGGCGGCAACTGTGGCTTCTGCACAATGTCCATTTTTGGAGCCCTTTGCCTAAAGTCCTTGGGAGAATCTTACAGTTGATCTGAATCACATCACTGAATGGTGGCCCTGGAGTGAGAAGGAGGCACTTCTGAAAATCGAATTCTACTCGCAGATCCTGGGGATAAAAGTTTTTGGTTGCTCCCAGATCAGTGGGAACGTCAAGAGAGAAGTAAACACTACCTCATTGATTGTGGCACTTTGGAGAAACTGAGAACTTACAGGTTCCTAGGGTATACCCTGCTCTTGATAAAGGATGCAAAAGTCAAGTAACTGGCATGGAAAATCCCCCAAAAGGGAAAAAAAATAAGACTACAGAAGGTTACCTTCTTGGTGAACAAGTATTTTCTTCCATTCTCTCTGATGAGGAAAAACAATGTGTACCATTAGAGGAAGACATGATACAAGGTTTTGCCTCCGAAACCTTCGAGATAATGGTTTCAGACTATGAAAGAGCTCAAAAAGTTTCAAAAATCAAGTAAGAGAGGTGGAGGAAAAAATCGGAAGGGAAATGAGAGTGATGCAAGAAAACCATGAAAATTGAGTCAATATGTCATTGGAAAAACAACTGACCTAGAAAATAGGTCTAGGGGAGACAATTTAAACATTATGGGACAACTTGAAAGCCACGATAAAAAAAAAAAGCCTAGACATCATATTTTAGGAAATTATCAAGGAAAATTGACTTGACATTCTAGAACTAGAGAGTAAAATAAATATTGAAAGAATCCGCTGATCACCTCCTGGAAGATATCCGAAAAGACAAACTCCTAGACATATTCCAGAGTTCTCAGGTCAAGGAGAAAATATTGCAAGTGGCTAGAAAGAAACAATTTGAGGAATGTGGAAATACGATTAGAATAATAAAAGATCTAGCGGGTACTACATTAAAGAATTAAAGGGCTTGGAATATGATATTCCCGAAGTAAAATGAATTCGGATTAAAACCAAAAATTAACTACTCAGAAAAACTGAGTATAATATTCAGGGGGGAAAATGATCTTTCAGTGAAATGGAGGACTTTTAAGGATTCTTGATGAAAAGACCAGAGTTGGATAGAAAATTAGACTTTCAAACACAAGAGTCAAAAGAAGCATGAAAAAGTAAACAGGAAAGAGAAATTCTAAGGGATTTACTAAAGTTCAACTGTTTGCATTCCTACATGGAAAGATAATGTTTGTAACTCTTGAAACTTTTCTCAGTATTTGAGTAGTTGGGTAGTTGTGTGTGTTGTATACACACACACACATACATGTATATATACACACATATCTTAATATGCACACACACACACACACATAGGCAGAAGGTACAGGATGAATTGAATAGGAAGAGATTATATCTAAAAATAAAATTAAGGAATGAGAGAGGAATATATTGGGAGAAGAAAGGGAAAAATGGAATGGGTTAATCTGTCATAAAAAAGTCAAAGAAAAGCTTTTTTAATGGAGGGGAAACGGGGGAGGTAAGAGGGAAAAAGTGAAGCTTACTTTCATCTCATTTGACTTAGGGAGGAAATAACTTTCACACTCAATTTAGTTGAAATCTATCTTATACTACAGGAAAGTATGGGAAAAATGGATAAGTGGGGTTATGGGTATGACAGATGGGAGGGCAAATAAGAGGAGATAGTAATTAGAAGTAAACAGTTTTGGGGAAGACAAGGTCAAAAGAGAAAATAGAGTAAATACGTGTCAGGACAGGATGGAGGGAAATATATTTAGTCTTACATAACATAACTGTTTTGGAGGTCTTTTGCAAAGCTACACATATACAGCCCATATTGAATTGCTTACCTTCTCAGTGGGGATGGGTAGGGAGGGAGGAAGAGAGAAAAGTTGGAACTCAAAGTACTAAGAATGAATGTTGAGAACTGTTTTGCTTGCAACTGGGAAATAAGAAATATAGGTAATGGAGTATAGAAATCTATCTTGCCCTAAAAGGAAAGAGAGAAGATGAGGATAAGGTAAGGAAGGGGTGTAATAGATGGAAGGACAGAATGGGGGAAGGGGTAATCTGAATCCTCAGTGTTTTGAGGTGGGTGGAGAGGGGAGATGGGGAGAAAATTTGGAACTCAGAATTTTGTGGAAATGAATGTTGAAAACTAAAGATAAATAAACATAAAAAAGAAGGCCCTCCTGCTTTGAAAACCCAGGTGTCAGTGATTCTCTCTCTAGTAGCTATGTATGTATGTAATGGTCAGACATTTGGATCTGTCTATTGATCCGTGGTGTGTGTATTGATTCTGGTCAGAAAGTTAAAATCCCTCTTTTTTCGTTTTTATTTCTCTGTTTGTGTTTTCTCTGTTGGTATATGTGAATAAAGAAAATGGCTGACCCTCAAAAGTTGCTTTCCTTTTAGAAAAAGCAGATCTAAGAACCTTTGCTAGCAGGCCATCCCAGATATATCAGGTTGCTTGCTGCTACAAGTAGTGATTTAGATAATTTTCCATACGACTATACACACACACACACACACACACACACACACACACACACACACACACACATTCAACATCCATAATCAATATCAACTATCTAAGTAAAGTCCTTTTTTCAAAATATCACACAATCTGTCTCTGGGTCACAATAAGAGCAACCTCCTTAACCAATGCCAAGTGTCAAAGCAACATCCTCTTTCATCTTGACTCAAGGTTGACATCCAAGCCCCATGGCCCTTTCTCTATGAGCTGACCACTCCTGACTCTTGCCTAGATTCGCATGTAGGCAGCTCTCTGCTCCTGCTCCATGTCTCATGTCAGGGGAAGAGTGCTCCACTCTACAGTTTCTTCTTCTGGAAAAACAAAGCTCATCAGGAAAACAACAATACTGACACACGGCACCAGCATCTTCATCTCGACTCTCCTCCAAAGTCCAGAGGCTTTGTGATAACAACTCAGTACACTTTCATAGATATCAAAAGGGGCTTAGCCTCTTGGACACATTTCTCCCCTACAGCTCTTTTCACTTTCAATGTTTGAGCCTCCTTCACCCAGTCTTTGCCATCAGAGGACTCCTCTCTCAGCCAAAGGTCTTCTCCCTGCTCAAAGTTCTTCTCTCTGCTCTCAGCTCTCTTCTTCTCAACACTGACTTACCCCTTCAATGATGACTCTCTTCATGTCTGCTTTCTCAACACCAGTTCTCTCTTTATATACAGTTCTACTCAGTATGCAATTAGCTAGAGCTCACATAAACATTTCTGAGTGGTTAAAATTCATTCCAGGATTCTAGACCTGATATCCATTCTACTGCACCCTCTAAGTCATGAGTGTTGATTGATCTAGGACCAAAATAGAGTTTAATATTATTAGAAAAATCAAATAATTTGGGCTCCTGTGGTGTCTGTGTATCTCTAATTCTTCTTTACTTTCCCCCTGCTTGAAATGCATTCCCATTTGTTCTTGACATATTTGTTTCCACAAGGTTTATTCCAAGAAAAGGTTTTCACCACAGGACATGATATAAAGCTCCAACAGATAAGTATTAATTTTTCTAAAGCAGATAGCTCTAAAAGCAGTATGACTTCCCCCCTCCCCCCTGTTCCCAAATCTAACAAATCTAAAATAACTTCATTACATTTTCTTTGTTGGCATTTTTACTGGAAGAAACTTAATGGAATCTCATCATGGATTTGAGAGCAATCTTCCCTTCATGATCTGGAGTCCTAATTATTCGATATTTTAATTTGAAATAATTATTTTTTAATATTTATCTCCTCAATAATTGCATTTCTATAAGCATTTCCCATGCGATTTAATCAAGCAATTCCATATTGTCATACGATTGTAAATTATATAATAATGATAATAATATAATAATCCAATTATTATTATAAAATATAGCAATAATTACAATAACAATAAAATTTTAAAGAGTGCTTTAACATTTGTAAAGTAATTCACATATGTTATCTCATTTGATCCTCAAAATGATACCGGGAATTTTATGTGATTATTATTTTTACTTTGAAACTTAGAAACTGAGAATATAAGATGGTAATTGACATATCTAGTAGGACCTTATTTGTAAGTATCTGAGGCCAGATTTGAGCATAGGCTATATTTACTGAAATAAAACACTATATCCATTAAGACATTCCTCTCCCCTATACAGTTTAATAGGCCTGAAAATTTGCTAAGTTTTTTTTCCAGCCATTTCCTTTGTTGAGAAAATGAGAAAAAATGAGAAAATCTGTAAAATATGATGAAATAAATTCATTTGGCAATTAAAAATTTAAAAAAAATCCACCATACTTTACACATTTTCATACCTTCTACATTTACTCAAGATCTTACTACTTACAGGGCTTGATGCAAGTAATCTTGTGCAGAAAATAAGACCATTAATCTTCAGAAAGGCATGAAAACATGTTACTTCCTTCTCAAATAAAGGGGTCATGTCTTGAATTATAGCCTTCTAGGAAAACACAATCAGTGTCCATTTATGCCCAATACCCGAAGAAATTCCATCAAATTAAGTCAATTAAACAAGGATTTATTTAAGTGATTATTATGTGTCAGGCACAATGTTATATAACAGGGATAGAAATCAAGACAGAAACATGTTCTGCTCTCAATGAGCTCACAGTTTAATGGCAGAGAAAACATGCAAATAACTATGTCCAAAGAAATTACAGAGATCAATGCAGATGTATTTCTGTCAAAAGGGAACTAATAGGAATAGCATATTTTAGAGACATTCTAACATTTTCACGAAATATCTGAAGGAAGTCAGGGAAACCGTGAAGCAGAACTGAAGACTGAAACAATTATGTGCATGTGTGAAAAGTATGGAGATGAGTGTTTTGTGAGGAATATAAAGATCAGTGTCATTGAATTACAAAATATATGAAACGTAATAAGGCATAAAAAAGATTAGTTAATTTATGAGAGGGCCAGATTATAGATGTATTTGAAAGCCAAAAAAGGAATTTTATATTTGATGCTGGAGATAAGATTGGAGTTTATGAAATTGTTGTTCAGTCATTTCAGTCATGTATAACTCTCCATGACCCTATTTGAGGTCTGCTTGACAAATATACCGGAGTGATTTGCCATGTCCTTCAGCAGCTCATTTTACAGATGAGGAAACTGAGAAAAATAAGTTACATGATTTTTCCAGGATCATACAGAGCTAGTATCTGAGGCCAAATTTGAAGTCAGGCCTTCTTGACTAAAGGTCTAGCATTATATCCACTGTACCACCTGCCCTTATCAAATACGGGGTAGATAAGATGAAATTGTGTCTTGCAAAGATTAATTTGACAGCTGATTGGAGCAGGTGTTGTACTGGAGAGAGATTTGAAGAAGGGATACCAACAATAAGGTATTAAATAATCCAGATGTGAGTTGGTGAAGACTTACAAAAAACTGGCATGGGTTGGTGCCATCTGATCAACAATGTCAGAAGAGAGAAAGAGGCACATGTGAGAGATCTTACAAAAATAAGCCCAGACAACAGATGTAGTGGCTTGAGAATGAGAGAATGAGAAGTAGTGGGTGACACCTAGATTATGAGTTGATATGATTGGCAATAGTGATGTCATTAACAAGAAAGTTAAAAACACTAGACTTTGAAAGCAAAGATTGTGAGCTCAGTTTTGGACATGTTAAGTTTAAGATATTTATGGGATACCTAATTGTAGTTTCCAATATTCAGCGGCATATGTGAGACCAGAAACCGAAAGAGAGGACAGACTATAAATAGATCTAAAAATTGTGATCATCAAATTCTTGGAAGCTAATGAAACCACCAAGTAAAATAACAAAGAGGAAATAGAGAAGAGTGTTGAAAGGAAAACTACTAGTAGGGGATTTACTCGGAGTAATGAGGAAAAGTCAGGACAAAGAGAATCAAAGAATGGTAATTGATGAGAAATCACTGGATATCAACAATGCCTTTAAGGTGGGGCCAGCTTTGATTTGTAAATTTCATAATGAGATAAAGAAAATGCAGGGAGGTAATATCAGTAAAAGAGGTTAGGTTCTGACATCTCAGTTCTTACCCAAGGAAGTAAGTAGGTGATAATTTCTTTTTTTTTTTAAATAAATTTATTTAACTTTTTACATTGATTTTCACAAGATTTTGGGTTCCAAAATTTTCTCCCCATTTGTCCCCTCCCCCTCCCCAATACACTGGACATTCTAATTACCCATATCAACAATCTGCCCTCTCTT
>CM053769.1:475195090-475215982 GCA_028658325.1 Potorous gilbertii | reverse complement strand
TCCCTTAAGGTCAAAGCTGCTATATCTTGTGTTATCTTGATTGTATTTCCACAATACTGGAATTGTTTCTTTCTAGCTGCTTGCAATATTTTTTCCTTGACCTGGGAACTCTGGAATTTGGCCACAATATTCCTAGGAGTTTCTCTTTTTGGATCTCTTTCAGGCGGTGATTGGTGGATTCCTTGAATCCTTATTTTGCCCTCTGGTTCTAGAATATGAGGGCAATTTTCCTTGACAATTTCATGAAGGATGATGTTTAGGCTCTTTTTTTGATCATGGTTTTCAGGTAGCCCCCAAATTTTTAAATTGTCTCAGCTGGATCTCTTTTCCAGGCCAGTTGTTTTTCAAATGAGATATTTCACATTCTCTTCCATTTTGTCTTTCTTTTGGTTTTGTTTTGTGATTTCTTGGTTTCTCAGAAAGTCATTAGCCTCAGTCTGTTCCATTCTAATTTTGAGAGAACTACTTTCTTCAGTGAGCTTTTGCACCTCTTTTTCCACTTGGCTAATTTTGCTTTTGGAAGCATTCTTCTCCTCATTGGCTTTTTGAACGTCTTTTGACAATTGAGTTAGCCTATTTTTCAAGGTGTTATTTTCTTCAGCTTTTTTTTGTGTGTCCTTTATTAAGGTATTGACCCGTTTTTCATGCTTTTCTTGCATCTCTCTCATTTCTTTTCCCAGTTTTTCCTCCACGTCTGTAACTTGATTTTCAAAATCCTTCTTGACCTCCTCCATGACCTGAGCCCATGGGATATCTATTTCAGCTGAATGTTTGGAATACAGAGGCCTTGACTCTTATATCTTTACCTAATTGTAAGTAGTTTTCTTCCTTGTCAGATAGGAAGGTTGCAGTCATTTTTAACCAAGAAAATAACCTTCTATGGTCTTATTTTTTTTCCCTTTTCTGGGCATTTTTCCAGCCAGCTACTTGACTTCTGAGAGTCCTCTCCACTCCTGGTCTAGGTCTGCCCAGGTAGTGCTTGGGGTCTGAGATTCTAATGCTGCTTCCCAGCTTCAGGGCTTTTGGCGGCAGGCCTGGCTGCTATTCAGGGTAAAATCAAATCAGGTTCTCAGGTGGGGGCAGAGGCGCCTCCCAGGCTCAGTTCCCTCAGGGGTTTTATGCAGATACCTTATTTAATGGAGCTCCTGCCGAACTCCTGTCTGCTCCAGGAGCCTCTGACCACCAGCTGCCTCTGCCACTGCCTCTGCCACTACCGCTGCCTCCCGAGGGTGCCTGAGTCCCGGAGACACCCTGCTCCCCTCTCAGGCCGTCTCTCTCACTGACCTGTGAGTCTGTGGGTGGAGGGACCTTCACGGCTGCTGGAAATTCCGTCTTTGAAGCCTGTTCAGATCCACTCCTCTCAGCACCGCATGTCCAGGGCAGGGCTCCGCTCCCCTCTGGGGGGGTGATGGACCTTTGGGATTGGTTTTTCAGGGCTCTCTGGAACGGAAATCTCCTTCACTGTGTTGCTGTGCGGCTTCCACTGTTCCAGAATTTGTTGCGAGTTCTTTTTAAAGCAATTCCATGGGCTGTGGGTTCGGAGCTAGTATAAGTGAGTTTTTCTATTCCGCCATCTTGGCTCTGCCCCCTAAAACGTTTTCTAAATGCTTCAAAGGGTGCTTTTCTTCATAACTGCATAAAATGTATTTCAGCTCCCACTGTACCCAGAAAATCACATATTGAATATTTCATTGTTACAAAGAGTTCGGAGCCCTTTCCAGTATCAGATATCATTCATTACAGTCAAGTTTGTCTTTGAGGAGTAATAATGAGATAAAATATTTGCCCTCTGGCCACCCTGTTTGTCTAAAGCAAAATAAAAACAAGAAGCCACTTGCTCCAAACCAATAGTCAATCTCCAAGACCCTTTTAGATTAAATAGATGATGTCCTAAAAAGAGCTATGCCTGTGGGGCTATGAATGTTTCTGAAATTATCAGGCATAGTTGATTTGGGCAATGAATAGATATATTGAATTCCCTTAGGCAAAACCAGTTGGACTTGAAATAAGTCACACAAGGTTCTCAGTACTTCCTTATTTGAAACACTTTAACACCATAATTTATTTTTTCACTAGAACCAAAAGGATAATCTAGTTTCTCTTCCTTCCCCCATAAGTTTAATTTGGATGAAAGAGTAGGAGGTGCCTCCCAGGGGAACAATCTTATTTCTTGTCACTAAAATTACTTTTTTTCCACATTCGTAGCGTGATGTAGAGCCCTGAAGAACCGCTGCTTTGAATGATTTATTATTTCAACCCTCCCAGGATCCATGAATTTATCAGTGTAGTCCCTGTTGCCTCTAATGCATATAGCAACATCATCCATGCCTTTAGTGGAGGGTCATTATGAGTTATCATTTCTGTAATAATTTATCATTTCATAAGCAATTCTGTGGTGATGAGGTAGCTCAGGATTTAGCTAGAATTATCTGTGGATGACAAGTATGTAGTGCAGCACTGACAGAAATAGGAAGAGTTTTCATTTTGGTTGGAATTCCTAGTATTTCTGGATCTCTGGTATTCTCTTTGTGAATGCAGATTCAACACTATACTAAAATGAATTGTCAAAGTAGGATTTTAACAGAGTTGTATCAGGTCTTTTTTTTTTATCAAGTCTAGAATTTCTTTGGTAGAGATTGGCCCCACGTCTGTTCTATTTTACTGTCACTGCAAAGTTACCAGATTTGACCACAGTCTCACAAAAAGTCTAGCAAATGTCTGACACAAAACTGGAACTCATATCTTCCTGTCTCCAAGGCCACTGCACTGTCCAGTAGGACACATTTCTTCTTTGTTTTTACTTCATTGTCATCATAATCATCAACATTATGGAATGATGGATAAAGAAATAGGAACTGGAAATAAGAAGATCTGGAATAAAATCTTACCTCATATGCTTGCAGAATGAAGCTTGTCTTGGAATTTCTAATATCCTTCAAAACTTATTCCAAGTGCCAACATCTATATAAGGTTTTTGCTTTTCCCCTCAGATTCCAAAGTTTTCACCTGCCAAAATATCTTCTATCTACTTTAAATATGCTTCATAAATACCCAGTATGGGTATATTTGTCTCTTAGAATGTAATCTATTTGAGGCTAATAACAGCCTTGGTTTTTTTTTTGTACTCCCAGAATCTATCACATTATCTGGCATATTGTAGACACTTAATAGGTTTGTTGATTGACTAGACATGTCAATTTACCTCTTTGTACCTCTTCTAACTTCCGAGAAGGAACTAACAAAATCAGACATGGATTAGGATTTACTTTGGGAGGGAATCTCTGTACCAGTGGTATACCATGATGACACAAATCTCAGCTTTTCCATCTATTATTATTCAGTATTTTTAGGTGAAAACAAAGCAAACAATTAAAAAAATACTTTAGTTAAATATCTTACATCTTTCTATTTAAAAGAAAATAAGCAAGGTGAAATGAATGAAAACTTCCTCAGCCTTATGACATATGTGAATCCCTACTTTATGACTTTGGATAAGGCATTATTTTGTTTTTCCATTCAAAATTCCCACATAATTTCTAATAAAGGGTTATTAGTAAAGAAAACTGCTAAAGCACCAAAACTGTGTCTTCTTGCTTATGCCACCTTTCAGAAAGGGAAATAAAAAGCTGTTTCACCTTTTATTAATGAACCGAGTTAAATTACAAAGGAGTTTTCACTGCCATGGTACTTCATATACTAAGAAATATAATGATTTGCATTTGCAAAGTATCAGTTATATGTTTCTTCTGACTACTACAAATATATTTCTATTCATAAATTATGTATATATGTTTGGTGGCTATACTAGATCATATGGCTCTGAGTTACTAGGGAGAAAGATTTATTCCAATTCCTTTTTTATTTTAATGTTTTATTTTGGCCTTAACAATCTCCAAAATCACACAAAAAAATTCACCAAATAATGTAAACCCAGTATAGGTCAGGTATTTGCCAATTACATTCAAATAATTTATTAATGAACATAAAGGATTTACAGCATTTATTGAGAAAACAACAACAATTAACTAAAAAAAAATACCCAGTTACTCTTGTTATGCCTTGTGAGGTTGTTATTTATACCTTTTCAGAAGAAAATAGCCTTCAGGATTGTTAATTATGGATTTTATATATCTAGGTATATGAATTTATTTCCTTTCATCAATCCAGATTTTGAGGAGTTTTTAAATCTGAATGCTATTATTTCATATACAATCTTACCTTGAGAATTTGGTTCTTATCCTTTAGCCTTTTGCTAATGCACTGAGTAAAACACTAAATAGAAAAGGGTTTAAACAGAGCCTTGTTGCACTTCACTAGAGACATTGATCTTTTCCAATTGACAAAATCAATAATAAATGCATTTTATGCCTGGACATTCAATCAGTTCAAGGAGTTTAAGAATCTCTTCTGTAGACTAGGGTCTGTGTTACTGACAGGGCACATTGAAGATTATGAAAGCTACCATCTTCTGAAATGTCAACTTTGATTACTTTCAGAATCGTGGTTGTATTTCATTTGGTTGGGCTGACCAAACATCTGACTACCTATTAATATAAAAGGAAAAAAAAAGTCTTAACAATGAGAGTTATCCCAAAAGATGCTTCAATCAAGCAAAGGTTGGATAATCACATGTTAGATTATTACAGGAAGAATTTCATTTCTTTTGTGAATTTAAATAAGGTTGGTTGAATGTTTTATCCTCTTCTGAGATGCTGTGATAATGTAATTTTGTAACACTGGATATGGAGTATTATTAGATAGCCATCTTATCATCATCAAGGCTTTTTCTCATATGATCTTTTGTTTACAAAGTTCTAGACAATCCCTAGGTGTTCAAGAAATTCATTTACTTTTGATTTTATCAGTTTTACACAACACAATTTAGTAGAATCCATTTTTAAAACATGGGCTTAGGGGGAGGAGCCAAGATGGTGGAATAGAAAGACACACATATGATAGCCTCTAACACACAGTCCAAAAAATACCTGTAAAAAAGAACTCCCAACAAATTCTGGAGCAGCTGAAGCCACGGAACATGGGAGTGGAGGAGATTCCTGTTTCAGAGTCCTGAAAAACCGACACCAAAGGTCTGTCGCACACTGGATCTAGAGTAGAGCCCAGCCCTGCCCTGGCTGCATGGCACCAAGAGGAGCATATCCCAGCAGGCTTCAAGGACAGAATCTCAAGTGGTCGCGAAGGTCCCTCTGCCCACAGATGCCAAAGGTCAGTGAGAGACCCTTTTTGTCTGGCCGAGAGGGGAGCAGGGCATCTCCAAAATTCAGGTTCCTTCTGGAGGCAGCAGCAGGGGAATCAATGGACAGGGGCTCCCAAAGCAGGCAGGAGTTCAGATCAATTGAGGAAGGTCTATGCATAAAGCCCTTGAGGGAACCGAGGCCGTTGAGGCAGCCCTGACCCCACACAAGCAGCTGGATTTAATCTCACATTGAATAGCAGTCCCCACATCACCAAAAGCCCTGAGGGTGGGAAGCAGAATTTGAATCTCTGAACCCAAGCACTAGTTGGGTGGACCTGGAGGCAAGGCAGGGGTGGAGAGGAATCTCAGAAGTGAACTAACTGGCTGGGAAAGTGTCCAGAAAAGGGGAAAAAAAATAACACCATAGAAGTTTATGTTCTTGGTGATGAGATATATCCTCCTTTCCTTTCTGATGAGGAACAACAATGCTTACCATCAGGGAAAGACATAGAAGTCAAGGCCTCTGTATCCCAAATATCACAATTGGATATCCAATGGCTTCAGGCCATGGAAGAGCTCAAAAAGGATTTTGAAAATCAAGTTAGACAGGTGGAGGAAAAACTGGGAAGAGAAATGAGAGAGATGCAAGAAAACCATGAAAAGCAGGGCAATACCTTGATAAAGGAGACCCAAAAAAGTGCTGAAGAAAATAACACCTTGAAAAATAGGCTAACTCAATTGACAAAAGATGTTTAAAAAGGCAAAGAGGAGAAGAATACTTTAAAAAGCGGAATTAGCCACATGGAAAAGGAGGTACAAAAGCTCACTGAAGAAAGTAGTTCTTTCAAAATGAAAATGGAACAGATGAAGGCCAAGGACTTTCTGAGAAACCAAGAAATCACAATACAAAACCAAAAGAATGAAAAAATGGAAGAGAATGTGAAATATCTCACTGGAAAAACAACTGACCTGGAAAATAGATCCAGGAGAGACAATTTAAAAATTATGGGATTACCTGAAACCATGATCAAAAAAGAGCCTAGACATCATCCTTCATGAAATTATCAAGGAAAACTGACCTGATATTCTAGAACCAGAGAGCAAATTAAGTATTCAAGAAATCCACCAATCACCGCCTGAAAGAGATCCAAAAAGAGAAACTCCTAGGAACACTGTGGACAAATTCCAGAGTTCCCAGGTCAAGGAGAAAATATTGCAAGCAGCTAGGAAGAAACAATTCCAGTACTGTGGAAATACAATCAGGATAACACAAGATCTATCAGCTTCTACATTAAAGGACTGAAGGACGTGGAATAGGATATTCCAGAAGTCAAAGGAAGTAGTTCTAATGCAAAAAATCACCTACCCAGAAAAACTGAGTACAATACTTCAGGGGAAAAACTAGTATTTCCATGAAATCAAGGACTTTCAAGCATTCTTGATGAAAAGACCAGAGCTGAAAAGAAAATTTGGCTTTCAAACGCAAGAATGAAAAGAAGCATGAAAAGGTAAGTAGCAAGGAGATATCATAAGGGATTTATAAAGTTGAGCTGTTTACATTCCTATATGGAAAGACAATATTTGTAACTCTTGAAACTTTTCAGTATATGGGTAATTGGTGGTATTACACACACACATACACACTCACAGACACACACGTGCAAGCACATACAGAGACAGAGAGTACAGAGTGAATTGAATAGGATGGGATCATATCTTAAAAAAATGAAGCTAAATGGTGAGAGAGAAATATATTGGGAGGAGAGAGGGAGAAATGGAATGGGGCAAATTATCTCTCGTAGAAGAGACAAGCAGTAGACTTTTTAGTGGAGGGAAAAAGAGGGGATATGAGAGAAAAACATGAAGTTACTCTCTTCACATTCGACCAATGAAGGAATAAAATGCGTACACATTTTGGTATAGAAACCTATCTTACAATACAGGAAAGTTGGGGAGAAGGGGATAAGCAGGGTGGGGGGATGATGGAAGTGAGGGCAGTGGGAGGAGGGGCAATATGAAGTCAACACTCTTGGGGAGGGACAGGATCAAAAGAGAATAGAGATAATGGGGGGCAGGATAGGATAGAGGGAAATATAGGTAATCTTACACAACACGACTATTAACGAAGTCATTTGCAAAACTACACATATATGGCCTATATTGAATTGCTTGACTTCCCAAAGGGGATAGGAGAGGATGGAGGCAGGAAGAGAAGTTGAAACTCAAAGTTTTAGGAAAAACTGTTGAGTATTGTTGTTGCATACAACTAGGAAAAAAGAAATACAAATAATGGGCTATAGAAAGTTATCTGACACTCCAGGACGAAAGAGAAAATAGGGACAAGGGAAGGGAAGGATTTTAGAATGGAGGGCAGATCAGTGATAGGAGTAAAGAGAATGCTTGGGATTTTGGGGTGGGAGGAGGGGAGAAATGGGGGGAAAGTTTGGAACCCAAAATTTTGTGGAAATGAATGGAGAAAGCTAAATAAATAAAAACAACAACAACAACAACAACGAAAAACAACATGGGCTTAGTTGTAGATAAAAAAAAAATTCCTGTATTTAGAAAGAATTGCACAAGTCACCCTCTCCAAGCAGAGTTATCACATATCAATATTTTTTTACCACCTTCCTGTCTGCCAATGCTACTTCATCGATTCAACCTAAGGACCATAGTATATTCAGAAGAGGAAGTGGTATTACAGCCAAAAATTCATAGAAACATTGATAATCACACAAGGCAACTTCCAGGACTTTTAATCTTTTTTATAAGATGAGATTCCATTTAAAATGCTTGTGCTGAGAATTCTTTTAGAAAGCCACCATTAAAACATAAAAAGTGTAAACAGGCATTATATTGTAATTGAGAAAAGAATGATTTGGCTCCAAATGTATGTATATATGTGCCCTGTGTTAGTCAGAAGAACTGTCATAAAATAAAGGTTTTGTCATTTCATTGCTGTATTACAGTGGAAAGAGCACTGAACCTGGATTCCTAGGACTTGAATTTTATTCTAGTTTCCAACGTCTGAATAAATCAAACAATTATTAAGAACTTTTTATATGTTAAGTTCTATACTTTTTAAAATTTTTTTGATATAAATTTATTTATTTAACTTTTTACATTCATTATCACAAAATTTTGGGTTCCAAATTTTCTGCCGACTTTTCCCCTGCCCCGACCCCAGAACAGTGAGCATTCTAATTGACTCTATCACCAATATACCTTCTCATCTATCATCCCTCCCTTCTCTTGTCCCCATCTTCTCTTTTGTCCTGTAGGGCCAGATAGCTTTCTATTCCCCATTACCTGTATTTCTTATTTCCAAGCAGCAAGAACAATGCTCGAGAGTTATTCCTAAAACTTTGAGTTCCAACTTATCCACATCCCTCCCTCTGCACCCATTCCCTTTGGGAAGGCAGGCAATTCAATATAGGCCATATCTCTGTAGTTTCATAAATTACTTTCATAATAGTCGTGCTATGTAAGAATAACTATATTACCCTCCATCCCATCCTGCCCCCATTGTTACTATCTCACTTTGGTCCTGTCCCTCCCCAAGAGTGTTGACTTCAAATTGCTCCCCCCTCCCATTGCCTTCCCTTCCATCATCCCCCCACCCTGCTTATCTCCTTCTCCCCCACTTTCCTGCATTTTATGATAGGTTTTCATACCAAAATGAGTGTGCATTTTATTCCTTCCTTTAGTCAAATGTGATGAGAGTAAACTTCATGGTTTTTTTTCTCAGCTCTTTTCTTTTTCCCTCCACTAAAAAGTCTAATTCTTGCCTCTTCTATGAGAGATAATTTACCCCATTCCATTCCACCCTCTCTCCTCCCACTAAATTTTTCTCCCACTGTTTACCTTGATTTCTTTTAACATGTGATCCCATCCTATTCAATTCACTCTGTGCTCTCTGTCTCTGTGTGTGCATGCACGTGTGTATTTGTGTGCACACTTGTGTGTGTGTGTCTGTGTGTGTGTGTGTGTGTAATCCCACCATCTATCTGGATACTGAAAAATTTCAGGAGTTACAAATGTTGTCTTTTCATATAGCAATGTAAATAGTTCAACTTTGGTAATTCCCTTATGATTTCTCTTTGCTGTTTACTTTTTCATACTTCTTCTCATTCTTATGTTTGAAAGTCACATTTTCTTTCCACCTCTGGTCCTTTCATCAAGAATGCTTGAAAGTCTTCAATGTCATTGAAAGACCATATTTTCCCCTGAAGTATTATACTCAGTTTTGCTGGGTAGGTGATTCTTGGTTTTAGATCTAGTTCCTTTGACTTCTGCAATGTGCTATTCCACGCCCTTCGATCCCTTAATGTAGAAGCTGCTAGATCTTGTGTTATCCTGATTGTATTTCCACAATACTTGAATTGTTTCTTTCTAGCTGCTTGCAATATTTTCTCCTTGACCTGGGAACTTTGGAATTTGGCCACAATGTTCCTGGAAGTTTCTCTTTTTGGATCTCTTTCAGGTGGTGATCGGTGGAGTGGAATATATATTTTGCCCTCTGGATCTAGAATATCAGGGCAGTTTTCCTGGATAATTTCATGACTTTCAGGTAGTCCCATAATTTTTAAATTGTCTCTCCTGGTTCTATTTTCCAGGTCACTTGTTTTTCCAATGAGATATTTCACATTCTCTTCCATTTTTTCATTCTTTTGGTTTTGTTTTTTGGTTTCTTGGTTTCTCAGAAATTCATTAGCCTCCATCTGTTCCATTCTAATTTTGAGAGAACTATTTTCTTCAGTGAGCTTTTGAACCTCTTTTTTCACTTGGCCAATTCTGCTTTTCTAAGCATTCTTCTCCTCATTGGCTTTTTGAACCTCTTTTGCCAATTGAGTTAGCCTATTTTTCAAGGTATTATTTTCTTCAGGAGTTTTTGGATCTCCTTTATTAAGGTATTGATCCGTTTTTCATGCTTTTCTTGCATCTCTCTCATTTCTCTTCCCAGTTTTTCCTCCACCTCTCTAACTTGATTTTCAAAATCCTTTTTGAGTTCTTCCATGGCCTGAGACCATTGGATATCTATTTCATATGTTTGGGATATACAGAGGTCTTGACTCCTATGTCTTTACGTGATGGTAAGCATTCTTCTTCCTTGTCAGAAAGGAAGGTTGGAATCATCTGTTGACCAAGAAAGTAACCTTTTATGGTCTTATTTTTTTTCCTTTTCTGGGCGTTTTCCCATCCAGTTACTTGACTTCTGAGATACCTTTCCACACCCACCTTGCCTGCAGATCCTCCCAGCTAGCGCTTGGAGTCTGAGATTCAAATGCTCCTCCCCAGCCTCAGGACGTTGGGCAGCAGGCCTGGCTGCTATTCGATGGCAGCTTAAATTCTGGTGTTCAGGTGGGGGATGAGCTGCCTCCCAGGCTCAGTTCCCTCCGGGGGTTTATGCAGAGACCTTCCGTAATAGATCTCCTGCTTAGCTCCTGCCTGCTCTGTGAACCTCTGGCCACCTACTACCTCTGCTGCTGCCTCCTGAGGGGACCTGAGACATGGAGACTCCCCACTCCCCTCTCAGCCCCCCCAGACCCCTTTCTCACTGACCTGTGCAACTGTGGGTGGAGGGACCTTCGCAGCTGCTGGAGATTCTGTCCCTGAAGCCTCTTCGGATCTGCTTGCTCCTCTCAGTGCCACGTGGCTAGGGTAGGGCTAGTCTCTGCTCCTGTCTGGTGCGCAACAGACTTTCGGGTCGGATTTTCAGGGCTCACTGGATTGGAAATCTCCTTCACTATGTTGCTGCGCAGCTTCTACTGTTCCAGAATTTGTTGGGAATTCTTTTTAGAGGAAATCCATGGGCTGTGGTTCCCAACTAGCATATGTGAGTCTTTCTACTCCGCCATCTTGGCTCTGCCCCCTGTTAAGTTCTATACTAAAGCACAGATATTTAAAGCAAGCATTCATGATAGACTTTACTATCAAGAAGTTTACATTTTTATAGGAGTGAATGAAATGTTTAAAGTGAAGTGGGCACTATACAACACAGTAATATATGAGGAACGGGATATGGTTTTACGCATGTGTGGGCCCAGAAAGTATTGAGGTAACTTGGTTGTTAAGGGTAAGAATAATCTGTACAATCAGGATAGATCAAGGAACAGCGTCCAAAGTTTTGGAAGGAGATGAAAACAGAGATGGAACATGATGTCTGAGAACAGATCACATGGTTTGCAAGTGACTTGGAAGTGATGTGGGAACCTGGATCTCACCGAGATAATAAGAAAACTCACCTTGTAACTGCTAGCTAAAATAAGCCAATGAATTTCTCTGTTCCTCATTTTCCTCTCCAGAAGAAGGAGGAGACTGGATTAGCTGATTTGTAATGCACTTAAAGTTCAAGAAAAATGCACTAGGTAATCTCTAACCTTCCTTCAGTTTTCAGAGCTATGATCCAGTTTGCATATTTCAAGAGATAACATAATTTTAAGCAAAGGAAAGTCTCCCAATCCTTAAATTTTAAAAATGAATCAATATGGTTCTTCCCTTAAATTCTACTGAGCGAGATTCTATATACATGAAACAACCAACCAACAAACATTTATTAAACATTGACTATGTGCCAGGCAAAGCACTTCCATATAATGGAAAGGTCATTAAAATAACAGTTCTTTCTCTCAAAAGATTCATTTTTTATTAATATTATTATTAATATTAATTGGAATATACATAGTTGTAATATTAATGACATTTATGTTTCTGGAAGTTAAAGATATTGCCCACCCATTAATAGATCTCAGGTGGAGCCCACTAAGGGAAGCTTGGTCAGGGGAGGTTTGTTTTGTAGGAAGGCCTGCACCTTTCATTAATTTCTAATGAGACACTGGATCATGAGGGTCTTGATGCCCTTCTACTATGAATAAATAGTTTGAAGTGAGATTTTCTTTGGGGTTTACTCTTTGGAAGAAGGTTTGTGTGCCAGATGAGACTCGGGGCATCCATTAAAGACACCCCTGTCTTTTAAAACCCGTATGGTGGTGCTTCTTTCTCTGGTAACTACGTATGTAAGTAATGGTCAGAGAGTTGGATCTGTCTGTTGATCTGTGATGACCTGTGATCATTGCTTATGATCGGACAATTAGAAACTCTATCTATTGCTATTTATTTCTCTGTTTCTGTTTTCTCTGTTGGAATATAGAATTAAAGAAGATTGTTGACCCCTAAAAAGCTGCTTTCTTTTTAGAAAAGTAAATCTAAGAAGCTATGCTAGCATATCCTCGGATATTTCAGGGTGCTTGCTGCTGCAATAGTAAATACAGAGTAGATAAAATGTCAATTTATTACAAGGATTAATTACAAAAGAGGAAGTGAAAGGGATAAAGGAAACATATGGATAAGAAAAAGCCTGAGGAGGGAGAAATATTTTATGGGGAAATCACAGGAAAAAAATGAGGGCATCAGAATAATTAAGTAGTGTAAAATATACAATATCAGAGATTCTTGAAATGGTGCTTTGAGAATTAGCCTTACTTTACATTCAACCAATAAATATAAGGAAAAATTGAGCATATTGAATCTAATAAACAGAACGTCTTCGTTAATTAAAAGAAAAGAGAAATCAAAAGGTGCATATAATCACAAAAATAATGAAGATGATTTCTAGGGCATTATACTGATAGAAGATGGTTTGTTTAGGCTTCCTTACCTAGTGATTTAATGATAATAGATTTGGAGAGTGATTGATAAATATTCATAAGGCTCATTTTTGACTCCAAAAGAATTGTTCTAATACTTAGTCTTAGTCTTCTCTATCTTATTCATGACTAGAATATTCAAACTCCAGTTATAGAGACCAAGATTTGAATGGGCATCTTTTGGAAGTAGGATGTTCAGCATTAATTGAGGTCTTTCAAATAAAGGTAGTTTGTGAAATGGATTTTTTAAAAATAGAGAAAATAGGAGGGAATCAGAAAACTGGGAAAGAAGTTTTACACCTAGGTTCTCTGATAAAGGCCTCATTTTTAAATTATATAGAGAACTGTGTCAAATGTACAAGAATACAAGTCATTTCCAAATTGATAAATGGTCAAAGGACACGAACAGGTAGTTTTCAAAGGAAGAACTTAAAGCTGTCTACAGTCATAAGAAATATGCTCTAAATCGCTATTGATTAGAGAGATGCAAATCAAAACAATTCTGAGGTTCCACATCACACCTATCAGATTGGCTAACGTGAGAAAACAGGAAAATGATAAGTGTTGGGGAAGATATGGGAGAGTTGGAATACTAATTCTTTGTTGGTGGAACTGTGAGCTGATCCAGTCATTCTGGAGAGCAATTAGAAACTATGCCTAAAGGGCTATAAAAATGTGCATAACCTTTGATCCAGCAGTATCACTTCTATGACTGTATCACAGAGAGATCGTAAAAATAGGAAAGTGTCCCACATGTACAAAAATATTTGTAGTAGCTCTTTTTATGGTGGCAAAGTTCTGGAAATCAAGGGGATGCTAATCAATTGGGGGATGACTGATCAAGTTGTGATATATGAATGTAATCGAATACTATTGCACTATAAGAATTGATGAACAGTTGGATTTCAGAAAAACCTGGAAAGACTTATGTGAACTTATGCTGAGTGAAATGAACAGAGCTATAAGAATATTATATATAGTAACAGTTACAGGGTACAAAGACTGTTCCTGATAGACTTAGCCCTTAACGGTCATTCAAGGACCTAAAACATTGCCAAAAATAATTCACATCCAGAGAAAGAACTATGGAATCAGAAGGCAGAATGAAGCAGACTATTTTCTCTTGTGTTTTGTGTTTGTTTTTTCTTATGTTTTCTCCCACTCATTTTAATTCTACTTGACTAATGTGAAAATGTGTTGAAGAAGAATGTGTGTGTAGAACTCATGTAAATTGGCATGCCATTTTGGGGAGGCAAGGGGAAAAATTTAAAAATTGTGGTAGTGATTGTTAAAAATGGAAAGCAAATAAATTAATAAAATATAGATTAGTGAGATCTGAGGCTTTTTCAGATTCTAAAACTTTGATTCTGTGCAAGCTTCCTGTAATTGGTTGCTTCTGGATTGTTGCAATTTAAGAAATTCTACTTATCTTTGCAAAGGGCATATAAGCATAAACACTTAACATCTATGGATCCTCCAGAAGAACTTTGATGAATATTGAAAATCATCCTACTGGGTTACAGCTAGATATGCATGTAACTATGTTTCCGAAATCAGGATTAAGTAAAGATCTTGTTCTGTAATCAAGACAGACACATCATGTGCCCTTCTTGTACAAAATTTTGCTGTTGTTCTATATACTCCTATCAAACCTTGTAGTGACTTCACCATAGTTAGATTTGAATCATGTTCCTAATATCAAAAACCTCATCACACAGGCAGAAAAATAAGTTAGGACAAAATTATTTCACCCTTTGAGGCAATAATTAAATATTCAGATACATAACTTCAATGTCCTCTCTGAGAGATTATATTTTAGGATATTCTCCTCTCTAATCTCATAAGAAAGAGGCAAATGAGATGCAATCTGACTTTATCACTACTTATTTATTTAAAATTATCTTTCAAATTATTCAATTATGTCAATATAGATGTGGCCAGCTCTCATATCCTTGACATCCATGGATAGTATGCAATGACAAATATCTCAAATAATTCAAATTAAACAAACATTTAATAAGCATATGTGCAAGACAGAGTTGAGCTTGCAACATGCAAAGCTTCTCCACAGCTTTCTAAATCATGAAAATCAAGGGTATACCAGAACATAACTTTAGGATATAGAGTCAACTAGGGATATATAACTAGGCCCTTTTTCAGGAAGCCCTGAGTTCAAATCTAGCTAATAAAACTTACTAGCTTTGGAATTATGGACAAGTCACATAATATTTGTCTGTCTCAGTGTCTTAAACTGTAAAATAGGAGTAATAATAGAACCTAGGATTGTAGCAAGGGTCAAAGGAGATAATATCTTTAAAACTCTTTGCTATCCACAATGTTCTTTGTAATTGCTAGCTATTATTTTTATGGAAATTGTCTTTTATTTTTTAAAGGCAGGAATCCATATACAGCATATGATTATTCCATCATAATGAACTTTCCAACACATACTTCCCACACAATTTGATTTAATGCTTTTATAAAGCATTACTTTGGGATATAGTGAATAAAAGTTATCTGTAATCTTGGCTTATCCTTTCATTTGATGGCAAGCTCCATAAGGGATGTGATTTGTCTTAACTGACCCTTTATGACATTTAGAGATCAGTATAATTTTTTTTCTATATACTGCAGTAACGTGGTATCCTGGTGTAAGCTGCTTATGAGTAATGGTCTGAAATTTTGGTTCCATGGTTTGAATCTGAGTTTCAACATATTTTTTTGAATTTGGACACTTCTCTTCATATTTTTAAACCTTAGTTTCCTCATTTGTAATAAAATTCAATCATTTATTAAGCATTTCCTTTTCATAAGGCACAGCTCCATAAGCTAGTGTCACAAATGCAAAAAAAAAAAATTAAAAAAGTTTTCCCCCTGAAAGTTACAGTTTAACATAAAGTTTACCTTCTTTGAGTTAAGTGAGTCTTAGGGAGCTCCCGGAATCAGGTCACAAGTCACAGGTACTCCAATAAACAAACTTTTGCCCTCTCCTTATTTTGCCCCTAGTGCAGCTAAATGAAAGTCCCCCAAAGCAATTCATATGCTTAAGATCTAGAAATAGCTATAGAAGCAATCTAGCACATAGCAAAACTTATGGCAAAGAATGAACTCAATGAATACTTATCATTTGCTTTCTTGATCAAATTAAAACTATTTTCTTTTTAGTACATCAATTCTTTCCTTGCATTATTTCTCCTGAGAGTTTGTTCCAGAAAGCTACTTAGTTGAGTTTATTTTCTGACATTTTACCTACTCAGGAAGAAGAAAATGATGGCAAGATGGCCAACTTTACATTTGATTTCAGACGGAAAAAAATATCCTAAAAGGAGAAGACAAATACGGCTTAACGTTTAGGTTCTCCCTTCTTAATTAATGTTGTTTCAAACTTCCGGCAAACCTAGTGAAAGAGGCTTTATATTGTCAAATGCACTGCATGTCCTGGGCTCCAGGGGAACTGTCCAACACAAATGCTCCTGAAGCATCAGTGCTGAATGCCAATTTGAGGAAGCTCATCCACATAACGGGACTATTTTAAAATCTGGATCAACATCAAGCACCACTTTCTATTTCCTTCTCTCACTAATGAAACTAAGAGAGAAGAGGACCATTATAGATCCAAGAAGAATCTGCAGCTGATGACACATTTTTATGCTCATCAAAATTCTGCCAACCAGATTTCTGTCGATGTCATTGCAGAAGTCATTAATCCAATGGGAAAGAATGACAAAAAGTTGAATTATACTATATGGCTAGGATTAAAAATAATGATCAGTGAATAAAATTTAGCTATTTTGAGCTATCATTCCAAGAGGTAAATGCATATGGAGTGGGCTTAAAATCTTAAGCAATTATGGCAATGAAGGCAATGCTAAATGACAATAGAAATCAAACAATGGTAAATAACATTTTCGAGGCATACAATATTTTCCATTTGAAAAGAAATTAGATCTTGAGTCAGAAGGAGTGTGTTCAAATTTCAACTCAGACTGTTCCTAACTGTGGAAGTTTGATCAAAATATTTAGCTCCCCGGGGGTCAGTTTGTGAGATGAAGAGAATTGTATTACATCACCTCTGACATTTCTTCTACCTCTGTATATGTGATACACAAGAAATGTTCATTCAGGATGACTAATGTCAAACATACTTCATTCCTCTCAAATTAGAAGTAGTGGACTACTAATGTGGAGCGAATCATTGTAATTTTTATCATTTTCTCTTAGCTCTTGAATGTTTCTCAGATGGGGTATGTAAATGAGAGTCCTTGACTAAACTGTTATTTGATAGCGATTATTTTAGAAAACATGAAATGTATCAGTAAAAATATTTAATCAAAAATTTACTGAAGAAAAATATAAAAGTCATTGTTTGATAATACACAGTGCTGAGAAGTGACTGCCGTATAACAAAAATCCAAGTGATTATGCAATCAATAGTCAAATAACAGTAGGCAAGACTTCATACCTATAGGGAACAAGATTTTATATTTATTTTTATTAATAAACATGCATCATATTCTGAATGATAACTGCTTTAGGTAGGACAAGAAAAGGAACTATTTTTAAAATACAAATGCTAAGAGAACTGTTTCACAATATTTTCTCCCTTCAGACATGGTAATGTTGTTTTAACTTTTTACAAGGGATTTGGGTGGCACTTGAAAGCCATAACATCAACAATCTTAGCAAATATAATATTTCTATAGTCCTCTTGCTTCAATACAAGAAATGACTTTCTCCCTAACAAGGAAAAAAAACGAGAGATATTTACTTTCATTGCTGCTCTTTATAGCAATTAATATTCAATTTGTAGCTCAGAGGCAGAGTAAAATAAGGTAAACAAAGCTAGAGTAGCATGAGATAACCCAATTTCAAATCTTACGCATGCTGCTTAGACTCTGTATGACCTTGTAGAATTATCGTGCTCTTCCTGGACATCAGATTTCAAAAACGTGAAATGAGAGGGTTGGGCTATATGATCTCTAAAATCTCTTTCAGCTCTAGATTCTATCATCTGAAACAAAACAATTTACCATGTAAGAACAGAAAGCTTCTTAGAAATATTCACATTCACTACTTCAGCAGGATGACAGTTAAAATGCAGAGTGAGATATTTGAGTACAAACACCAACTTCTTGCAGTTGTACTCAGTGGCTAAAATTGATCTTTGTGAGGATGATTTCTTTTTGTGTCCTTAGATAGGACCCCAACAATCATTTTCCCAAACTTCTGATTCTCTTCTAAGTACTCACACACCTTTTTTGCTGTTTTAATGAAAATAATTTCAGAAAAAGAAAATAAAAAGTACTTCCCTTTCAGGGTTTTGTGTCATGCATCATTTTTACTCTTAGAAGATCATAAGGAAGTGTTTGTTTCTAAAAGAGACAGCAGTAGATGTGAAGGCATTGTCTCCCCCTACTGTTAGACACAGGTTGGTCCTCAGAGCTACACTCTAAGGTATGACTATTCCAAGAGTAGCTTAAGGATAATTTGAATCAACGGCTCCTCATTTCCTTACTTGAAAGAGATACAGAACCAGGAGCTTGATAACATGCAAAATTAATTTAGTATCCATCCTTCTTGGAAATAGGCATATTAGAACTCCAAAGAAACATTAGATAGTATGACAAAGGAAGCCAATAGCTCCAATGCCATGATTCGAGATCCAGATTAAGAACAGATTATAGCAGTCTTCCTGGTGAAGTTTCTCTCTTTAAGGACACAAAAATTCAAATGGTCTTAAGTGACTTAATTATAAGTTGTAAGCAAAAGATATATAATTTGAAGGTGAATTCTATGACTTTAAATATGGTATATTTTGTAAAATGTCACACTTCTCTTTCCTGTTTCTCATTTAGCTCGGAGCAGACTCAGATTACTGTCACGCTATTCTGAAACAATACTTAAATCCACTATATGTGTACATACTGAGCTTTTCTCCAATTTGATTATCACCCTCAGTTTTGCCATTCTTTAGTCTTTGCATGGTGCCCAATGTTAAACTCTCTATGAAGCACTTAGTCAGCAAATATCAATTGCCTGATAAGGAATCAGTTCTAAGTAAACTCAGACCTACCTCACTATTGTCATTTCATTTTTCACTGTCTCTATTACAAACTCCAAATGGTAAAATCATTGCCATGAATATCTCACTATCTCTGTCTATTTTCGTGAGGAAAACATGATGTTTTGCAGAAACTTGCTTAGTAGGGCAAAATTTATTCCAGGGCAATCTTTCAATAATATAGATATCAATAATACAATGCAATTTATGATTCCTAAATAATGCTTGCTTTAAAGAAAACATTCAAGCAAAAGTTCTTGGGACTTGATGCTGAAAATTTGCAATCTTTCTCCTTATGGAATCTATTTATCTATCTATCTATCTATCTATCTAACTATCTATCTATCTATATGCCAACTTGATCTTTTGATAAAATTAAAAACAGGTAAAAAGTAGGTCTCAAATACTTTTTTCTACAGATACCAAGTTGATGGGAAGATGAAAAGGGACAAAAACTCCCACTCTGTGCTTTGTTTGTGGATTCTTTTTTTTTCATTTGTTTGATTTAGGAAGGAAAAAAAAAACCCTAAATTATTTTTGTGGTTTCTCTTCCATGTTTATGTTAAGAACATATAGGATTCTTACACGGAGTTAACCACAGGGATATCATCCATGTGATAATATCAAGAGAGAAACAAATATTTACTGAAAATATTTGAAAATGATGTGAAATATCTATATACAACACAGACTTCAAATGTATAAGGATTTCTGAATGAATGCTATGGTCTTCCATAGGTGCATTTTTGCCCATGAGAATTTTTCTGCATATATAAAGCCCCAGACTACAATATGGATTACCCAATAAGATTTACAAGTACCCCAGAGAGGAAAGAAGCTGTAATTCATGCAAGACGCATCAAATGGAAGAATGATGATTTTTATGCTTTCAGTAATATTCTAGTAAATTACGATCTTAGAAAACATTAGAGCAAATCCTGATCTGACTACTGATTATAACTTTATGAAAATTTATGAAACACATTTTACTGCCCTGATCCTCAGTTTTCATCATCTTTTGAAAGACTATGAGGGCAGAGCCAAGATGGCGGGGGGCTGAGCCAATATGGCAGGGGGGTGGAGTCAAGATGGTGGAGTAGAAAGACTCATATATTCTAGTTCCAAACCCACAGCCCATAATTATCTATGAAAAGAACTCCCAACACATTCTGGAAGAGTGGAGCCGAGCAGCAACATAGCGAAGGAGATTGACATTCCAGAGAGCCCTGAAAAACCAACTCCAAAGGTCCGTGGCACAACAGATGGG
Organism: Potorous gilbertii; assembly: GCA_028658325.1. NCBI lineage: Eukaryota > Metazoa > Chordata > Mammalia > Diprotodontia > Potoroidae > Potorous > Potorous gilbertii. The sequence continues at coordinate 475,195,814 of CM053769.1, read as the reverse complement.
AACAGAGTCCTGTTGAGCCCTGCCCTGCCCCAGGTACGCAGCACACAGAGGAGCGAGCAAGTCCGAGCAGGCTTCAGGGATAGAATCTCCAGCAGCCGCGAAGGTGCCTCCACCCACACATGCACAGGTCAGTGAAAGAGAACTCTGAATGGGCTGAGAGGGGAGCGGGGTGTCTCGGCGACTCAGACCCCCTCGGGAGGCAGTGGCAGAGCAGCAGCAGAGGGAGCAGGCAGCCAGAGGCTCCCGGGAGCAGGCAGGAGTCCAGCAGGAGCTCCATTACAAAAGGTCTCTGCATAGACACCCTGAGGGAACTGAGCCTGGGAAGCAGTCCTGCCCAAACCTGAGCACCAGAAATTAAGCTCCCATTGAATAGCAGACAGGCCTGCCCCCAAGCACTATCTGGTTGAACCTAGGCCAGGGTGGAGAGGACTCTCAGAAGTCAAGTAACTGCCTGGGAAAATGCCCAGAAAAAGGAAAAAAAAAAAGAAGACCATAGAAGGTTATTTTCTTGGGGAACAGATGATTCCAACCTTCCTCTCTGACGAGGAAGAAAACTGCTTACAATCAGGTAAAGACATAAGAGTCAAGGCTTCTGTATCCCAAACATCTGAAATAGATATTCAATGGGCTCAGGTCATGGAAGAGCTACAAAAGGATTTTGAAAATCAAGTTAGAGAGGTGGAGGAAAAACTGGGAAAAGAAATGAGAGAGATGCAAGAAAAGC
>CM053769.1:475178187-475194590 GCA_028658325.1 Potorous gilbertii | reverse complement strand
GGATACAGAGGCTTTGACTCCTATGTCTTTACCTGATGGTAAGCATATCTCTTCGTTGTCGTCAGAGAGGAATGGAGGAGTCATCCTCTCAAGAAAATAACCATCTATGGTCTTAGTTTTTTTCCCTTTTCTGGGCATTTTCCCAGTCAGTTACTTGACTTCTGAGAATCCTCTCCACCCCAGTCTAGGTCCGTCCAGCTAGTGCTTGGGGCCTGAGAATCAAATGCTGCTCCTCAGCCTCAGGCTTTTGGCGGCAGGCCTGACTGCTCTTCAATGGGGCTTATCTGCTGGTTCTCAGGTGGGGGGCAGGGCCGCCTCTCAGGCTCAGTTCCCTCAGGGGGTTTATGCAGAGACCTTTTGTAATGGAGCTGAGGTGGAGCTCCTGCCTGCTCTGGGAGTCTCTGGCCAAGCTGCCTCTGCCCTGGCCACCACCTCCCGAGGGGGTCCGAGTCCCGGAGATACCCGCTCCCCTCTCAGTCTGTCTCTCTCACTGACCTGTGTGTCTGTGGGTGGAGGGACCTTCGCGGCCGCCAGAGATTCAGGTCCCTGAAGCCTGCTGGGGTCTGCTAGCTCCTCTCAGTGTGGTGCGCAGGACAGGGCTCCGCCGGGCAGGGATCCACTCCCGTCTGGGGCTCGATGGACCCCTGGGGTCGGTTTTTTAGGGCTCTCTGCAACGGAAATCTCCTTCACTGTGTTTCTGCATGGCTTCCACTGTTCCAGAATTTGCCAGGAGTTCTTTTTACAGGAAATCTATGGGCTGTGGGTTCAGAGCTAGCAAATGTGGGTCTTTCTACTCCACCATCTTGGCTCTGCCCCCCTATTGTTTAATTCTTTATGTATCCTCAGGGTATAGCACAGGGCCTGGGAGACAGTGTGTATTTAATAAGAGTTTATTGATTGTTTGATAAATTGATAGGTAAATAGATGTAGAAAAGTAAATGAATGAAGGAATGAATAAATAAATACATAGGTAGACAAATAGAATTTAAATAAATAAGACTTAAAATAAAAGTTAAAGATCAAAATAAGAAATTGAAACTGAAAACTTGTACACATGGAATCATAGGAGAATTTTATTGAATCATTTCCTTCCGTTCAAATTGAATTTATTGATATTTGTGTGACCATACTGATTTACTTAATGCCATTTGGAAAGCACAATGAATGGATCACTATTACTTTTTAAATGGAAATTATCTTCTGTCTTGTTTTTAATTTTATTTTTCTTGTTTCCTAAACTACAGGTTATCAAGCTTAGATAAAATACAGACCATTCTGGGAGAAAAATAGATTATGACCTCATTTACTTCCATCTAATTCATATATATCTCAACTGTACCTATTTGTTTCCTTGTCTCTTCCTTTAGGAATATAAGCTCCCTCAGGACAGGAACGACTTTTTTTCGTTTCTGTTGCCAGTCTCAGCAATGTACGTGCACATGGCAAACATTGGATATATATAATCTTGCTTTCTTGAACTAAATTGAAATTCAAAATTCTGAAAAAATGTCTTCTTCCAACTTGCTTCTTCCATGAATTTTTAACATTAGCCATTAGCAGGGCAGTGTTTTCTTTAGGAAAGTGACAAGGAAATTAATGCTTAATTTGAAAAGACTACCAGATGAGGAAGATGGTATCAGAGAAATCAAGGCTTTTATGCCTTTAGCAAAGTATGTTACAGACAGCCCAGAATAAAGTACTTATGGTTGTACTGACAAGACTTACGTTTTAGAAAAGTCTTTTTTTCCCTATTAATGCATTGAAGCATACCTTTCATCTTGAAGTTTCAAATTTAAGGTTGTTTATTTTAAAATATACAATTGAGCAATGTGGTGTGGTGAATTGATTACAGGAATTGGAGTTAAAGGATCTGATTTTAAATCCGTGCTCTTCAAGGTCATCCCTGTGTGACCTTGGAGAAATTGCTTATCTTCTCTGTATACAAGCATGACTTTATCACTTGTACATTGATGGGTTATTGTTGTGGCTATGACTGGGTTTTTAAACAGGATAAAAGAAGAAGAACTGAGCAAAGTGGTGATGAAAAGAGGCTGGAAAGTAGAATCAGAGGGCCAGCTCCTTCCTCATCGAGTTACTTTAAGCCTAGGTCCCTGAATCCTAATATGTATATTATGTATAAAGTAAAATGAAGGCAAATGATCTCTAGGGTTCCTATAAGTTCTAAATCTATATTTCTATAATACTAAGGTATATCTCTGAATGAGCTATAGAAAAATGTAAATATGATAACCTAACATCTCAATATTAAGCAATTATGAGAAATTGTCTTATAGAAAGAGGTGTTTTGTTTTTTTTAATCTAATTTTCTGCTGAAATCTTGCTAATTTGTATGAATGATATTCATATGATTTAGGTATGAACAGGTATGTGGGAATCATCTACTTTAATTTAAATTCATCTTTTATAAATCACAACTTTTCCCATTGTGGTTTTGATATATTGCAAGTTGGTGTAAGAAATTAAATGGGAATTTGGGAGGAGTTTTGTGGAAGCTGCAGACAATGTATAAAGACCATCATATGACAAAGAAAAAGGTTTAGAAACTCAGATATGCATTAAATATATGTATAGTATTTTATAATATTAATATATTTTAACTTTTAATACTTTAAATACTCCATAAAAGGAAAAGAAAAAAAATCAGACCTCTTCTTTAGTACAAAGAGAGAGTCAAAAAATATCATTTTACGTGAATTTTTCAGATTGCAGGGCACAGTACCCCTAGCCCCTGCAATGTGGAAGGGATAACTGGAATGAAAGGCTAGAGATGGTTAGTGACTTACACAAGATCACACATGGAATCTAGAGTCGATGAAGTCACTCAAACCAAGGCAATAGTGTTTCACAGCAGCAAAAGCATTGACTCATGTGTCTAAGGATCTGGATTCATTTCTTAGCTCTCTTACTCTCTCTTATTATGCATGACAATTAAGCCTCTTTGAACATCCTATGAAAAATGATTCAGTTGGCTTATATGGCCTCTGAACTCCTGTCCAGTTCAAGAATTAGAGTTCTATTTAAATCCAATGCTTTTTTCTCCTATTTTACTATTTTCATTTGAAAGGTTCTCCTATGCCAAATTTCACTTGGGACATGCATTTTTTGACATGAAAGAAAGATAATATTTGTCCACCTGAATAATCTTTATACAGTAGGAGAGGAGAAGTGGCTTGGAGACATCCTTCAGTTTCAAATAAAGTTGCCAAGATCAGAAAGATGGTGTCCCTATCCATGAAACCTTAGGGCTAGTGCTAAGTACCTGACATCCTTAGTGACTAAAATGTGCACTGAGTGCAAGTATGGGGTTGGGGATGGGGTTCAAAACTACCCCTCACTTTAGTTTTCTGAATTTTCTATATTTATTGGACAGATAAGGTCTATCTTTTACAACTTTTAAGCTACTCCTCCCACTTTAGTGATCACTACTTCCCTACTTCTCCTCGGCTATTAACAAATAGTTCTTTAAGGAACTCCTAGTAACCAACTTTTTAAGACTATGGCTGGGAGTCTATTTATGATATCACAGTGTCCATAAAAGATTTGCTTTTGACTTCAGTTCTGGTTTATTCTCATATCATTCCATGAGCAACTATTGATAAGTTATTTAATGTCACTGAGCCTCAGAGATCTTAGTGATATAAAGAGGGATGGGAAAAAAAAAATATATATATATATATAGGTATACATACCCAATTGTATTGTAGCAGTATTTGTATGTATAGAGCACCTATAGTTATATTAATGCATATATGTGTGTATAAATGCACTATATCTGTCTACATATCTATAGATATCTGCATATATACATACATTATTGTTACTATTAGATCTTGAGGAGCCAACATCAAAAAACAAAACTTTCACTGCCCTAAAGCTACTTACTTTTTATTAAAGCAATGAGACTCTTATTCAGAGAAGTGAGTATAAAATCCATTGTAGAAAGGGGAAGTCTTAATAAAGGAAGAAATATGGATTGTGTTAGGAGGGTGGGGACCAGGGATGATTTCATACAGAAGGTATGGTTTGAGCTAAACACTGAAGGGAGCCAAGGACTCTAAAGGGGAAACAAAGTGAGCAGGGCATCCTAACCATGGAGTCTATTTACACAAAAGTCCAGGGAAGGAGATGCTAGTACAGTTCAGGGTTCAACTTGAATGCCCCATTGGCTGGTACAAAGAGTTCACGAATATGGGTAAAAAGAAGCAGTATAAACTAGCCTGTGAAGGGCTTGGAATGCCAAACTGAAGAGCTGAAATTTTATTCTAGAGGTAATGGGGTATGAAGACACTTCAGAGATTATCTAGTACAATGCTCTTATTTTAAAATATGCATTTTATCTTCTCACTGTGACATATCTAAATAGATTTTAAAAACTCCTTTGAATGATGACCACTAGTGATGTTTGCTATAAATTCACCACATTCTTTACGCAGGAGACTAGGATATAGCTATGAGCTAGACTCAACCCCAAATTGGAATCTGGCCTTTTATATCTTTCATTTTTATATTTTATTTATTTTCAGTGTTCTACAATCACTACCATATAACTTATAATTTTTTCCTCCCTCCCTCTCCTTTCCTCTCCCCTACCTCCCTCCCCAAGATGACATATGATTTCATACAGGTTCTGCACATACATTTTCACCATAGCCATGTTCCACAGAAGGATTAAAGTGAATGGGAGAAATCATATAACAAATCAAAATGTAATAAAAAAGAAAATGATCTGCTGTATTCTAAGAAGGAATTCTATAGTTCTTTCTCTGGATGTGGAAGGCATTTTACCTTAAAAGATCATTGAGAATTTTTTTAATCCTCGCATTTCATGAAGTTCTAAGTCTACCAGAAAAAATTCTTGCACATTGTTCTCCTGGGTCTGCACATTTCACTCAGCATTCGATCATATAAGTCTTTCCAGGACTCTCTGAAGTCTTCCCATTTGTCATTTCTTATTTTTTTAAATATATTCATTTTACTTATTTTTAATGCTCTACAATCACTACCATAAAACTTGGATTTTTTTCCCCCTATCGACCCCCCACGACTCCCCTCCCTCCGCAAGAAGGCAGAAAATTCTATAAAGGATCCACACATACCTTCCTATTGAATACATTTTCATTACAGGCATAGTGTGTAGAAGAACTAAAATAAATAGGAAAAATCATATAACAAACTAAAACATAATACACACACACACAAATGATTTGATACAGTCTGAGATTGAATTCTATAGCTCTTTCTCTGAATGTGGAAGGCGTTTTGCCTCAGAAGACCACTGAGATTTTTTTTTTTAATGTCCTTGCATTGGTATGAAGATACAAGTCTACCAGAAAAAGACTTTCATACATTGTGGTCATTGCTATGCACAAAGTTCTTCTGGTTCTACTCCTTTCTCTCATCATCAGATTATATGTCTTTCATATCATATCATATAAAGCCTCTCTGAAGTCTTCTTGTTCATCATTTCTTATGGCACAATAATATTCCATTACATTCACATACCATAATTTATTCAGCCATTCCCAAATTGGTGGGCATCCCTTTGATTTCCAGTTTCTGGCCATTTACAAACAGTGCTGCTATAAATATTTTTGTACATGTGGGACTCTTTCCCATTTTTATGATCTCTTGGTGATACAGTACTAGAAGCACTATTGCTTGGTCAAAGGGTACACATATTTTTGTAGCCTTTTGAACATAGTTCCAAATTGTTCTCCAAAATGGTTGGATGAGCTCTTAGCTCCACCAACAATGAATTAGTGTTCCAATTCTCCCACATCCTCTCCAACATTTATAATTTTCTTGTTCTGTCATGTTTGCCAATCTTATAGGTGTGATGTGGTACCTCAGAGTTGTTTTGATTTGCATCTCTCTAATCAAAAGTGATTTAGAGCATTTTTTCATATGATTATAGATACCTTTAATTTCTTCCTCTGAAAATTGCCTGTTCGTATCCTTTGACCGCTTATCAATTGGGGAATGACTTGTATTGTTGAACATTTGACTCAGTTCTCTATATATTCTATAAATGAGGCCTTTATCCCCAAGATTAGCTATAACTTTTTTCCCCCAATATACGACATGCCTCCAAATTTTAGTTGCATTGGGTTTGGTTGTGCAAAAACTTTTCATTTTAATGTAATCAAAATTATCCATCTTGCACTTCATAATGCTTTCTTTCTCTCCTATAGTCAAAAATTCTTTTCTTCTCCATAAATCTGATAAATATACTGTCCCTTGCTCCTCCAGTTTGTCCATGATATCAATCTTTATACCTAGATCGTGTACCCATTTGGAATTTATTATTGTGTAGGGTTTCAGGCATGGGTCTATGCCTAGTTTCTGCCACACTGTTATCCAGTTTTCCTAGCAAATTTTATCGAAGAGTGAGTGATTATCCCAGAAGCTGGGGTCATTAGGTTTATCAAACAGGAGGTTGCTATATTCTTTGGCCATTGTGTCTTGAGTGCCAAGTCTATTCCACTTGTCTACACTTCTTTTCTTAGCCAGTACCAAGTGGTTTTGATAATTGCTGTTTTATAGCAAAATTTAAGATGTGGTAATGCTAGGGATTTCTTTTTATTCGTCCCTTTGAATATTCTGGACCTTTTGTTCTTCCAGATGAATTTTGATATCATTTTATCCAGCTCTATAAAGTAATTATCTGATAGTTTATTGGGTATTCCATTAAATAAGAAAATTAATTTAGGTAGAATTGTCATTTATATTATATTGCCTTGGTCTGCCTCTGAGCAACTGATGTTTTTCCACTTACTTAGGTCTGACTTTATTTGTGCAAAATGTGCCTTGTAATTGTGTTCATATAGTCCTTGGGTTTATTTTGGTAGATAAACTCGCAAATATTTTATAGTGTCTACTCTAGTATTAAATGGGATTTCTCTTTCTATCTCTTGCTGTTGGAATTTGTTGTTAATATACAGGAATGCAGAAGATTTGTGTGAGTTTATTTGCAAATTTGTGAAAGTTGTTTATTATTTCAAGTAGTTTTTAATTGAACCTCTGAGATTCTCTAAGTATATCATCATAACATCTGCAAAGAGTGATAACTTAGTTTCTTCTTTGCCTATTCCTATTCCTTCAATTTCTTTATCTTGTCTAATTGCTACAGCTAACATTTCCAGTACCATATTGAATAATAGTGGTGATAATGGATATCCTTGTTTAACCCCGATCTTATTGGAAATACATCTAGCTTATCTGTATTGCATGTAATGCCTGCGGATGGTTTTAGGTAGATGCTGCTTATTATTTTATGAAAAATTGCCTTGATTCCTAAGCCCTCCGTTGTTTTTAATAGGAAATGTGTGTTGTATTTTGTCAAAAGCTTTTTTCTGCATCTAATTTGATAATCATGTGATTTAAGTTAGATTTGTTGTTGATATGGTCAATGATGCTAATATTTTCCTAATATTGAACAAGACTTCCATTACTGGTATGAAGCCTAAATGATTCGGGTTAAAAATTCAAAATTCAATGCAGTTTTGCATCTATATGCATTAGAGAAATTGACCTATAATTTTCTTTCCCTATTTTGCTTCTTCCTGGTTTACTATGAAAACCTTGTTCATAACATAAAAAGAATTTGGGAGGATTCCACCTTCCCCAATTTTTCCCAAATAGTCTATATAATATTGGAATTAACTGTTCTTTAAATGTTTGATAGAATGACTTGTAAATCCATCCAACCCATAAGATTTTTTACTAAGTAGTTCATTGATGATGTGTTCAATTTCTTTTTCTGAGATGGGGTTATTTCAGTATCCAAATTCTTCTTCTATTAAACTGGGCAATGTATATTTTTAAAAATAACCAGCTAACTCTTTTAAATTGTTGAATTTATGGAAATAAAGTCAGAAAAGTAATTTCTTTTTTTTTAGTTAAATTTATTTTTTTAACTTTTTACATTCATTTTCACAAAATTTTGGGTTCCAAATTTTCTCCCCATTTGCCCCCTCACCCAACCCCAATACACCAAGCATTCTAATTTCCCCATCACCAATCTGCCCTCTTTTCTAACATCCCTCCCTTCCCTTGTCCCCATATTCTCTTTTGTCCTGTAGGGCCAGATAGCTTTCTATTCCCCATTACCTGAATTTCTTATTTCCTAGTAGCAAGAGCAATACTCCACAGTTGTTCCTAAATCTTTGAGTTCTAACTTCTCCCCATCCCTCTCTACCAACCCATTCCCTTTGGGATGGAAGGCAATTCAATATAGGTCATATCTGTGTAGTTTTGCAAAGGACTTCCATAATAGTCATGTTGTGTAAGAATAATTATATTTCCCTTCATCCTATCCTGCCTCCCATTGCTTCTATTCTCTCTTTTGACCCATCCCAAGAGTGTTGATTTCAAATTGCTCCCCCCTCCCATTGCCCTCCCTTTCATCGTCCCCCTACCCTGACTATCCCCTTATCCCCCATTTTCCTGTATTGTAAGATAGGTTTCTTGATTTTAGTCCCACTTCCTTTGACTTCTGAAATATCATATTCCACATCCTTCAATCCCTTAATGGAGAAGCTGCTAGATCTTGTGTTATCCTGTATTTGCACAATACTTGAATTGTTTCTTTCTAGCTGCTTGCAATATTTTCTCCTTGACCTGGGAACTCTGGAATTTGGCCACAATGTTCCTAGGAGTTGTGTTTTTTGGATCTCTTTCAGGAGGTGATTGGTGGATTCTTTCAATTTTAATTTTGCCCCCTGATTCTAGAATATCAGGGTAGTTTCCTTGATAATTTCATGAAAGATGATGTCTAGTCTCTTTTTTTTGATCATGGCTTTCAGGTAGTCCCATAATTTTTAAATTGTCTCTCCTCAATCTATTTTTCAGGACAGTTGTTGTTCCAATCAGATATTTCACATTATCTTCCATTTTTTCATTCTTTTGGTTTTGTTTTGTGATTTCTTGGTTTCTCAGAAAGTCTTTAGCCTCCATGTGTTCCATTCTAATGTTGAGAGAACTATTTTCTTCAGTGAACTTTTGAACCTCCTTTTCCATTTGGCTAATTCTGCTTTTGAAAGCATTCTTCTCCTCACTGGCTTTTTGAACCTCTTTTGCCAATTGAATTAAACTGTTTTTCAAGGTGTTATTTTCATCAGCATTGTTTTGGATCTCCTTTAGCAAAGTGTTGACCCGTTTTTCATGCTTTTCTTGCATCTCTCTCATTTCTCTTCCCAGTTTTTCCTCCACCTGTCTAACTTGATTTTCAAAATTCTTTTTGAGCTCTTCCATGGCCTGAGCCCATTGAATATTTATTTTGTATGCTTGGGATACAGATGCTTGAACTTCTATGTCTTTCTCTGCTGGTAAGCATTGTTCTTCCTCATGTGAAAGGATGGGAGGAGATATCTGCTCACCAAGAAAGTAACCTTCTATGTTCTCATTTTTATTTTCCCTTTTCTGGGCATTTTCCAAGCCAGTTACTTGGCTTCTGATATTCCTCTCTACCCTCATCTCACTCTAGATCCATCCAGCTGGTGCTTGGGGTCTAAGATTCAAATGCTGTTCCCCAGCCTCAGGGCTTTCAGCGGGCATGGGGTCGTTATTCAGTTTGAGATTCAATTTAGGTGCTCAGTTGGGAAGGCAGGGCTGCTACTCAGTGTGAGATTAATTTCAGCTGCTTGGGTGGGGGCAGGGCCCCCACACCAGGCTTAGTTCCCTCCGGGCGCTTATGAGGAGACCTTCAACAATGGATCCAAGCTCATTCGTGCTTTGGGAGCCCCTGTCCACTGCTGCCTCCACTGCTGCCTCCTGAAGGAGCCTGAGTTATGGAGACATCCTGCTCCTCTCTCGGCCAGCCAAAAAGGCCTCTCTCACTGACCTTTGGCATCTGTGGGAGGAGGGACCTGCACGGCAGCTGGAGATTCTGCCCCTGAAGCCTGCTTGGATCTGCTCCTCTCAGTGCCATATGGCCAAGGCAGGGCTGGGCTCTGCTCTAGATCTGGTGAGTGATGGATCTTTTTTGTCACTTTTTTAGCGCTGTCTGGACCCGAAATCTGCTCCACTGAGTTGGTGTGTGGCTCCTGCTGTTTCAGAATTTGTTGGGAGTTCTTTTTTACAGGTATTTTATGGGCTGCCTGTTAGGAGCTAGCATATGTGAATCTTTCTACTCCACCATCTTGATTCCTCCCCAGTGGGAAAAGTAATTTCTAATTATTGTTTTAATTCCTTCCTCATTGCAGGTGAGTTCACTGATTTCATTTTTCATATTCACAATTTGGTTTTCTTCTTTCTTTTTTTTTCCCAAACAAATTGACCAAAGGTTTATCAATTTTATTGGCTTTTTCACAAAACCAACTCTTGGTTTTATTTGTTAGTTCAAGAGCTTTCTTAACTTCAATTTTGTTAATTTCTCCTTTCGTTTTCAGCATTTCTAATTTGGTATTTACTTGGGGATTTTCACTTTGTTCTTTATCAAACTTTTTCAGCTGCATGCCCAATTCGTTGACCTCCTCTTTCTCTATTTTGTTAATGTAGGCGTTCAAAGATGTAAAGCTTCCCCTAAGAAATGTTTTTACATTATTCTGTAAGATTTGGTAGGTTGCCTCATTATTGTCGTTCTTATTAATTAAGTTGTTGATTGTTTCTATGATTTGTTTTTTAACCCACTCATTCTTTAGTATTAGATTATTTAGTTACCAATTAATTTTTGGTTCATCTTTCCATGACTTTTTATTACATACAATTTTTATTACATTATGATTGGGAAGATGCACTGATTATCTCTGCCTTTCTACACTGGATTGTGAGGTTTCTATGCCTTAGTACATGGTCAGTTTGTGTACGTGTGCCATGCAAGTAAAAGGTATATTCCTTTCTATCCCCAATCAGTTTTCTTCAGAGATCTACCATATATACCTTATCCAGAATTTTATTCACCTCTTTAACTTCTTTCTTGTTTATTTTAAGGTTAGATTTATCAAGTTCAGAGAGGGGGAGTTTGAAGTCCCACACTGTTATAGTTTTGCTATCTGTTTCTTCCTATAACTTCCTTAACTTCTCTTCTAAGAATCTGGATGCTATACCACTTGGAGCATATAAGTTTAGTAAAGATATTCTTTTATTGTATATAGTGCCATTTAGCAGGATATAGTTTCCTTCCTTATGTCTTCTGATTAGATATATTTCTGCTCTTCTGTTGTCTGAGGTTAGATTTGGTACTCCTGCTTTTCTTACATCAGCTGAAGGACAATGTATTCTGCTCCAACCTTTTACATTTATCCTGTGTGTATCCCTCAGTTTTAAATATGTTTCTTGCAAACAACATATTGTTGAATTATGGTTTTAAATCCATTCTACTATTCGTCTCCATTTTATGGGAGAGTTCTTCCCATTCACATTCACAGTTATGATTACTATCTGTGTCTTTCCCTCCATCCTCTTTTACTCTGTTTGTACTTTTTGTTCTCCCTTCTCCTTTCCCCTCCACAATAGAGTTTTAATTTTGACCACCACTTCCAACAATTTTTCCTTGCTTGTTTCAGCCCCCCTCCTATTTTCTCCCCTATGCCCTTAGTACTTCCTCCCTCCCTTTTACTCTACTGTCCCCTTTATTCCCCCTTCCACTCCTACTGCCTATAGACCTAGTTAGATTTGTATACTTAGCTAAGTATTTTTTCCCTCCTTGAACCAAATGAGAAGAGAATAACTGTCAAACAATGCTCATCTCCCTCCCCTCTTTCCCTTTACTGTAATATAATTTTGTTTTTCTTCCTGTGACATAATTTACCATTATCTGCTTCCTCTTCTTCACATCTCCTGTAGCAATCCCTTTATATTCTTAAATCACATTTGTATTATCACATTATTTACTTCACCCACTTCATCTATGTGTATGCCTTTTATATTTCATAACAGATGTACGATTCTCAAGATTAGCAAGCATCATTTTCTCTTGTAGGGAAGTAAATAGTTTGCCTGTATTGAGCAACAAGTTTTTTCTTTCCCCCTGTTTTTCTTTGAATGCCTCTCTTGCGACCTGCATTTGAAGATCAAATTTTCTAATGATTTCTGGCGTTTTTATCAGAAAGGTCTGAAAATCCCTTATTCCATTGATTATCCATCTCCTTTCCTGAAATGTTTTGCTGAACTTTGCTGGGCAATTGATCCTTGATTGTAGTTCCAGCTCCTTTCCCTTATAGAATATTGTATTCCTTTGATATTTTGATGTAGAATCTGCAAGGTCCTGAATGATCCTGACTGCATTTCTTCAATATTTGAACGATTTCTTTCTGGCTGCTTGTAGTATTTTATCCTTCACTTGATGGTTCTAGAATATGCCAACAATATTCCTTTGTATTTTCAGTTTGGGATCACTTTCAGGAGATGACTGGTAGGTTATTTCTATGACTATTTTGCCCTGTCAATCTCGCACTTCTGGGCAGTTTTCCGTGATGATTTCTTGGAAGATACAACTTCTACATCCAAAGCCTCAAAGTAAAATGTGCATTGGTCTTAGATCAAAACTGTAATTCAGAGACTTTAAACAATGAGTTTAGCAATAAATTAAAAGAGGTAAAGGAAAAGAATTTGGAAAAAAATGAAAATGGTGCAAGAAAATCATGAGAAACAAAGCATCAATGGTTTGGTAAAATAGGCACAAAAATTACTAGAGTAAATAACATGTAACAAAGCAGAATTGGTGAAATAGTAAACAAAGAACAAAAACCATTGAAGAGAATTACTAAAAATGAAGAATTTGTTAAAGAGGAAGAAAAAGGGACAAAAAAATTATATAAAGAAAATAACTCCTTAAAAAGCAGAATTGGACAATGAAAACAGAAAGTACAAAATTTCCCTGAAGAAAATATTTCCTCAAAAATTAGAATTGGACACGTTGAAGCTAATAACTCCGTGGGACAACAAGAATCAATAACCCTGAAATATCTTGTTGGAAATATAATTTATTGCTGTTCCAATGGGATATTCATGGTGCATGGTTGCCTTGAATATACCAGTACAATTATGAATTGTGAAACACCATAGATACTCCACACAGAAGGCAGAACCAAAACATTTATTCAGATACCAGAAAGTCAGAACCACCCCAGTAACAAAAATTGATACACAATAACAATGCAGAGAACGACTCCAGCCCCAAGCATTCTCCCTGCTAGGTTTTCCACCACCCAGCTCCATTAAACAATTCACAAGCAGATTCCTTTGACCAAAATCACAGACAAACTCTTTCACTCATGATGCCCAGGAGCTTGCATCCTTCTTAGCTTTTACTGCTCTCAAAACTAACTTCCTCTCAGTTTTGCTTCTTTCTGTTCCACCCATTCAGGAAATTTCTCCTACCACAAGCTCCATATGACCCAGGCATGCCATGTGGGCCTATTGATGAAGATGAACGATCCCCCCATTTTAAATTACCATTACATTGATCTGGAAACACCATGTGTGAGGAGAACCTTGTTTGGTTCTAGTAAATCTTTTCTTATGTGAATAGCTTCAAATAATATTTAAGATTTGATTAATTTTCTCCTCCGTTTGATATTTTTTCTTGATTAAAGGGGTTATTGCTTGAGCAACTACTTAAAGAAGGGTAATCATTGAATGGGTGTATCTTACTCAAAGTGAGAATGTGATAAGACCAAGACTGATAGAGGCAGGGTCTCATATTGCATCCTGGGTCATCTCCCAGTGTGATGAATATCACACTACTGGACTCAGATGGCTCAGAAGAAGAAAGTGAGATTGGTGACCTTGCACAGCCCTCCCTCACTCAAATCAAAGTCAACTGCAAGTCATATGATCATCTTGATATGGTGGTCCTCTTCAAGAACAAAGGACAAACATAAATAATGGGATAAAATCTAAAAATAAAATTAGGGAATGAGAAAGAAGAATATGACAGAAGAACGGGAAAGGTAGAGGTAGAATGGAGTAAATTATCTTACATAAAAGAGCCATGAAATAGTTTTAACAGTGGAGATGAAGATGGGCGAACAAATGAGGGAGAGCCCTTGAAATAACTTATTCTCAATAGGCTGAAAGGGGAATAAAATACTTAGTTTGGTATGAAAATCTATTTTACCCTATAGGAAAGTAGGAGAGTAAGGGTCTAAGAGGAGTGGGGAGGGACCACTGATAGAAGAGGGGTAGATTGGGGAAAGAAGTAGTCAGAAGGCAAACATTTTGAGAATGAACAGGATGAAAAGATAGAGAGAACAGGAAGAAAATGGGGAAAATAAGGGAGGGAAATACACAGTTGGTAATCATACTTGTGAACTTTTTTGACACCGAATTTTTTGATGACAGCCTCATTTCTCAAATATATAGAGAACTGAGTTAAATTTATATTAAAAAGTTCCATTTTAATTGAGAAATGGTCAAACAATATGAACAAACATTTCTCTGATGAAGTCAAAAGTATATATGATTACAGAAAAATTCTAAATCACTATTAGAGAAATGAAAAATAAAACAATTATGAGGTACTATCTTATACCTATCACATTAGCTTTTATTACAAAAGGAAAATGACAAATCTTGGAGAGAGGATGTGAGAAATCGATACACATTTATTATGTTGTACATTGTTAGTGAAATTGTGAACTGATGCAATCACTTTGCAAAGCAATTTGCCATTGTGTTCAATGAACTTTAAAAAATATGCATACTCTTTAACCCAGTAATAGCACTAATTACTTGCGTTGCCCTAAAGAGATTAAAGAAAAAAAAACTAAATCCACAAAAATTTTTATAGCATCTCTTTGAGTGTGGGCAAAGAATTGGAAATTGAGGGATACACATCAAATGGAGTATGACTGAATAATTTTTGAGTATATGATTATGAGGGAGTACTACCATACTGTAAGAAGAGATGAACAAGATCGTCTCAGAAAAACCTGAATTTACATGAACTTACCAAAGTCAAATCAGAAGAACCAGGAAAACATTAGCAATGATGTAATAGGATCAACCTTCAGTGACTTAGGCATTTTTACAATATAACGATTCATGGCAATTCTGAAGGATGTGTAATGAAAGATGCTATCCATTTCCAGAAGAAATGATGTAGTGTGAATGCAGATTGAATCATACTTCCCCTCACTCTTCTTTTATTCTTGTTCTGTGTTTTATTTCACAACATGACTAGTATGGAAATAAGTTCTTCATGACTGTACATGAATAATCTATATCGAATTACTTTGTCAGTGAGGACATTTAAAATTCAATTTTTTAAATGAATATTTTTAAAATTGTTTTTACACATAATTCAAGAAATAATATCTGCACATATATACATATACATGTGTGTGTATAATTTCAAAAATAATTGAGTTTTCAATTCATTATATGATTTAATAGGCAAAGGTAGAGCCCCTGAGGCATTCCAGCTCTCCACTCTCCTTGTGGGAGCAGACAGGAGTAGCCCAGGAAATGATGCATTTTTCATTTACTTAGCTATGAAATTTTCCTGGGCTGGTATTGGTCGAGGGTCCATCGTTTCCCAAATAGCTTACTAATTCTTTTTTATGCTAAATCAAATTTTCAAATTGTGTGTTTTTTCTCCCTTGTGAAAGTTGTAGGGATGGCTGCTGTGATTGAGATTAATTTTCTTTTCAGTCCAGTTGTGAGCCAATGTACCAAGTGTTGAATTAGAGTTGAGGACTTAGATCTGAGAGTTTCTCTGTGAGAATTTATTTCAGCAACAATGTGGGGAATAAAAAGAATTCTGACCTTACGGTCAGATGACTTGACTTCATATCCTCCTTCTTCTACTTATTACCAGTGCACCTTGGAGAAAACTGTTTAACCATCATTTGCCCTTTCTATATAACATCTGAATTTGGACCAGATGGATTTAAAATGTCCATTTTTTGTCTAAAACTTTGATTTCATAGTCATTAGGTATTTCTTTGCTCTGTATCACTATTTCTTTAACTGTCAAATAAGAAAGAAGAAATTGTTCTAATATTAAAGATGAAGTGTTGTCATTGTTATTCTGCCTTCTTTGGTATTTACAATCATGTCAGACTCTTAGTGACCCCATTTTGATTTTCTTAGCAAAGATAAGAGAGTGATTTACCTTAAATCAGTAAAAAACTGAAAGCAAAAATATTATTCTATGAAATCACTGTATTTGGTCGTGGGACTATTTTATTATGATGGGAGAAAAAACAACAGGCTGGTTGCTCAGATCCTTATCCACAACCAAGCCCAGTGGAGATACAGTTTCTAAAGAGACCAAGACCTTCTTTGTCTTCCCTCATTAGAATTTAAGCTCCTTAGGGCAAGGAATATCTTTCTGTTTGCCTTTGTTTTCCCAAAACGTAGCATTGTGCCTGGCACAGAGAAAGGGCATGATAAAAGCTTGCTGACCAACAATTGATCAATTTACTTTCAAGAAAATT
>CM053769.1:475165235-475178087 GCA_028658325.1 Potorous gilbertii | reverse complement strand
CTGTCATGGGGAGGGAGGGGGGTAGGGGGGGAAGGTGTGGGGGTATAAAATCTTAATTTTAAGGATGTGATTGTAGAACATTTATAAATAAATAAAAGAAAAAAAAAGAAAATTCTTTTTGACTTATTTCATACAATTCAAATGAAGCCAATATGATCATCATGGACAGTAAGGGAGGTCAGTAAATAAAGTTTCACATTGGCAAATCATTCCAATCATCAAGCATATTTGAAGTGTTTCCCACATGTTGAACAGTACCATAACAATGAGGGCCCATCATCTTTTTAGCTTTCTTTTCATATGAACTTTAATGAAGTGATATGGAATTGGTTTTATACTTGTTTTTTCTTTTTGGTCTTGTTCATTGTCCCATGAGAGCACTGAAAGCTCAGGGTGATCTTTGTCAATGTTCTCTTAGTTTTACTGATTTAGAACATTCACTGGCTGGAGTACTTGCCAATATTTCTGAATGGCTCCTTAGGAAAACAGACACATATTTGAATGTCTACCCTATAACATTTCATAAGAAAATTTATCTTAATCTTTTGTTGCAGTCACAACTTTTATGTTGTAGTTAGGAAAGGAAAGTCCCTCCTCATATTTTCTACCATTTTTCTAGGGTGAAAAATGCCTGTGCATTTATTCCAAGGCAAGATTCTCTCTCCCCATCCTTCTGATGATATTTGGGGTGCTTGGGACCCCAAATATCAATATCTTGGGTACTGTCCAAATGAATTCGACTCAAGTTTTCTTTCAGCCAAAGTAAAACGAAGTTTATTAAAGATTCACCATATTGGTTTGATTTGTAAGGAACCTCATCATTTGAGAGGCTTGTCATACAAGTGGGCCAGATAGAATATGAGCTAGATTAAATCTGAGCACCTTCGTGGGGACAAGAAAAATATTATATACAGAAAGTCTGTGGTGACTAGAGGTCAGAACCAAGGTAATGTCATCAAGGATAGGAAATAGCTAGAAGCAATCAGGAGGTATGGTGGTTGTTGTTCTTCCTTCTAAAAGAGGACAAATATGACATCACCAAGATAAAGTCAAGTTTCAATGTGTCCAACTGTGGCTGATCAGATAAATATGAGCTTGGAATATTCTACCACAGGCTGGGCACAGATAGTCACAGTGCATGCTACATTTCCTTTCTACTGCTTCAATTCTATTTAGCTCAGAGACCACAGTACACTTTCTGTTGTGGGCACGTCACTCTGAATGGTCCTGTGCCAGTGTCTCCTATTCTGCAAAATCAAACACAAAGATCTTGAGAAAGAACTTGAGAGTATCTTGTATTGCTTCTTTTGAACACCATGTGATCACATGCCCCAAGTGAGTTTTCCATTAAAACAGTCTTTTTGTCAAGTGTACATTTTGCATTCGAACAACATGACCAGACCTTCAGAGTTGCACTCTTTGCAGCATAGCTTGCATGTTTGGCAGTTCAGTTGGAGCAAAGACTTCAGTGTTTGGTATCTTAACCTGCCAGGTGTTCTTCAGTATCTTCCTAAGGCAGTTCAAATAGAAACGATTCAATTTCTTTGGAATGGCATTGGTAGACTATCAGTTTCAGAAGTATACGACAATGAGGTCAGCAAAATGACTCTGTAGACCTTCAGTCTGGTAGTCAGTCTAATACCTCTTGTCTCCCAAAATTTTCTTTGGAGCCTACCAAAAACTGAGCTATCTCTGGTAATGCATGTATCAACCTCATTGTCAATGTATACATTCCTGGAAAGGTAAGTGAACTTATCCATAGCATTCAAAACCTCTTCATTTGTTATAAACAATGGTTCCATGTATGGAGGATGTGGTGATGGCTGATGCAACACCTGTGTTTTCTTGGTGTTAATTATTAGGCCAAAATTAGCACAGGAAGTAGAGAACGGATCAATTCTTACTTGCATCTCAGCTTGAGAGGTTGCGCTGAGTGAACAATTATCTGCAAACAGAAAACCATGCACCAACACTCCCTCTACTTTCATCTTGGCTTGTAGCTTTTTCAAATTGAAGAAATTACCATTAGAATGGAAGCTGACCTTGATGCCATGTTCATCCTCATTGAAATCATTTAACAACATGGCTGAAAATATCATGCTAAAAAGCATGGGAGAAAGCACACAACCTTGTTTCACTCCATTGGTGCCTAGGGAGGAACAAGAACATTGTCCACTATCTAGAACCCAGGCAAGCATGTCATTATGAAATTGACATACGATACTGATGCACATCTCTGGGCAACCAAATTTTTGACATAATTTTCCATAAGCCCTCATGACAAACAGTGTCAAAGGCCTTGGTCAGATCTACAAATGTTGTATACAAACCTCAGTTCTTTTCCTGGCATTTCTTCTAGAGTTATAGGGCAGCAAACACCATATCAACTGTGCCTCTGCTCTTTCTGAAGCCACACTGGCTCTCAGTATAGGACCATCTTCCAGCTGAAGGATCAGTTTATTTAGGAGTACTCTAGAAAGTATCTTGCCAGCAATTACTAAGAAAGCTACCCTCTGTGATTGTTGCAGGACAATCTATTCCCTTTACCTATATAGAGATGGACAATGGAGGCATCCTTGAACTCCTGGGAATAACCTCTTCTTGTCATATAACCTGGAAAATTTCAGTCAGCTTTTGTATGACAATGGTCTCTCTACCTTGTAAATCTCAGCTGGAATAGAATCCGAACCAGGTGCTTTGCCACATCAAAGTAGCCTAATGGCCCTCAAAACCTGTCCTTCAGTTGGAAGTTCAGCTAAGGAAGGATTGACTTAACCTGAGGGAAATGGTCAATGGTCTCAGCATTGATTGATGAGGTCCTGTTGAGAATACTATGGAAATGTTCAACCCATCCATCTAAGATCAAAAGGTAACAGACATTGGAGAGCTAGGCTGGGACATAGGTAGAGGCAATCCAGAAGTCAAGGATGGGAAGCAGGGAGAGGCTATTACACAAAATGACAATGAAAAGCTTATGGCCTCAGGCAAATGTCAGGTCAAGTGGGAAGATTGATGGAGTGTTCAAGGGGATTCCCAGAGCTGATTCCCCATCACTCCCATCATCATTCAAGAGTGATGGACTTTTTTGGCTGAAACACATGGTGAGATGCATTCATTTGCCTCATTGCCCAAGAAGGCAGCTCATGACAAAGATTCTATCCTTCTAGCAGAGATAGAAGATTTATTGGGTACCCCCAGAGTAAGTGGTTGATTTATGAGTCAATGTTCCTGAATTAGAGATCTAGCTTCTAGGAGGGATGATTATAGTAATTATGCATTTTAAAGAAAGAGGAGGATCAATCACTCACTTGTCCCCAAGTTTGGAGGACCAATGAGGAATCATGACATCATAGATTAAGTGCTGAAGGGGAATCTCAGAAGTTATCTAGTTCAATATTCTTATTCTATCCAAGAAGAAAAATAGAAAGTGCTTTAAGTGACTTGTCCAAGGTCACATAGGAAATAATTGGAAAAACCAGTGTTTGAACACAGGCTTTCCATCTATTAGTCCAGCATTCTTTTACTTTAACATTTCACCTCTCATAAATTGGGGAAAGCGGAAGTCAAAACTTTCATATTCCAAGCTATCACTATGAGTTATTTAATCAGAACGAGTTCAGTGGAGGCAGGGGGAAGGGGGAAGCTCTGGAAACACTAATTCCAATTTCTTATGCATTGTATGCATACTTAATGCTTTCTCTTTCTCTTGTTCAGTGGGTCCTTTGGGTCTCCGATATCTTCTATGGGATGCAGTAAAGACTGTCCTATACCTGTTATGCATTTGTTACCTACAATGCATATGTGGTAACTGGAAATTCATTTTACTTTCATCTACATCTAAGGAAATTTAAACATGTGCTGTGAGCAAGCTATATTTCTTTTCTGGGAAGTGGGAAAATGTATACCATTCTGTGAGGAATGAGGCCAATAATAAGACCTCAAATGCAAGAAACATGGTCACCTTAAACAAAGAACAATATCTGTTGTGAAATCAGGAAAGCGTTTATTAATTTTTACATCCATTCTCCCTGAATGAATGGGTAGCCTACCCAGTAAGGTTATAGAACAACTACAACATGTTCAGAAAAATGGAACTTCTTATACTGTTTTCTGAATTTTGAATCTCTTTCCCCACCATCCATTGCCACATGAATTCATGTTCTCCTCTATGATAGACTTTCCCTCAAATACCTCATCAGACCTGCACAGTAGTTTCTGAAATTTACCTGATCATGCTAAGTCAGGACTCTGTGGAAACATAACTTCCTTGTTTCCCACAATTCAAAATAGCGAACATCACTTTTTTGAGACTCCTTTGATCATATCTAGGTATACCAAGCCCATAGTTTGGTCAGATCTCTTTGGTAAAGATTTTACATATTTATGTATGTGTGTATACACACATATGTATATATATATATATATATATACATATATATATATATATATATATATATAATGTTTTCATTGAAACATGAAGAAAATACTGTGCAAATTGTGTGTATTCATCCTTCGTTGCCAAAGAAGACTGCCAACAGAGAAATGATGACATGACTTGCACTTGACTTTGTTTTGAGTGAGGGAGGGCTGTGTAGGTCACCAGTCTCACTTCTCCTTCAGTTTCATTTGAATCCAGTGACCAGATATTCCTCAGGATGCCTGGAAATGACCCAGGATGAGGCAATTGGGGTTAAGTGACTTGCCCAAGGTCACACAGCTAGTGATTGTCAAGTATCTGAGGTGAGATTTGAACTCCTGACTCCTACACTGGTTCTCTATCCACTGCACCACCTAATTGCCCAAGTAAATTCCTGTCTTCTAAATGAAAAGGGAATACCTTTCTTTGCTGACAGGGATCAAGAAAATCTAAGGAAATTAGGAACAAATAGGGGGAAGGGTGATGGTTTTTACCAGATGGAAGAAAGATGTTAAGTAAGGAAATTACAGGGGAAATTCTGGGGATACTGTGCTGAGGAAGCCCCTGGGGAGCCCAGGCTATTTGTGATATTATTTTGAGAAAGTTTGGATGCACGAGACTGTATATGGTGACTAAACAAGTAACCAAAGGGTGTGCAACTTGCAAAAAGGTGAGTAAAAACGTATTGAGGAAGCATCCCCAAGGGTGTAGAAATCCAGGACTAAGGCCCTTCCAGAGTATACAGAGGGAATTTACTGAAATAACAGGGAGAAAAGTAAAATGTCTATTGGTGTTAGTAGACCACTTGACTGATTGGGTTGAGGCTTATCCTCTGAGTTCTGCTACCTCATTTGGAGTCAGCCAAATAAAACTGGAACAGATTATGCCAAAGTATGGATTGGTGGAAAGAACAAACTTGAACAATAGAATTCATTTTACCTCCAAGTTATACAAAACATTATGACAGAATTACAAATAGATTAGGTAAAACTTTACAGAAATGGAAGTCATTATTACTACAGAATAAGTCAATTTCAAGCTAATCACTTACAAGAAATAAAAGCAAAAAAGAATCATAGTGCACAAATAAACAAATTTTACTTACTGTAACTCCAACCTCAACTACTATTTCCAGTGGAATGCAATTAACTGGAAGTCAGGGAATATGTATTATTTAATTGTTTTAGTTTTGAGCTTAGACTCTATGTGTTTTAGAATTGTGTACTGACAATGTATACATGAATAAATGAATATAGCAAATCTATTCTGTTTAAATTGTATGTTCTAAGAAACTTCTAAAAGCTTTTTTGAATATGATGATTGACTTAAAATAGACTTTTCCTAAAAGGAAACTAGGTGTACAGTGGAGACTACTGGTCCCAGAAGACCTGACATAAAATATGGCATTAGACACTTTCTAACCCTATGACCTTGGACAAGTCACTTAATTGCAGTATGACTCAGTTTCCTCAAGATGTGCTTAAACAGCATCTCCCTTCCTGGGTTTTCGTGAGGATCAAATTGATGAGGTTAGGGAACCAAAATAATGAGGTCTGACGTGCTCTGGACCCCAAAATACTGACATGTCAGGTCCTGCCAAATGAATTCAACTGAAGGCTTCTTTCAGCCAAAGTAAAACAAAAACTACTAGACAAAGTCAGAGTTGGATTGAATTTGAGTGCCTTCTTGGAGGCAAGATGGAACTTATGTACAGAAAGAACTTGGGAAAGATCTAGAGGTGGTGTAGTAGTTTGTGGGGAGGGAGGATCTTGATGACACTGGGGTAACTAGTGATGTAATCAAGGGTGGGAAACAGCTGGTGGTAATTGGGAGGCATCAGACAATGGAGGGCTTGGGTGAGAAACATTTGGGGCAATTTAGAGGTAACCCACAATGTAGTCAGGCTAGGTTGAGGGTAACAGATTTGAGGATGAAAGACCAGATTAACTGGGAAGATTTAAGAAGAGTCCAACGAGGTTCCCAGAGTCTGGACACCATCAAAATGAGCTAATATTTGTAAAGTGCTTAAGTGCAGGGCCTGGAAAAGAATAGTACATTAATCAATGTTTATTCCCTTCCTTATGTAACTCTGGTTAATTCAATTAGATTGAACTAATATTTATTACCAAGATACTGTATTAGAAGCGGAGTATTCCATAAGCAAAACTGTATTCCTTTAGAATTTGTTTATCTGTTCTTTCTTTTTAAAAATTTTGGTATGGCTCAGAAAATTGCTTAAATATAAGAAAACTTGAAAAACATAGCTGGTAATTTGGAGGGAAAATTTAAATAAACATGTGTGTGTGTATACACACAAATATGTGTATGTATATATGTGTGTATATGCTTATATACACACATGCATGAACTCACACATACACATAAATACAGAGAGAGAGAATGAATGAGAAAAATAATATTAATATCTTCTTTGATTTTGAATTAACCATACAACTAGTGTTAAGTTCCTGAAACAGCTGACTTATCAACATTTGGTAGATTCTTCGAAATTCTGCTTTTCCCATCCTATTCAGTGGAACCAGCATTAAGGCAGTTGGCCCCATGTTAAGAACACGAGACATATCAGGAAGCATCTAATTTCCAATTGTGCCTTTCAAACTAAGTACTTGGATGAAGGTGGCAAAATCATTTCCTTTACTGCTTTTGCTTCCACTGGAAAAGTCATCTGTAACTATTTGATTGATATCTATACTACTTTCAAGTACTCAAACCATTGAACCTTTAGACTATTTAATCATGTTAAAATATTTTATTTGTTTTAAGATTTACACAGAAATTTCCTTTTTAAAATTGTTTCACTTTAACTTTATCCATACTGTGTCAATTTCATTGTGATATTTGTGATTTTCCTGCCACCCCCAAGTTGTCTGAGGCTTTTTCTAAATAGAAATATAATATTTTGTCAACACCATCTATCTCTCTGAACATCTATTTTGTTAACAAGCCTAAGAGTGAGCTAATCATCATTAGAATCCTGCTTTTACTACAGGAACCCTTAAACTCCTGCTGAGCTACTTTACAAGCAATCCCCACATTATTGTTATCACTTTTGTAAGGAGGATTTGCTTGCAATTCTAAAGAAATTGAAAGAGATCTTTGAGAGATTTTTGTTTTAAAATTGACTTCTTGCAGCCAAAGACAAGGTTTAAAAAATGGCTAGTCGTTCTCACCACCAGGGGCACAATGAAAATATTTGTTTAAAAATACTTTCTGAATAGATCTCATTTTCAAATGATTTCTGGCATTTTGAAGGACATTATTCCTCCCTCCAACATATCCTTTGTAGCATAAAATAATAATTCAACCATAATTCCATAATGTTGATCTTGGTTAACTTGAATCTTCCTGACTGAAGTAAGATAAAATATCTTTCTACTCTTTTCTTTAACTAGAATTAAAAAGAGTAGTGTGATTTTTTGGTTTGCTGTTGCTGTTGTTGTGTCCTTATCTCACTAACCAAGTTTCAGTATTGTTCTGGAGAGCTTAGTGATTTTGTTGTCTCCAAAACTGGAAATGACGTTCTAATATACAGTCAGAAGAGTTGAGTGTGGGTGCTGTTTCTAACCTTGAGTGACTGAATGGGCCTGAATAACAGGCTTACTCCATCTCCTCATGTTGGTTACATGAATCCTCATGTCTTTCACAGAAATATTATGAGTGCAGATGGAGCAAATCTAAAAATATCTTTTCAACTCTACAGCATAAATAAAATAATAGTTATTGACATTTTAAGTTTGCAGATTACTTATATATGTAGCGAGATTTGGAAGGATTCCACATTCTGCCCTTATATACATACTGGTTTCATGAACATGAATTTTGGAGATGCTAAAGCATCCCTCTAAGACTTTAAGTTATAAACAAATTAACAATCTGCATGACTGGATTGATTTTTCACTCTAGGACTTCCCCCAAACTAAGGAAATTATACACACAGAACATGCACATATATATTCAAACATGTATATACACACACAGACATATATATATATATATATATGTATACATAGGCATATCAACATATATGCATGTGTGTATGTGTGGATATATACACCTATACATACATATGCATACATACATATAATTATATATGTTTTTTATATATCAATCTATTGATCCATCTATAATTGTTATCAAAGAGCTGCTCTATAATCAGAGAAGGGAACAGCTCTACAGAAAAGATCGTATCAGTATAATTCCATAAATACGACGTCGTAAGATTTTACATCTGGGACAGACTTCAGAAGATACTTAATGAGGGAAGCATGGAAGAAGCTTTGTTTCCACAGCTTTAGGTGATCAGGGTTGTGCCCTAACATGGTCAGGTTAGAGATCAGAAACTCGTGTGCATGCTTGATGAGCTATTTAAGGGAAACCCTATCAGAGAGGAGAACATGATGTCAAATGGCCAGGATATGGTGGAGTGATGAGTCCAAAACTGGGAGTAGTACAAGAAGTTGTCATTATTCTGAATCTACTGTAGTCTTTCTATCACCTTATTGGGGAGGCTCCTGGGCTATGCAGGGGGAATGGATATAAAGATTACTAAAAGGTTTCCTGATTTCACAACAGGAGTTATTCTTTCTTTAAGGTGAGTACGTTTCTCACAGCTTGGGACTTGTTGGTTGGACTAATTTCCCAAAATTAATACAAAATTTATCCTCTTTTTACAGATAAAGAAACTGAGGCCCAAATATTTTTATGTCTTCATAAAGAAACCCTTTTCCCATTAGCAATCACTCATCTCTCTATAAGAGTAAATAATCCCATATGACTTAAAATTGATTCTTCATCAGAGTTCCTAGTTCTAGGAATAATTAACAATGTAATCAATTATAACAAGCACAAAAACACTTAGACATCTATTTATAGCATTTGATCCTTGAGAAAATTCAAAGCCAGAGTTAACTGTCATCAAAAATGAATAATATTTCTCCTCATATGTTTCCACTCTTTAGCTTAGTCAAGTTAGAAAACAAATTTTCTTCTCAGACATTCTTTACATCCTCATTGGAAGATAAATGTTAAAATAAAGTGATCAAGAAAAATTGATTCCCCCATCCCCCTTTCTTTCTCTGACTCTTCTATCTTCTTTCCAGATATGGAAGGGGGAATAACATCTCTCTAACTTTTCTCAAGCAATCACTGATCATTATTTCCAAAATTATAACTAAAACTGTCATTTACATGATAATCCATTTGATTCATTTTTAAAGTTTATGCATTTATTTTTAGTTGTCAGCATTCATTTCCACAAAATTTTGAGTTCTAAATTCTCTCCCCATCTATCTCCTCCCTTACCCCAAAATACCATGCATTCTGACTACCCCTTCCCCCAATCTGCCCTCCCTTCTCTCACACACCTCCCTTCCCTTATCCCCATCTTCTCTCTTTTCCTTTAGGACATAGAAATCTTGTTACCTGTATGTACCTGAATTACATTACCTGTATTTATTGTTTCCTAGTTGCAAGCAAAAACAGTTCTGAACATTCATTCCTAACACTTTGACTTCCAACTTCTCTCCCTTCCTCTCTCCCTACCCCTTCCCATTGAGAAGGTAGGCAATTCAATATGGCCTATATATATATATATATATATATATATATATATATATATATACATACATATATATATATATGTATATATATACATATATATATATATGTATTTATATATATATATATATATATATATATATATATACACGCATGTACATATATAACTTTGCAAAAGACTCCATAATAGTCATCTTGTGCAAGACTAACAATATTTCCCTCCATCCTATCCTACTCACCCATTTATTCTATTCTTTCTTTTGACATTGTCCCTCTCCAACAGTATTTACTTCTAATTACTCCCTCCTCCAATTTACCCTCCCTCTTGTTATTCCCCCATGCCACTTATTCATTTTTCCCGAAATTTGTGGTAGTGTAGGATAAATTTTCATAACAAATTAAATATGCATGTTATTCCCAGCTTCAGCCAAATGTGATGAGAGTAAGCTTCACTTTTCCCTCTCACCTCACCCCTTTTAAATTGCATTGAAAAAGATTTTTCGTGGGCGGAGCCAAAATGGCAGAGTAGAAAGACTCACATATGCTCGTTCTGAACCCACAGCCCATGGATTTCCTCTAAAAAGAACTCCCAACAAATTCTGGAACAGTGGAAGCTGCGCAGCAACACAGTGAAGGAGATTTCCGTTCCAGAGAGCCCTGAAAAACCAATCCCAAAGGTCCATCGCGCACTGAACGGGAGCAGTGCCCTGCCCTGCCCTGACCACATAGCACTGACAGGAGCGAGCAGATCCGAGCAGGCGTCAGGGATCTAATCTCCAGGGGCCATGAAGGTCCCTCCACCCACAGATGCACAAGTCAGTGAGAGACACATCTGGATGGGCTGAGAGGGGAGCGGGGTGCCTCCATAAATCGGGCCCACTTGGGAGGCAGCAGCAGAGGCAGCGGGTGGCCAGAGGCTCCTGGAGCAGGTAGGAGCTCAGCAGCAGCTCCATTACAGAAGGTCTCTGCATAAATCGTGTGAGGGAACTGAGCCTGTGCAGGGGCCCTGCCCCCACCTGAGAACCTGATTCAATCTTACCCTGAATAGTAGCCCTGCCCTTCAAAAGCCCTGAGGTGGGGGAGTAGCATTTGAATCTCAGACCCCAAGCACTAGCTGGGCAGATCTAGGCAGGGGTGGAGAGGAATCTCAGAAGACAATCACCTGGCTGGGAAAATGCCCAGAAAAGAGAAAAAAATAAGACCATAGAAAGTTATTTTCTTGGTGAACAAATGATTTCAACCTTCCTCTCTGATGAGGAAGAAAACTGCTTACCACCAGGCAAAGACATAAGAGTCAAGGCCTCTGTATCCCAAACATCTGAAATAGATATCCAATGGACTCAGGCCATGGAAGAGCTCAACAAGGATTTTGAAAATCAAGTCAGACAGGTAGAGGAAAAACTGGGAAAAGAAATGAGAGAGATGCAAGAAAAGCATGAAAAAATGGGTCAATACCTTAATAAAGGAGACCTAAAAAAATGCTGAAGAAAATAAAACCTTGACAAATAGGCTAACTCAACTGGCAAAAGAGGTTCAAAAAGCCAATGAGGAGAAGAATGCGTTCAAAAGCAAAATTAGCCAAGTGGAAAAAGAGGTGCAAAAGCTCATTGAAGAAAATAGTTCTCTCAAATTAGAATGGAACAGATGGAGGCTAATGATTTTCTGGGAAACCAAGAAATCACAAAACAAAACCAAAAGAATGAAAAAATGGAAGAGAATGAGAAATATCTCACTGGAAAAACAACTGACTTGGAAAATTGATCCAGGAGAGACAATTTAAAAATTATGGGACTACCTGAAAGCCATGTTAAAAAAAGATCCTAGACATCATCCTTCATGAAAATATCAAGGAAAACTGCCCTGATATTCTAGAGGCAGAGGACAAAATAAGTATTCAAGGAATCCACCAATCACCGCCTGAAAGAGATCCAAAAAGAGAAACTCCTAGGAACATTGTGGTCAAATTCCAGAGTTCCCAGGTCAAGGAGAAAATTTTGCAAACAGCTAGAAAGAAACAATTCCAGTACTGTGGAAATACAATCAAGATAACACAAGATCTAGCAGCTTCTACATTAAGGTATCGAAGGGCCTGGCATAGGATATTCCAGAAGTCAAAGGAACTAGGTCTAAAACCAAGAATCACCCACCCAGCAAAATTGAGTATAATACTTCAGGGGAAAATATGGTCTTTCAATGAAATAGAGGACTTTCAAAGACCAGAGCTGAAAAGAAAATTTGACTTTCAAACACAAGAATGAGAAGAAGCATGAAAAAGTAAACAGCAAAGAATGTCATAAGTGACTTACCAAACTTGAATTGTTTACATTCCTATATGGAAAGACAATATTTATAACTCCTGAAATTTTTCTTTATCTGGGTAATTGGTGGGAATACACACACACATACACATACACACACGCACACAGACATGTACACACGTGTGTGCACACACACATATGCACATGCACCCACATACAGAGACAGAGAGCACAGAGTGAATTGAATAGAATGGGATCATATCTTAAAAGAAATCAAGGTAAACGGTGAGAGAGAAATGCAGTGGGAGGAGAGAGGTTGACATGGAATAGGTAAATTATCTCTCATAGAAGAGGCAAGCAGGAGACTTTTTAGTGGAGGGAAAAAGAGGAGAGCTGAGAAGAAAAACCATGAAGTTTACTCTCATCACATTTTACTAAAGGAAGGAATAAAATGCACACTCATTTTGGTATGAAAACCTATCTTACAATACAGGAAAGTGGGGGAGAAGGAGATAAGCAGGCTGGGGGGGGGATGATGGAAGGAAGGGCAATGGGAGGAGGGAGCAATTTGAAGTCAACACTCAGGGAGGGACAGGATCA